>CAMRHE010000303.1:2107500-2460174 GCA_947044405.1 Leptodactylus fallax
GATTTTTTTTAAGGGGTTAAAATGTAAGGTGGGAGTCAAAAGTGAAAATCAAAAAATGCCTGCAGCCAGAAGGGGTTAAAAATAAAATAAAATAAATAATAGATAAACAAACAAATGATAAACAAACATAAACAAATTAGATATCACCGTATCTGAAAATGCCTGAACTACAGACATATAAAAATATTTTTCCCTTGAGGTAAATGCCATGGCTGGAACAAAAAAATCAAAATGGCCAAACTAACATTTTTTCACCGTTTTGCCTCCCAAAGAATTTGAACAAAAAATTATCAAAACATCAGATTTTATCCAAAATGGCATAAATAAAAAGTATAAAAAGCACATAGACAAAAAACAAAAAACACCTTACGCAGCCCCATATATTGAAGTATAAAAAAAAAAGTACTGGTGTCAAAATATATGGCAACTCAAATAATTGTTGGAAATATTTGAATTTTTGCTGAGTTGTTAAAACATAAAACTATTAATTTGGTATTGCCGTAATCGTAATAACCCACAGAGGTTATATGTCATTTTGGATGCACAGGGAACGCCATAGAAACAAACCAAAAAGAACATTGTGAAAGAGTTTTAAATAATAAATATTGAAAACTATTAAAGTTTTAATCTTTTAATCACTTGCATAATACACTGCACTACTTATGTAGTAATATGTATTATTGTATATCCGTCCTTCCATGTTCTCATAGGCTTCTGTAGATGGCAGACTAAGAGGCCATTGTTACGATTAAGCTACCATAGCAATCTATTGTCAATCCGTCATTCCATGATTACAACGAAGGGGGAAGATGTGGTACAGAGTGTTGAACAGTTACATGCAACGGTCTGTATTGACTGCTTCATAGAGAGGTTAAACAGCAGGGATTGGAGGTTCCTTTTATCCCCATCATTACATCTGAAGCCCAGATGTGATTAGACACCCATGTTAGCATTATGATAAGTCCTTTTAGTGGCCACCATAAAAAAGTGTATTGTTGGTTATTAAGGAGTTAAATTTGCATTCCATTAAAACATTCTGTTCTCTCTTCCAGTATGGTTTTGTTTCTTCCAGGCATACCATATGTAGAGCCAAATAAGTAATAGAGGGATCTCCAAAAACCAATGATGGATATCAAGGTGAACATAAAGCAGCTACAATAGGGCAGATTTAATTAATGTAATTAATGTAATTTGCACCAAAAATCCATGGTAAGATTTTATATTACATTCCTTCATTCACCTTACAAGGGAGCATGGACTAATAAATAGGGGGGTATTTCAACCAGAAAAGGATGTGGCTGAAGATACAACAATGTGACAAAAAATGTGACAAAGTTTTAGTGCAGTTTTAGTCTAAATTAGGCCAACAAATATATGAAGTAAATGTAGAGAAAATAGACTGAGGCCGGGGTCCCACGTTGCGAATACACATCGTTTAACAGTACCCGCAAAGTGGATGGGATTCTGGCTAATCGAATCCACACATTGCAGAAAAAAAAATCAGCAGCAGAAATTCTGACATTTCAAAAATGGTCACATTTTTGTAACTCACATATCAGTTATACCTACGGAAATGCTGATGGTTTCTGTATAGGTATAATAGAGACAGAAAGTCCGCAGAGGAAAACTCTGCAGACTTTTTGTGAAAAGCGCTTCCGGAGAATCTGCTATGCGTTTCTGCCGTGGTTTTTCACTCAGCATTTTTTGGCTGCGGGTCGCTACCTAGGGATTTAGCTTTAAGATGCACCAGATTTAGCATCAAATATCAGCCACTGTGATGTATCTGGTGCTTTTTAAGATGTCTATTCTAACTATTACACAGCATTTGCACCAAAATTTTGTCCTAAGAGATTAGGACAAAATCCACTCCCACTAAGTTAGTAACAATTTTCTAATCCTACGAAGAGGCATAAATGATAAAGACTGGTCACCTCCAGCCAAAATAATGAAATAGGAGATTTTATAAAAATGTACCAATCTTCGCATCAAATTTGCTTAAGGAGTTGGATTTCTCATGAAACAAATCAAATACAATATTATGTCACGCTAGAAAAACACAGAAGACATATATAGAATAGACATCTTCTGATACAGTATGGCAAAATCCTTCTTTTCTTTCCAAAGATGGTCATCTCGGGCCACACATCTCAAGAAATGTTGAACCACCTGGTCATAAAATGAGATATTCTGATAATATAATAGGAACCACATAGAACTGTACAAATATAGATAAGACATTCACCCTTGATTTACCAAATGTGAATCTTGTGGTTAAATTTATTCAAAAATAAAATGTGCAGAATATTTTTTCCCTCTGGTGCATTGGAGTCTACAAATAAAATTCCACCAGGCACAATATCTACGTCTACTTTACAATTTTTATTTTCCCAATGGCTACAAGTGTTTCTGATTGTGCTATTAATAGAGTCCTTGTTTTTTTTTTTTTTTTTAAGAAAATATGCAGTGACCTAACTTTAAGCTTTGGACACCAGTTATTCTGAATCTTTTGCAGTTTTTGACTATCTTATGGGTCAAGTGACCTTTTAGACAGAGACTGAGGGTCTGGTGTCAATTGCAACCTATATATACCTCATATTTGCACTCCTAGGAGTTTGAGGTGTTACAGTATCACAAACTGGAAAAAATACATATTTTTTTTATAGTATATTGAATTTCATTGGCCTTACCTATTAATGTTGCCCAAAAATTATCATTTGTATAACAGTTTGGTTCATAAGATAGATCTGATGCACACATGGAGAAAATTGTTGGTCACAGAATGGTCACAGAAATAACTTGAATCTGACAAAAGTAATTTGCCAAACTACATGTTAACAAGCCACAAAGCTTCTGGGAGAATGTTCTATGGACAGATGAGACAAAAATCGAAATTTTTGGCAAGGCACATCAGCTCTATGTTCACAGACGGAAAAATGAAGCATATCTTGAAAAGAACACTGTCCCTACTGTGAAACATGGAGGAGGCTCTGTTATGTTCTGGGGCTGCTTTGCTGCATCTGGTACAGGGTGTCTTGAATCTGTGCAGGGTACAATGAAATCTCAAGACTATCAAGGGGTTCTAGAGAGAAATGTGCTGCCCAGTGTCAGAAAGCTTGGTCTCAGTCGTAGGTCATGGGTCTTGTAACAGGATAATGACCCAAAACACACAGCTAAAAACCCCCAAGAATGGCTAAGAGGAAAATATTGGACTATTCTGAAGTGGCCTTCTATGAGCCCTGACCTAAATCCTATTGAGCATCTTTGGAAGGAGCTGAAACCTGCCGTCTGGAAAAGGCACCCTTCACACCGAAGACAACTGGAGCTGTTTGCTCATGAGGAGTGGCCAAAATACGTGTTGAGAGGTGCAGAAGTCTCATTGACAGTTACAGGAATCGTTTGATTGCAGGGATTGCCTCAAAAGGTTGTGCAAAAAAATATTAAGTTAAGGGAACCCTAATTTCTGTCCAGGCCTGTTTCATGAGTTTTATTTTTTAAAAATTCTGTTGAAGCCTGGTTGGAAAGCAATGTCTGACTTTCATTTGTTCATTTTCATATAATTTTTATATATTATTACTTTTGTCCGATTCAAGTTATTTCTGTGACCATTGTGGGTTTTTCTTTCATTAAACGAGGGGGACCAACAATTTTGTCCACGTGTGTATATACCTTATTGTTATGGATGTTAATCATGATAAAATATAACAAAATATTCAGTCTTCTTGCATTTTCAGATACAGATGTACTGCATAGAATCAGGGATGACATTGGAGCCAACATTCCTGGGAAGTAGGGTGAATGCTTCTATTTTCATGACTGTTCTGCAAGGTTTACTATCTGACTAGAAGTATATGGACCATCATACCCGTATTGAGTTTATTGGACATCCCTTTCAAACACAATATGAAATACTTTGGAGTTTGGCCTATATCAGCCTCTGCTCTTCTAGAAAGCTCCCCTACAAGATTTTTTAAGTAGGTCTGTCAATATTTCTGAGGTCAGTCCTTGATATTGGATAAGAAGGTCTGGTTTTGCATTCCTGGTCTTCCTAAAGGTGTTCATTGGGGGTGAGGTTAGGGCTCTGTGCTGGCACTCATTCTCCTTCACCCCAAAGTCGGCGTGCTATGTCTATATGAGCCCAATTTTGTTCACAGGGATGCAGTCATGCAGAAACAGGACAATGTATTGCCATAAAATTGCAAGCAACAATTATCTAAAATGTTTTCTTATACTGTAGCAATACCCTTCACTAGACACTCTAGCCCAAAACTTGAAAAGCTGCTACAAACTATTAGCCTTAACAGATTATTACACAACTATTTGTCTAAGTCAATGTTTGCTGCAGTCAGCTACTTAGTGCAAAGTTGGTTCATAATTCAATGAGGTTTTCATAGAGTAAAGTACCTTTAACTCAAATAGCTCATATTTTCTATCCATTTTGAAAGACCCGACTGATCATTTTCTGCATAGCTCTCTTGATCTCTTTGTTCCTCAGGCTGTAGATAATGGGATTCATCAATGGTGTCACCACTATGTACAACAGGGATCTGTACTTGTTAATATTGGCAGTGCAGTCATCAGATTGAGCCATGTAAACTGTGATTAGGGTTCCATAATATATGCACACTATGATCAGGTGGGAGCTACCAGTGGGAAAGGCTTTTCTTTTACCATAACTTGAAGAAATTTTGAGGATGGTGAAGAAAATACAAAAGTAGGTGATAATTCTAAAAACAAATGATAAAATCATGAATATGGAGAAAACAAAGTCTTGCAGTATCAGAATGGAAGTGTCTGAAGTGGCCAATTCCATGACGGGTGCAAAGTCACAGAAGAAGTGGTCAATGGCATTCAAGCCACAGAACTTAAATTGGATAACAAAAATGAGCTCACTTGATGTTAATAAACTCACTATAATCCACGACCCAACAACAAGCTGGAGGCAAAGATCTGGACCCATCAGTGAAGAGTAACGTAATGGATGGCAAATGGCCAAATATCGATCATATGACATGACGGCAAGGAGGAAACATTGAACAAATCCAAATATACGGAATAAATACAGCTGCATTATACAGCCCCAAAAGAATAAAATACCCTCCTTGACATATATTATGTCCAACATCACCGGGACAACACAGGATGTCAGCCGTAGATAAATGTTTCAGAAAGAAGAACATTGGGGTTTTAAGATGTTCAATAGTGGTCACTAATAGGATGATCAGAAGGTTTCCGGCCAGTATAAATGTGTAAGTCAAGAGGAACACAATGAATAGAAGAGGTTTATATTTGTATAGACCTCGGAATCCAAGAAGACGTATCTGAGTGACTTGTGTCTGATTCTCCTCACACATCATTTATATACTGATGAAAATCCTAGAATTTTTTTCTTCAATATACTGAGAATATTCAAGAGCATATGTATCTAAAATGAGCTGAAATGTATCACATGAAAACAGTATATTCTACTAATGGCTCCCCTTAGGAGAGGCTGACAAGAGGATTAGGGCATTTTCAGCTGACATGAGATATACAGGCTTTGTGGCATTCTCTTTGTAAATGGTGAAACTTCACAGATGATGTTTTTATAGTGTCAGATAAACAAGGAAAATCCCCAAAGGATCCTGACATAATGATCATAGTGAAGTGATTGAAGTAAACAGAGGAGACTGGAGGTTTCCATTAATTGGCAGTTAAGTTGTGTATAGAAAAAGGCTTATTATGGTCCAATATTCAATACAATGTAAGGATTATAAGGCTTAATAATAAATAATACAGATCCTTCCTTTTCATCTTAGCTTGTCATGTGTTTTTCTTACCTTTCCTCTTGTCTCAAGATATCCCATTTTATTGATTTAAAATTTGATTTGATCCAATGCAAATGATGTCTTTAGAGTCTTGCTTCCCATCAGAATTACCATACTATATTATGCATGCATCCATTAAATGAAATTGTGCAGTGCAAACATCCTGAGCCCACACAAAGAACTTTGTACAAGAGTGTATATAAACAGAAACCCAAAAAGCTAAAGCCCAAATTTACCAAAAGTGGCTATATATAAATATATATATATATATATATATATATATATATATATACATACACGCGTGGACAAAAGTAATAATATATAAAAATTCTATGAAAATGAACAAATGAAAGTCAGACATTGCTTTCCAACCAGGCTTCAACAGAATTTTTTAAAAAAGAAAACTCATGAAACAGGCCTGGACAGAAATGAGGGTTCCCTTAACTTAATATTTTGTTGCACAACCTTTTAAGGTAATCCCTGCAATCAAACGATTCCTGTAACTGTCAATGAGACTTCTGCACCTCTCAGCAGGTATTTTGGCCACTCCTCATGAGCAAACTGCTCCAGTTGTCTCGGGTTTGAAGGGTGCCTTTTCCAGACGGCATGTTTCAGCTCCTTCCAAAGATGCTCAATAGGATTTAGGTCAGGACTCATAGAAGGCCACTTCAGAATAGTCCAATGTTTTCCTCTTAGCCATTCTTGGGTTTTGGCTCATTATCCTGTTGCAAGACCCATGACCTGCGACTGAGACCAAGCTTTCTGACACTGGGCAGCCCATTTCTCTCTAGAATCCCTTGATAGTCTTGAGATTTCATTGTACCCTGCACAGATTCAAGACACCCTGTGCCAGAAGCAGCAAAGCAGCCCCAGAACATAACAGAGTCTCCTCTATGTGTCACAGTAGGGACAGTGTTCTTTTCAAGATATGCTTCATTTTTCCGTCTGAGAACATAGAGCTGATGTACCTTGCCAAAAATTTCGAATTCTGTCTCATCTGTCCATAGGACTGTGAAGCATGGGATTTTCCAAAAAACAATCAGACCTTGATTGATGCAAAGAAATCCAAAGGAGTTTATTCTAAGTCCAATTTTAACAGAGAAAATATTTCATCAGAAAATATCCATAATGCATACAACAAAATCCTTGCCTTTCAGGCTGCCGTAGTCTCACAGGTTTCCCACTATGTCAACTCCACCAACAACAACTGAGCTTGCTGGGTAATGGAATCCTTTTATATCATAGACATTTCCCATAATCCTATGCAGTTTTCTCTATAAAACACTGGAGTTGATGCAGACTTGCCTCTTATAAGGCCAGGGCAGACACTCTCCACTACAGCTCCTTACTGCAGGTAAGTAAATGAAAACATTTCTTTATTAAACACAAATTGTGAGCATTTCCTTAGTTTTGGTACATTGTTTCCAGATGGCAAGACCAGAAAGAGTAGAAAAATAGAGCATTAGGTGGCCGGCCTAATGAGGAAAGAAAGAAATAAGAAGCAGTAATAGAACATTCACACAGAGGATTTACCAGACCTGGCATCTCATGTACCACAACTAAGGTTACAAAACAGGAAATCAATTATAAACATAAAACAAAACATTTTACCTCTTCACAAGGACATTCTCCCAGAAGCTTTGTGCTTGTCATAGAATTTTTATATATTATTACTTTTGTCAAGTTATTTCTGTGACCATTGTGGGTTTTCTTTCATTAAACGAGAGGTACCAACAATTTTGTCCACGTATATATATATATATATATATATATATATATATATATATATATATAAAATAGCCCTATATGTTCTCCAAATTACTCTTTCAGATGCATCATCAGCATCAATTGTCATTCTGGAATCATATTAAGTATTAAGAAGCAGCTAAACAGTCATAAGTTCTGGAATTCAGTGTTATTATGCCATATTTCCATTAGTTTAAAGAGGACCTTTCACCGCTTCGACCAACTCAAGATTTTTTTTATCCTTTAATAAGCTCCTATCCACATAGGGCCCATGTCCGTGGAAAACGATTGGCGTTATGTCAGTTCATTATTGTAGCCATCGGGCCATTAGGAAGCTCCCTGCATCATAACTGACTATGAAGTAGTGATTCCTATGTACACAGCTGAGTTCAGGCCGGGTATTAGGGCCCACACATGGACCGTTTTCCATGGAGAGAAATTGGTCGTGTCCAAGGGACCTTATTCTAATGTAGTTGGAATTATTTCTCAAGCCCCCACCATTCTCCAACAATCAGTGTAGATAGTTTTGGTGCCTTATATTTTTATTTGGCTCTCTAATGTCAGGCAGCGGAATGCACTGACCTACTTGTTTTCTTCTAGTTTTCTACTATGCATACTTCTCTGCTCCTGTATGATACCCACTTGACAGAGAGTCTAGATAGCACATTGGGCATGGAAACTACTGTAACTGTGTGATTGTCCAGGAAAAGTGGGAGCTACAGAAAATATTGCAACTGCATCAGGATTAGTGAAGATGCACCTACTAAAGGAGGTAAAAAACTGAAGTTGGTAAAAGGTCTTCTTTAAGTGCTTCTATCTGTGACATCGAAAGAGTAGGATGTCAATAAAGATCTACTATATTCTTATACTGTAATCCTACAGTATTTGAGGTTTTTTAATCTATTACACAAGCCATTCTGCGTTAATTTCATAAAATAGTGTTGCATTGCTGCTCTATACACACAGCATTCCAGTTTTGCTTTATTTTTCTGGATTTTGAAGCTGAATTTTTTTGCTTGACCGAATTCTGCCACAGAAAACTTCCATAGAACCAGATGCTGAATTTGCACATTGGCTAGACGGTATGTTTTTGCCTCTCATTCACTACTATGGGCGTTACCAAGCAGAATCCACGTGAAGATTGGACAATTATTTTTTTTCAGCTAACTAAAAAAAAAAAAAATCAGCTACATGAAAATTATGGAGTCTGTCTTCCATTTAAATGAATGGAGGTTGATTTCAAGCAGAATTCAGAGCTGATATTGAGGTAGAATTCTTTTAGACACATTTTGTGCCTCAGTTTCCAAGAAGGCATGACTTAACATAAAGGGAGGTGATATAGCCAGAAAAGGGAACTTTTGTATGACAAAAAATGCTACAAAATGTTGACACATTTGTGGTCTAAACTAAGCCAACAAGTAAGTGGCGTAAACTAAAGAAGTGTCATAATGGTCATCCCCGCATCAGGCACTGTGATAAATCTGGTGCATTTATAACTGTCTAATATAAGTTTACACTTTCTAACAGTTTGACAGAATTAGCAAATTTGTCCCAATATTTCTAAGGAAGAGATCAAAACAAAATTTACTCCATCTGAGTGAGTAACAATTTCCTTATTCTCTGAAGGTTCATAAAAATTAATAAGGGTGGCCTGGCAGAGTAGTGAGCAAAACACACTCCATGTGTGCTCCTGCTGTATACTCTTAAATTAGGTATTTCTGTTCTGAATATCGGCAGCTAAGGCATAAATTGCGCCTTCTCACCATCTGGACCAGCACCTCACCCAAACCACCGGGACTCGGTCTTCACCACCCGACCACAGCAGCCTACCACATAGGTCGAAGCCTCAATATAGATTTGTGGCCTCCCGAGCCTCCTTCACCGATCTGGTGCATCTGACCTTCTGCTGAAGTGTCCCGACTCTCCGGGTCCCCTCGTCCCCACAACTCCTAAGGCAGCAGGATTGCTAGTGGCCCGTCTGTGGGAGTGGCAGGGCCGAAACTCTGTGCAACCTGAAGTGGACCTTCTAGTGCTTCCGCCTGCCCGATTACTCATCTGACCTACCTGATCGGACACTTGCCCCCTGTTTGTCCCACCATAGCTTCCTGGACTGTGAGGTGGGTTGCCTGCCTGCCTCTGTCTTCTCAGCTTCCTCCACCTGCACCTCTGAACGTCGGCAGCCATTTTACTCCACCTTGCTAGCCAGCCTGCAGTTTGATGGTGACCATCTTGGTCCACCCTTCCATCATACTGCCTCTTCTGCAGTGGCCATATTGGTGCACCCTCTAAGCCTCCTATTACTTCAGTACTGGCCATCTTGCTCCTTCTGCTCCTCAACTATACCATCCACTGGCGGCCATTTTGGTCCTCCCATTTCTAAATCTAAACTGTACAAAAGCTTGGCCGCACATTGCTCCTGACTTGAGCTTCCTCAGTCTCACCTGGCGCTCCCTGAGACTTGAGAACTGTTAAATGTCTGGGACTGCTACTTCTCCAACTGGCCTTCTTCCAAGTTGATGGCTATCTAGATCATTCATACACCTGGCTGATGTTCTCGGAGCCAACACCTCATTCTGTCACAGCAGTCTATCCCCCATGTCACCCTAACAATGACCATTACCTAGTCCACCTGATGCAGACTGGTCAAACAAAATCCACGGACTCTTATGCTACTCCAAAGCCTTCCAGAAAATCACAAGCGGATATCGACAAATATCTTAAAAAGCACCCCCCACTCCACTCTACACCAGCTGTGAAATGCTCCTTGACCATATCTGAACCCGATGAATCATCAGACGCAGAGAGCACTATGGACGGACAGACCTCTGATCCCATCTCTATGATTACTATGTCTCCTAAGGGCCTCCAGAACATTATTGAAAATACTCTGCAGCCAGTTATGAGGGATCTGACAGATATAAAACAAGATGCCTGCGGAATCGGCTCTAGGGTCAAACTTCTGGAAGACACTCAAACATCCATTTTGTCTCATGGTTAAGCCACCTCCATGACACTCCTGGCGTGCCAAACGCACCTGAACTCCCTGCATTCTTATCTGGAACACCAAAAAAAAAAGCGGTAGAAGGAACAACTTGTGTATTAGAGGTGTGCCGGAAGACTTTAGTCCATTTGAGGTCATGAACGTCACCAAGCAGAATTTTAGTATCTGTATAGGGCGACAATGCACCCCCCCTGACATCCAACTTGAAAGGGCCCACAGGGCACTCCACCCCAAACCTAGGGAGGGTCACCCTCCTAGAGACATTATCTGCAAACTGCTACCTATTCCTGTTAAGGAGGCAGTCCTACAGAAGGCTCGACTCACACCTGATGTCCAGTATGAAGGACACAAAGTAACCTCCTTCCTGCATGTATCCCCGGCCACCTTGGCCAAAAGACAACAACTGAAGACGCTTACTGACTGACTATGATCCTTGAAGACACCATATAAATGGCTCTTCCCCTTTGGTATTTCCTATAACTTTGGTGGTCGTCAATACAATATCCACCACCCAGATGATTAGATAGTTGCATGCCCTCCTTTGGACCTAGACCCTTCCACCATTCCTTCCTGGCTTTCCTTCCTTCCTGGACTTATCCAAGATGGAAGCCTGGAGGAAGCCCAAATCTAAATGCCAAAAGAAGAACGCGCATCCGATTGAACTGTTTACTGTGCCACTTTACTTACTAAGTATCTGTTTCTCATTTTTCACCTTCATTCTCCTATGCTAGCTTGACTGCCTTTTCAACCCATAATGATGCTTTTCTTTTTTATTTTTCACTATTGTTTCCATTATATTGCCACTCCATACTTGGGTTTGGATGTTTCCACCTGTATATTGGAACTGCATTGTATAATTTGTAGTGCTCCACTGAATGCGGTCCAATTCGCCGTATACTTTCCACACTACTTCCCTCCAACCATTCAAGCACTGTAACTAAGTTCATTCCCCTTCTTTTACTACATTGTAGCCATTTCTGATTCAGAACTATTTGTTACATTGCTTCTGATTTTGCATTGTTAATTTTTGTTTATGTCTTGTGTTCAGATTACCTCATGGAATGTCAAGAGTCTCAACACTCCGACTAAGTGCTCCCAGGTACTGCATGCTCTTAAAAAGATTGGATCATCAATTCTACTTCTGCAAGAAACTCACTTTTTGAAAGGTAAGGTGCCCAACCTACCCAAATCGCCCTACACTACCTGGTTCCACTTCTATAATGGTGTGGCCAAGAAAAATGGAGTGAGTACTGCCTTTAAGTCCAATGTCCCTTTTTCTCTCACCTCTCAATTGAGTGATGACCAAGGTAGAAAAATTTTCCTAAAAGGTCATGTAGCCAACACATTAATCACCATAAGAAACATATTTGCCGAAACATGAGCCAAATCCAATGGTTGCTCACTGCCTTAGACATATTTTCCACATTTGCGGATGCCCATGTATTACTGGGTGGAGACCTTAATGTTGCTATCCACCCTCTCCAAGATTCCTCCACTGGCACATTGTTACATAGCTTTGCCTCCCTCAGCAGACTTTCAGTGTTCAACTTTACTGCCCGAGATTTTACTTTCAATTCCAACCCCCAGAAGTCGTACCAGCAGCTAGGATTATATCTTTATATCCCAATGTCATTTAACTCTATTCTCCTCCTACTATCTCTGACCGTGCCCCTGTGTCCCTACAATTAGAAATATCTTTGCTACCCCCCAGAAGCTATGACTCTGCTCCAAGGAGGTGGACCAGTCTGTGCAGAAGGCCTTAACTGACTATTTTGCAGAGAATGACACACTGGATGTCCAACCTAGTATGATCTGGATAGCACATAAACCGGTGGTTAGAGGTGTCTTTATTGCTTTAAGCTCTTATCTTAAAAAGAAAAGGACTATAGAAATCGATGATTTACTCTCCTGCATTGCCACTCTAAAGAGCCTGCATAAAAGGTTGCCGGCCCAACAGGGTTGCCGGCCCAACAGACTCTCTCAGACTTAATACTGTGTAGAGAACAGCTCAAAAATTGTCTAAACCTAAAAATGGCTAAAGCCTAACTGACATCTTCTCACAAATATTATATGCATGGCAACAAAGGTGGTAAACTCATGGCCTATCTGGCGAAAAAGAGAGAAGCGCAAACCTTCATCATTAAAATAACTTCCTGGTCAGGAACCACTCTAGAACACACAACAGACATAGCCTCTGAATTTTGTGTATTCTACCAACCCCTCTACATCTTGAGACCATCAAAACCTCATATGGATATCCTAAACCACACGGTGCAAATCCAAAAGCTTCCTTCAACCCTTAAACTACCCTGTCTCCAGCAGCAACAACAAGAGGAGATAACTGCTCCATTCACCTTGATGGAATTGCAAACTGCGCTCTCGGGCACCCCCTCTGGAAAATCTCCTGGTCCGGATGGCCTACTTACAGCTTACTACAAGCAGTTTAGCAATCTCTTAATCCACCACTTCTTACGAGTTTGTAACTATTGACCACACCAATAGCTTCCCGCCCCAGGCTTTAGAAGCCCATATCTCAATTATCCACAAAGAAGGGAAAGACTCAACCCAATATGGCAGCTACTGCCTGATCTCCGTGCTCAATGTGGACATTAAACTATACCTCAAATTACTAGCTAACAGACTGATAACCCTCCTACCACTCAATCAACCAGGGACTGGTGGGTTTTGTGCCAGGCAGAGAAGACAAACATAACACTCTACATATACCACATCTGATCCAGTCTGCACGGTCAAAACAAACTGCTCTAGCATTATTATTGACTGATGCTGAGAAGGCTTTTGACCAGGTAGATTGGACCTTTATGACTCTGTCATTACAACACTTTGGTTTCCCTCCCCTATTCATACAGAAGATAATGGCTCTCGACTCCAGTCCTAGCATCAAGATTATGTTCAATGATGGTCTCTATCACTGCCTTCAATATTAAAAATGGCACCAGACAAGGCTTCCCCCTTTCCCCACTATTGTTTGTTTTGCCCATAGAGACATTAATCCAACACATGCGTCAACACCCTCTCCTGCAGGGAGTACTATGTAGGGGTACACATCATCAAACAGCTGGACCTCATTCCTGGTTATGGCTGGAGAGACATGTAGAATTTTAGTTGCTTTTTGTTCAGATTTTGCTTTAGATTTTTGAACCAAAGCCTTGAGTGGATTCAGCAAGCTGGAAAAACAGGAGTTCTCCCTTTCCAATTTTTTTCTGAATCCACTCCAGGCTTTCACTCAAACATCTGCAGAAAAATCTATACCAAAAAAACTCCATGTGTGTCTCTAGTCTATAACAGCCTCCACTTCTCTCTAAAAGGATTTCTCTTCCAAAAGAATTTTGTGCCACAATTGTGAGGTCAGCACCGATGCTGGATAAGAAGATCCGGCTATAATTCTCCTTTCCAGGTCATTCCAAAGATGTTTATTGGGGGTGAGGTCAGAGCTCTCTGATACCATTTATTTTCCTTTCCCCCAAACTCAGCACCCTACGGATTTATTGAGCACACTTTGAGCACGAAGGCTCAGCCATGTTTAACTTGGACGCTCAACCAAATTATTGTCAGGAACAATTATCCAAAATATCTTCATATATTGTAACATTACCCATCACTGAAAACTCTATTCAAAACCTTGATAAGCAACTATTGTCCCGTGCAATAATTAGAAGAGTGTTCACATACAGCAATTTTACCCAAGAAGTGTATTTTAATGTTTTATTGTAGTCTGATACTTAGTACAGAAGTGTTTTACCATACAGTGAGAGAATCATACAGTATAATACCTTTGGATGACATGTTTTATCTTTACCATCCATTTTGATAGATGTGACTGATCATTTTCTGCATAGCTCTCTTGATCTCTTTGCTCCTCAGACTGTAGATAATGGGATTCATCAATGGTGTCCCTACTGTGTACAACAGGGATATGTACTTGTTGTTATTGGATGCACCCTCATCAGTTGAGGCCATGTATACTGTCATTAGGGTCCCGTAATAGACACACACTATGATCAGGTGGGAGCTACAAGTGGAAAAGGCTTTTCTTTTACCAGAAGCTGAAGAAATTTTAAGGATGGTGAAGAAAATACAACAGTAGGTCAGAATAATAAAAGCAAATGGGAAACAAATTATCAAGATGCAAAGAACAAAGTCTATCAACATTAAATTAGAAATATCTGATGTGGTCAATTCCACTATGGGACCAAAGTCACAGAAGAAGTGGTCAATGGAATTCAAGCCACAGAAGTTAAATTGGATAAGAACAATAAACTCATTTGATATTAATACACTGACTAAAAGCCACGACCCAACAACAAGCTGGAGGCAAAGATCCGGACCCATCAATGAAGAATAACGGAATGGATGGCAAATGGCCAAATATCGATCGTATGACATGACAGCAATGAGGAAACATTGAACAAATCCAAATATAGCAAAGAAATACAACTGTATCATACAGCCCCAAAAGGGTAAAATGCCCTCCTGGACATATGTTATTGCCAACATCGGTGTAACTACACAAGTGGTTATCAAGATATCAGCTGTGGATAAATGTTTCAGAAAGTAGAACATTGGAGTCTTCAGGTGGTCAATAGTGGTCACTAATAGGATGATCAGAAGGTTTCCGGCCAGTATAAATGTGTAAGTGAAGAGGAACACAATGAATAGAAGAGTTTTGTATTTGTATAGACCTCGGAATCCAAGAAGATGTATCTGAGTGACTTGTGTCTGATTCTCCTCACACATCATTTATATACAGATGAATTTTCTTCCTACAAATTGAAATACATTAAGAAAATATGTATATGAAAAGACCCAAAAGGTATGACATGAAAGTAACATTAGGTAGTATAGTAAATTCCGTGTACTAATGGCTTCACCTAGAGGAGACTGACAAGAGGTTGAGGGTATTATCAGTCATATGTGAGATAAAAGCATTGTTGGCTATTTTCATGTAAATAGTGAAATGTCACAGATGTTGAGACCTTTATAGTGTCAGATAATGAATGAAATCCACCCGAGATCCTGACATAATAATCATACTCAGGTGGATGAATTAAGCAGATGAGACTGGAGGTTTAGATTAATTGATATAGTAGTTCATTTGTGCTTTGGGAGATGCTTGTTATGGCTGAATATTCTATATGCAAAATGTGCAGATAAGATTGCAGGTTTTAAGGTGTTGACCTGGTAGCCAGGACTGACTCCTGAGTGCCTATGCACATTCCTCAGAGAATCTATGTACTGTATTTTTCAGACTATAAGACACACTTTTTCCCCGCAAATTTGGGAGGAAAATGGGGGTGCATCTTATAGAACGAATGTGGGGTGTTTTAGCGGGTGGGGCGCGGAGGAGCGGGGTCGCAGCATCGCCCCAATCCTGCCGCCGCTGGCTTCCTGCAGTGGCAAGAGTGGGACGATGTGCGGGCCTTGGGCTGCGAAGACAGGGTGTCCCTATGAACCTATCCCGGCATCCACCGTGCTATTACAGCGGATGCCGGGCCTGTAAAGATGATGGTGCCGCTCTACTGCAGAGAGGTCGCCATAGCTACCAGGTCTCCGCTGTAATGTAGCAGAGACCCAGAGCTAATGTCTGCAATCAGAGTTCACTCTGATCGCAGGTATTACTACTTCAAGGCCCCCCTAAAGTGTGGAAATAGCCCCCTGTACCTCTCTAGTTGCACAACGGCTCCTGCGTGGCATGATCGTGGGAGCCATCCTGTTCCTGTGAAAGCCATAGCCTAATGATGGCTCCCAGGCCTGTCATAGTAATATTACTATTGCGGCTGGTCTATGACAGTTGTATTTCAGTCTATTGGATTTGCAATCAAATGATTGCAGGTTCAAGCCCCCTGGGGGGGGGGTATATAAAAGTAGAATATTACTGTGAAACACATACACATTAGGTATCCCTGTGTCTAAAAATGCCTGGTCTACAAACATATAAAAATATTTTTTCCTGTACAGTGAACATCGTAGCAGGAAAGAAAATCAAAAGTGCTGAACTGTTTTTTTTTTCACAGTTTCACCTCTGATTTGAATAAAAAGCGATCTAAGCAATAAACATTGCCCAAAATGGTATAACTAAAAAGTACACCTGGCCCCGCAAAAAAGGATGCCCTATACATCCCTGTCAATGTGGCTTTGCAGCTGTTGCAAAACTACAACTCCCATATATTAAATATTTTACCATTTTTTTGCTTCAAAATTTTTTTCCCTATTTTCCTCCTCTAAAACCTAAGTGCATCTTATGGTCCAAAAAAATATGGTAACTTTTTATTGTTCTGTCGACATAGCTAAATGAAGGCTTATTCTTTGCGTGATGAGTTGTACTTTCAATTTGCACCATTTTAGGGTACATCTAACATTTTTTGGGGGGTCCATGTGAAATAACACCCAATTCCACCATTTTCTTTTTTTGCATTTTGTTTTGACGGCATTCAATCTGCATTAACAATGACATGGCAGCTTTGTCCAGCGGGTCATTACAATTACAGTGATACCAGATTTATATTATTTTTTTTATGTTTTACCACGTTTACAAATAAAATGTCACATTTTGAAAATTAACCAATTTCCTGGGGTCACCGTATTCTGATGCCTATAACTTTATAACTGTTTTCCTGACGGAGATATGTCAGGGCTCTTTATTTGCGAGCTAAGTTGTAATTATTATTGGTACCGAGGCTTGGTATGTATGACTTTTTGATCACTTTTCATTGCTATTTTATGGGGAAAGCAAAGTGACCAAAATACATTATTTTGCACATTGTGGCATTTTATTATTATTATGTTTTTTTTTTTACGGCATTTATCATACAGTATACATAAAGATTGTTTATTTTTTTGTTTACATTATGTATTTTTTTAATGTAAACATGGTAAAATGTAAATGTAAACAAGGGGACTTGAAGCTGTGATCTCTGATCCCCAGAGCTATGTACAGCAATAACAGGAAATAAGTATTTGATCCCTTGCTTATTTTGTAAGTTTGCCAATGACAAAGACATGAACAGTCTCTAATTTTAAGGGTAGGTTAATTTTGACAGTGAGAGAGAATATCAAAAATAAAAAAAAGTATTTGCTCCCCTACCAACCATTAAGAGTTCTGGCTCCTACAGACCAGTTAGACGCTCTCTTATATTGTCACCTGTATAAAAGTCTCCGGTCCACAGACTCAATGAATCAGTCAGACTCTAACCTCTACAACATGGGCAAGACCAAAGAGCTTTCTAAGGATGTCAGGGACAAGATCATAGACCTGCACAAGGCTGGAATGGGCTACTAAACCATAAGTAAGACGCTCGGTGAGAAAGAGACAACTGTTGGTGCAATAGTAAGAAAATGGAAGAAATACAAAATGACTGTCAATCGACATTGATCTGGGGCTCCATGCAAAATCTCACCTCGTGGGGTATCCTTGATCATGAGGAAGCTGAGAGATCAGCCTAAAACTACACCGGGGGGGTGGAACTTGTTAATGATCTCAAGGCAGCTGAGACCACAGTCACCAAGAAAACCATTGGTAACACATTACGCCGTTATGGATTAAAATCCTGCAGTGCCCGCAAGGTCCCTCTGCTTAAGAAGGCCCATGTGCAGGCCCATCTGAAGTTTGCCAATGAACACCTGGATGATTCTGCGAGTGAATGGGAGAAGGTGCTGTGGTCAGATGAGACTAAAATTGAGCTCTTTGGCATTAACTCAACTCCCTGTGTTTGGAGGAAGAGAAATGCTGCCAAAGAACACCATCCCCAGTGTCAAGCATGGAGGGGGAAACATTATATTTTTGGGGTGTTTCTCTGCTAAGGGCACAGGACTACCTCACCGCATCAATGGGAGAATGGATGGAGCCATGTACCGTAAAATCCTGAGTGACAACCTCCTTCCCTCCGCCAGGACATTAAAAATGGGTCGTGGCTGGGTCTTCCCCAGCCGAGGCAACAAAGGAGTGGCTACAAAAGAAGCCCATTAAGGTCATGGAGTGGCCTAACCAGTCTCCAGACTTTAATCCCATAGAGAACTTATGGAGGGAGCTGAAGCTCCGAGTTGCCAAGTGACAGCCTCAAAAGGGTTAAAGCTGGTCATCTTGTGCCAAGCATCTTGGGATTTATAGAGCCAGGATCAGGTTTAGAATAAGTATGGGCCTGGAAAAAAATTAATCCCTTAACAATGAAGGACATACTATTACTCATATAGTGAGCGGGCGGCCTCGGGTGTTAGCTGTAGCTGACAGCTAACACCCTGCTCCATAACCCCCAGTCAGGGCTGAGCTCCGATTGTGGGTTGTAGCACCTTGGATGCCTCGGTCACACATGACCACCGTATCCAAGGGGTTCCACCATGTTACTGACCCCCTTGACACTCCCCGTGTTGAGATCAGGGGGTGCCTATAAGTATTTTCTGCAGCCCAGGATCTGGCCAGTTACTCCTGGCTGCTAGTTGCCCCCAGTACCTGGTTGATCCTGCCGTAAAGTGAGGAATTCAACCTATGCGTCTGCCTCTATAGACTGCAAAACATGTATATACACGTGTATTGCAGTATCTAGCATCGCTGGTTCAGGTCTACTACTGGGATGTCAAATAAATGTAAAAAAAAAAAAAATGCAAAAAAAATAAAGTGTGTGAAGAAAATTAATAAATGAAAAAAGCCTCAACAATGTCCTTTTCCTATATAAAGTGAATTATATATACAGTCATATGAAAAAGTTTGGGCACCCCTATTAATCTTAATCATTTTTAGTTCTAAATATTTGGGTGTTTGCAACAGCCATTTCAATTTGATATATCTAATAACTGATGGACACAGTAATATTTCAGGATTGAAATGAGGTTTATTGTACTAACAGAAAATGTGCAATATGCATTAAACCAAAATTTGACCGGTGCAAAAGTATGGGCACCTCAACAGAAAAGTGACATTAATATTTAGTAGATCCTCCTTTTGCAAAAATAACAGCCTCTAGTCGCTTCCTGTAGCTTTTAATCAGTTCCTGGATCCTGGATGAAGGTATTTTTGACCATTCCTCTTTACAAAACAATTCCAGTTCAGTTAAGTTTGATGGTCGCCGAGCATGGACAGCCCGCTTCAAATTATCCCACAGATGTTCAATGATATTCAGGTCTGGGGACTGGGATGGCCATTCCAGAACATTGTAATTGTTCCTCTGCATGAATGCCTGAGTAGATTTGGATCATTGTCTTGCTGAAATATCCATCCCCGGCGTAACTTCAAATTCGTCACTGATTCTTGTACATTATTCTCAAGAATCTGCTGATACTGAGTTGAATCCCTGCGACCCTCAACTTTAACAAGATTCCCGGTGCCGGCATTGGCCACACAGCCCCAAAGCATGATGGAACCTCCACCAAATTTTACAGTGGGTAGCAAGTGTTTTTCTTGGAATGCTGTGTTTTTTGGACGCCATGCATAACGCCTTTTTGTATGACCAAACAACTCAATCTTTGTTTCATCAGTCCACAGGACCTTCTTCCAAAATGAAGCTGGCTTGTCCAAATGTGCTTTTGCATACCTCAGGCGACTCTGTTTGTGGCGTGCTTTCAGAAACGGCTTCTTTCGCATCACTCTCCCATACAGCTTCTCCTTGTGCAAAGTGTGCTGTATTGTTGACCGATGCACAGTGACACCATCTGCAGCAAGATGATGCTGCAGCTCTTTGGAGGTGGTCTGTGGATTGTCCTTGACTGTTCTCACCATTCTTCTTCTCTGCCTTTCTGTTATTTTTCTTGGCCTGCCACTTCTGGGCTTAACAAGAACTGTCCCTGTGGTCTTCCATTTCCTTACTATGTTCCTCACAGTGGAAACTGACAGGTTAAATCTCTGAGACAACTTTTTGTATCCTTCCCCTGAACAACTATGTTGAACAATCTTTGTTTTCAGATCATTTGAGAGTTGTTTTGAGGAGCCCATGATGCCACTCTTCAGAGGAGATTCAAATAGGAGAACAACTTGCAATTGGCCACCTTACATACCTTTTCTCATGATTGGATACACCTGGCTATGAAGTTCAAAGCTCAGTGAGGTTACAAAACCAATTTTGTGCTTCAGTAAGTCAGTAAAAAGTAGTTAGGAGTATTCAAATCAATAAAATGATAAGGGTATTAGGTATCGCCATAATCGTACAAACCCGCAGAATAAAGGTAACATGTTACTTATGCTGTACGCTGTATGGCGAAAAATTTAAAAGGTAAAATGCAATGCCAGAATTGATGGGTTTTTGTTAATTTGCCAAAAAAGAGTTAATAAAAAATTTTCAATAAGTTATAGGTGCCCAAAAACGGTGTAATTGCAAAATGCATCTCATCCTGCAAAAAATCCCCAAAAAACAGCCCCCGTATGGCTACATCACCAGTAAAACAAAAAAATATAGCTTGTACAATGTGAAGACAAAAACCTCAAAAAATGCCAAATCAATAGAACACAACTGGCTGCGGCAGGAAGGGAATGTATAAGCTGTGCAAGCGTACATCAGGAGACACCGCAGATTTAGAGCTTACAAGGGAAAAGACACCAGAAGTGACCCCCCAAACATAGGAGCTACTGGGAATATAGTAGGGAATTTGGTGTACCAAATTGTACTCCGCACAGCTGTCATATTCACTCTTCACCATCCGCTGTGCATTCATGTCTGGGATACTAAAGCTCACTACACCCCTTGATAAATTCTTTGAGGTGTAGTTTTTAAAATAGGGTCACTCCCTAGAGCCGTGATGGCGAACCTATGGCACGAGTGCCAGAGAGGGCACGCAGAGCCCTCTCAGTTGGCACGCGCGCCGTCGCTATGATAGCTCCGTAATGGGGAATGCAGTACAGGATTTCCCGTTAGTGAGTGATCGCTTCTTTCAGCTATATGCAGGGCCGCTCCAGATGCAGATGAGTTACATACAGTGATGAAGCAGGAGCCGTCCGTGGACAGCCCCTGCTTCTCCATTGTGTGTGAAGCACATCCTTGTGTACTCCGGTCCCTGGAGCTACGGGCGCGATGTGATGACGTCACTCACATTGCGCTTGCAGCTCCCTGAACAGTCTGGAAGAAGAGACCTCACAGAGTGGCAGGGGAGCGAGGAGGGGTGAGTATCAGTGTTTTATTATGTTAACCTGGCAGATGAAGGAGGGGATATCAAACTGGTGGCAAATGAAGGGGGGACATCAAACTGAGAGCAGATGAAGGGAGGACATCAACCTGGTGGCAGATGAAGGGGGACATTAAACTGGGGGCAGCTGGAAGAGGACATTAAACCGTGGGGGTAGCTGGAGGGGGACATGTCTGCCTCTAGTTGCCCCCCGTTTAATGTCCCCATCCAAGTAACCCCACGGTTTAATATCCCCCTCCATATGCCCCAGTTTAATGTCCCCATCTAGTTTCCTCCAGTTTAAACTGGGGCACCAGGAGAGGAGAATTCATACTGTGTGGCAATTGGAGGGGAACATTATAAAATGGATGAGAATGAGTGCAGTCAATGTAGAATTGGGTGGAGCTAAATTTGCTGTGGCGCGCATAGCCTAATCGCAGAGGTATTTTATGTAATACCCCTCTGAACATAACATATAACCAGAAAGCTATTGGCGCTGTGACCCAAACGATTACCATCATCTAGGTTGCAGCTCCAAAAGAGTTTCACCAAACACCTATGCAACACATACACAAAGTCATCAATAAAGTTTACATTTGACCCTGTCCCTGTCCTGTCCATACCTTTATAGAGTAAAATACACCGACCGCCTCTCTAGCGATATCTGTTACATGCTAAAATAATAGCAATAACGATTATTACTAGAGATGAACGTATAAGACATTTCTAACAGGCACCAAAGTTTCATCAGTCAGATAACATATTGTCACCCATTGAACGTCACAATATAAAATCCCAGTTTTTGGCAGCTTTCAGATGGATATAATAGCAGGTGGTGATGGGGGGGCCACTTATGAAACATTTGCACCCACCAATGTGTTAAAACGGCTCTGGCTATATGTGCAAATGCGAACCACGGCTTACACTGACTGCAGAGTGTAAGCTCTGCCCCAACGCAAGTCATTAGTGCCTGTGATCAGAAGAAGAAGGAGGACGCTCTTCGTGGGACTGTAGCCATACTGGGTAAGTATCATAAACTACTGTGTGGGGGCCCACTCTGGAGCATATAATACTGTGGGTGGGGGGGGCAAAGTGGTGTATATAATACTTTGTGAAGGGCCTACTGTAGAGCATATAATACTGTGTGGGTGCCCACTGTGGAGCATATAATACTGTGTGGGGGCCCACTGTGGAGCATGTAATACTGTGTGGGGGCCCACTGTGGAGCATATAATACTATACAGGGGCCAATGTGGAGCATATAATACTGTGCAGGAGCCAATGTGGGCATATAATACTGTCTGGGGGCCACTGTGGAGTGCATTGTACTGTGTTGGGGCCCTTCACTATTTATATCACACAGTATGTGTTTTATAGCAGACATGTGATATTATTACAGGCTGAAATAACATCGCACGGTCACTATAAAACAGATCCTGGTTAATTTAAGGTTAAATTGCCATGTTGGCACTTTGCGATAATTTAGTGGGTTTTGGGTTGCAGTTTGGGCACTTGGTCTCTAAAAGGTTCGCCACTTTACTGGTACCTAAAAGGCTCTGCAAACATGACATGGCGTCCAGATACCAAACATCTAAATCTGCGCTCTAAAAGCCACATAGCGCTCCTTCTCTTATATGCCCTGTTGTGTGCCCAAACTGCAGTTTATGCCCCCATGTATGACACTGGTGTACCCAGGATAATGTACTTAATGTCATATGTGGATATAAACTGATATTTGGGCACAGCCGGGCATAGAAAAGAAGGAGCGCTATTTTGGATTTTGGAGCACAGATTTGAACAGTTTGATTTTTGGATGTCATGACACTTTTGCAGAGCTCCTGAAATGCCAGTAAAGTGGAGTCTCCTGACATGTGACCCCATTCTGGAAACTACACCCCTGAAGGAATTTATCCAGGGGTACAGTGATCATTTTTAACCCTAAAAAGGACAATTTTTCCAGGAATACGTCATTTCAGTGCGTAATATGTTGTGCCCAGCTTGGATCAGAGATGAATACTCCAAATTCTGTTGTGTCTGGGATACCCACTTAACAGTTTTTGAAGTGTGTGTCTCTGTTGACACAAGCTGGGCACTGAAATGGTGAATATCTGCTGAGCATTCATTTCTGGAAATTAAATTCATGCAACAATCAAGGATTAAAAATGCTCGCTACACAACTTTATAAATCCTTTGAGGGGTGTAGTCTCCAAAGTGGGTTCACATGTCTGTGGATTCCACTTTACTGACAATTCAGGGGCTCTGCAAAAGTAGTATGACGTCCTAAAACCAAACTGTGCTCCAAAAACCAAAATAGCGCTCCTTCCCTTCTGTGCCCGGCTGTGCTCAAACAGCATTAAGTACATTATCTTGAGTACACCAGTGTCATACATGTGGACATAAACTGCTTGCGGCCTCTCCTCTTCCCGCTTCAGCCTGGGCCCTGTGCGCCATGATGATGTACTGTGCGGCGTATGGGGGGGCCCCTAGGCAGAAGCGAGGAGAGGTGAATAGGTGCTGTTACCGCACCTCCACTGCCTATTAAAAAAGCAATGGGGGTCCGGTAGGGCCCCCTACGGGCATATGGCCCACCGGAGGATTCACTGGTACCCTGGTGGGCTAGTTTGACCCTGGACAGAGCCCATCTGCCTCCACCAACTCCTCCTCGATAGAGCACTCTTCCCCAACTTCATCAAGACAAGCCATTCCTCCCTCCTTTGTTTCATGGGTGTAAGGTGAAATTCTGCCATGCAGTTTCACAACTAATGAGCATGGATTAGAGAACTTATACAACAGAGGAGCTCTTCCGCTGTATCCTGCAGTAAGAATCCCACTGAATTGTTCCCTGCCAACTACACCTAGCGAGTGATGCCAGTGATAAAAGCACAAAAATTGTGGCTGCATTGCAGTTCGGTAGAACACCACATTGTCCCTGTTTGGTGCATGTGGTGAATTTTGTGATGCACCACTTTATTAATGTGTATAGTGCCTTAATGGATGTGATACTTATGGCCAGATAAATGTCTGCACATCTCAACTGTTTTTATGTGGCTAAAAACACTCTGCTGGACTTGCAGCAACAAAACCCGTCCTTGCACAGCCTCAACTGTAACTTTTCAACATGTTGAAATTTCATGTTGCAGAAAGAGATAAATGATGACTGCATGCAGCAGGCCATAGGGACAATGTGTAATTGAAATCCACCATTTGAGGCTCATGAGGGAAGTGTGTTAACTTCTGAAGCCCTTTGAGAAGGCCACCAAATTTGTCAGCAGGGACAACACCATTATTAATGATCTCCCTTTAATTATAGGAAACACTCTCATGCAACAAGAAATGGAAGAAGAAGAACAACATCCATCCACTTAGCCACTGTCATTGCCCTGGGGTGATGAAAAAGGGAACTGGAGGAAGATGATAAACTAGGTCTGGGTCATCTGGGTATGGTGGAATACCTGGGACTCCAAGACTGGTGGATGAGTAGAAGGAGGAAGATTTTGGGTGCCGAATGCCCATGGTACCTCAAATCAATTCTAGATAGAGTATCACCATTCCCACTTCACACCAATTTCATCAAATGTCTTGGCCTTACATTAATGCCCTCACCAGATCATTGGTAATTATGTTCCGCTACTTTCACATATTAAGACACTAATAGCATCCTGGCACATCCAATATTTTATATGGATCAGCTGATTCAACCTAATTAAAATTATGATTCTGCCCAAGCTACTGTACAATTTTGCAGACCCTGCCCATACCTCTTCCCCTCTCTTTCTTCTCCTCCTTATGCAGACTTTTCTCCCAATATATTTGGCACAATTCCTGTCCTAGAGTGGCGCTTCGAACACTCACCAGGATTAAGCAATGAGGGGGTATAGGTCTCCCAGACATTGAAACGTACTACCATGACGCCCAACTCTCTAGGGCACTTGACTGGTTTGCATCACATTCAACTAGACTACATGTGCCAGTGGAGGAATCAAAGGTGGTCCTCCCTCTTACAGAAGCCTTGTGGCTTATGCAGAAGCTTGCCAACCAAGCTTTAGCCTTGAGGCATATTCCTGAATATCTGCCCCAAATTCCCTCCTAGTCCTTACACCAGGCTATGGCGTCACTTACCTTCAGCTGCCAAAGCTTTGATTCCCCTTATCTGGACCTCTGAATCCCTATCCTCCATCGTGAACTACCTCTTGCAGTCTTGCACATTGCGCAACTGCAGGAACTTTCCTACCTGGAGTTACACACATATTCTAAATTTAGCAATTTATGGGCACCCTGGTGTGCTTTTACCAGAGACTCTACTTGGTCTCACCTATGGGCTGACCCCCTGACATTATTAGACCCTTGGCATATCCCTACAAACGTTCCTATTCCATGAAGTGTTTTTCTCGTTTTCTTTGTCTGTCTACCACTTTACTTGCTCGTCAAGTTCAGGCGAGATCCAATGATTTACTGTTATTATGCACACTTTTGCATATTTTTGCTTGTTCTTAATGTTATTACTATGAAAAAACAATAAAAATTTATTTGAAAAAAAAAAATAAAAAAATGAATAAGTAGAAGTCATCTCCAGCTGAAATAATGAAGTAGGAGATATTTTTTTACATAAATGTGCCCACTCTTACTTTAGCTCGAATTTGATTTACGGACTCCAATTTCTCATTAAACCAGTACATTACACAATTGTAATATCGAAACCTTTCACAGGCTACAATTCACAACATAACTTCTGGGTGGTCACATATAGGCACAAACATGCTGGAATAGCGTACGGCTATTTTTATTTTTTTTTTTATTGGACCTTATGCCACACATCTCCGGACATGTCACACTCTTTATCTATCTGCTACACTGTAAGTATAAGAGAACCATCATAAAAAAAGATCCAAAGTAGGATGAAATAAGCCAATAGAAGTGACAGCTATAATATTCCTTTAGTACTATTTATCACTTCCACCACATATGCAGACACTATGTCCTAATAGCAGGGCCACTTACTGCTGATGGCATAAAACTGTTACATAAATGGTCACGAATGCTGAATATAGGGCTCAGTCACGCTTTGATAATAGTGTCAGAGTCTGCATCTGTTATGAGCAGCTGTACACAGTGGTCTTTTATATACTTTGTTATACAAATGTACTGGTAAGGTAAGATAGTTATTGTCCCTCTGATACATTAGAGTCTACAGAAAAAATTCTACGAGACGTGGCATCTATATCTAGTGAGTGCTCAGCTTATGCTATTTTTTTTTTCTTTTCACATGAAATTCACTCTATTGTATGTGACTGTGAGAAAACAGAACAGACTGATGTAAGTAAAGACTGTTTGTGAAAAATATCCAAGAAGAAAAAAAGACATGGACCGCACATCCCCACCTTATACATTGATCTTGTGCTTTTCAGCAAATTCTACAATACTGAACATGAGGTTCTTGTTATACATATTGATCAAGGTGTATAAGCCCACTAGCCACTTCACGGCGACCTCTTTATAGTGGGTCCCTACGCTACTGGGTGCGGCACTGAACAGCAACCGCCACCACCACAATACAGCGCCCACAGGGAGAGCGACCCGGCAGTCCAGCAATACCCCTGCCGCTAGGCTAAGCCACCAGGCTCTGGGCCACATTGCCCCATGGGCACCACACTACAGCAACGGCAGACGCCACACAGGACCGCACCATGTGAACAGATAACAAAAAAGTTCACCTTGCCATATGGTGTCAGTCAAAGGACTGCAATATGTCAAGAGGTCTCAAAGAATTCACCTTTCCATACGGTCTCAGTCAGAGGACTGGGCCATTAGAAGGCTCACTTAGTTTAAAAACACCTGGGCCAAATGGAGGAGTGCTGGTACCAAGGCAAACCAAAAAAAAATGGAAATGACAGAAATGCTATGCATAAAATATCCAAGAAGAAAAAAGGACATGGACCGCACATCCCAATTTTAGACATTGATCTTGTGCTTCTCAGCAAATTCTACAATCATATACAATACTGTACATGAGGTTATTAGTATACATATTGATCAAGGTGTAAAAGCTCACTAGCCACTTCACGGCGACCTCTTTATAGTGGGTCCCTACACTACTGTAAACAGACTGTTGTAAGTAAAGACTCTTTGTGACCCTAAGGCTATCGCACATGCAGAGAAATTAAGTGAAGCTTTGGGCCTCATCAATTCTGCATCATAGTTAGTATTTGACTCCTACTATGGGTCAGAGTTACCATTTGAGCACCTTCATAGCCTCAGGATCTGGTTTCAGTTGCAACCTATACACACCTCATAGATATGTCCCTTGCAGTTTGAGGTGCTACAGTATATAAGAAATTGGAAGCACATCATTTTTATTGCTTATTGAATTTCGTTGACCATACCTTAAAAATTAACCAAAATTAATAATTGATACAAAAGTTCATTTCATGAGATCAGATGTAGACAATAAAAGCTTGGACTATCATAAATATAATCTATAATAAAAGTTCTTTGCATTTACAGATATAGCTGTACTGAATATAAGCAGGGTTGACTCCAGAGGTAACATTTCTGGAAAGTAGCGTGATACTTCTGTTTTATGACTGTCCTGCAAGGTTCATTGTCTGAATAAAAGTATATGGACATCAGACCTGTATTGAATTTATTGGACGACCCATTCTAAAACCTTGTGCCATAATCAGGAGCTGGACCTCATTCCTGGTTATGGCTGGAGAGACGTGTAGAATTTTAGTTGCTTCTTTTGGTTCAAATTTTGCTTTAGATTTTTGAACCAAAGCCACGAGTGAATTCAGCAAGGAGGAGAAACAGGAGTCCTCCCTTTAAATCTTAAATTTTTTTCTGAATCCACTCCAGGCTTTTGCTGCAGCAAAATCTATACCAAAAAAACCTCCTTGTGTGTCTATAGTGTATAACAGCCTCCACTTTTCTCTGAAAGGATTTCTCGTCCAAAAGAATTTTGGAGTGTGTCTTAGAATTTGTGCCACAATTGTGAGCTCAGCACCGATGCTGGATGAGAAGATTTGGCCTGCATTTGCCTTTCCAGTTCATTACAAAGGTGTTCATTATGATGAGGTCAGAGCTCTCTGATGCCATTTATTTTCTTTCCCCCCAAACAAAGCACCCTAAGGATTTATTGAGCACACTTTGTGCACGGAGGCTCAGCCATGTTTAACTTGGACCTTCAACCAAATTATTGTCAGGAACAATTATCCAAAATATCTTCATGTATTGTAGCATTACCCAACAATGAAAACTCTAGTCAAAACCTTGATAAGCAGCTATAAACTATTGTCCCGTGCAATTAGAAGAGTGTTCACATACAGCAATTTTACCCAAGTAGTGTATTTCAATGTTTTATTGTAGTCAACAATGTGATACTTACTACACAAGTGTTTTACCATACAGTTCCATACAGTACCATATTCATAACGAAAAATACCTTTGGCTCAAATTTCATCTTTTCCATCCATTTTGATAAATCTGACTTATCATTTTCTGCATAGCTCTCTTGATCTCGTTGTTCCTCAGGCTGTAGATAATGGGATTCATCAATGGTGTCCCTACTGTGTACAACAGGGATATGTACTTGTTGATATTAGCTGCGCTCTCATCAGTAGAGGCCATGTATACTGTCATTAGGGTTCCATAATACACACACACTACGATCAGGTGGGAGCTACAAGTGGAAAAGGCTTTTCTTTTACCAGAAGCTGAAGAAATTTTAAGGATGGTGTAGAAAATACAACAGTAGGTGATAATGATAAAAGAAAATGGGAAAAACATCACAAAAATGGAAACTACAAAATCTTGCAATATCAAGATAGAAGTGTCTGAAGTGGCCAACTCCACTATGGGTCCAAAGTCACAAAAGAAGTGGTCAATGGAATTCAAGCCACAGAAGTTAAATTAAGTAACAACAATGAACTCACTTGACATTGCGACATTGATTAAAAGCCACGACCCAACAACAAACTGAAGGCAAAGATTTGGACCCATCAATGAAGAATAACGTAATGGATGGCAAATGGCCAAATATCAATCATATGTCATGACGGCAAGGAGGAAACATTGAACAAATCCAAATATACCGAAGAAATACAACTGGATCATACAGCCCCAAATAGACAAAACTCCCTCCTCAACAAATATTATGTCCAACATCATGGGGACAACGCTGGTGGTTAGTAAGACATCAGCTGTGGATAAATGTTTCAGAAAGTAGAACATTGGGGTCTTCAGGTGGTCAATAGTGGTCACTAATAGGATGATCAGAAGGTTTCCGACCAGTATAAATATGTAAGTCAAGAGGAACACAATGAATAGAAGAGTTTTATATTTGTATAGACCTCGGAATCCAAGAAGACGTATCTGAGTGACTTGTGTCTGGTTCTCCTCACACATATTTTATGTATGGTTGAATTTCCAAAAAATAAAAAATAAATTAAAAAAAAATCTTAAATTTAGAAAATCTAAGATGATATACAGTATATCTAAAAAGACCTGGAATATATCATATGAAAGTAAAATTAGGTAGATCACTGTATCCTACTTACTAATGAATTTCCTTAGAAAAAGGTTCACAAGAGGTCTGGGGGTATATTCAGCCATGATGTGACATAGAAGCATTGCCGAGGCTTCTTATGTGAATGAGGATATTTTATAGATGTCGATGTTTTTATTGTGTCAGATAAACAAAGAAAACCCCAGAAGATCCTGATATAATAATCCTACTGAAGTGGATGAAGTAAACAGATGAGACTGGAGGTTTACATAATTGTTGACTAATTTGGGCTTTGGGAGATTCTTGTTATTTCCTAATATTCTATATGTAAAATGTGAACAATGAATAAAATGAATAAAACAGATCTGTCCTTCCCTACCTGTACTTTGGAATCAACATATCAGAAGTTGAGTTTCGTGAGATGAGGCAAACTTTTTCCCCCAGTTTTTTTTCTATTACACATGGAAATCATTGCCTCGATTTGATAATTATAGTGTTATCAGAAACTTTCCATTCCAGGTCTCATCATCACAGTTTTACACACACCTTGGTCTCAGACGTGTTCCTCACTCTCCCCACACATCTGGTATCATAAATATTTATCTCTCTCAGGTGTTGTTATTGCATCAGGCTGGCTTGTCACTCTTCATGTCACTCTTCTCTCTTTTGGGTGCTATGTCTAGCAGTCATAGGTGTTCTTCCAAGTGGTCTCAGGAATGCAACTTGCATGCCCATTAGTCTCACTGACAGTAGTCTTGGGGTTTTTCAGTGTACTCACTACCAGCCAGTGATGGAGGGTTGTTGGCGACATTCAAAGACTTTTGTCATCAAGTTGTAATATGTTGTTGAATTGGTTACAAGATAAATAGGAGTCATTAATCAAATTAGAGTTAAAGGTGTTTTACAGGACTTAAATATCGATGGCCTCTTCTTAGGATAGGTATTCAAAATCTGATCAATGGGGGATGAACACCAGTGACTCCCACAGATCAGTTGTTTGAAGCAGTAGCTATACCCTACAGAGCTGCTCTTCCACTTCACAGGCCATGTGACATCACATCCATGGTCTGATTTAAGCTCAGTCCCATTCAAGTGAAAGGGGTTGCACTGCAGCACCAATAATAGCTACTATACAATATATGGTGTTGTGCTTTGAAAATAGCAAAGAGACTGCAGCCAATGTCTCTGGCAGGTGTTGGACTCCCACTAATCTGATATTGATAAACTATCCTAAGTATAATCCATCAATATTTTAGTACTGGAAAACCCCCTTAAAATATGAATATAAAACCTTTAGGGAGTGTGGCCAAGTGGCGCATGGAGTCGGACGCTTAGTTCTGGAGCTCTGCAGCCCACCGGTCATCACAGCAGCACACACCGGCTCAAACCTACCCTACCTACCTAATTTTCACCACGGATCCTCCTGGGGTCATCCTGTCCACAATGGTTCATGGCAGGAGGAAGAAAAGTCCGTTGAAACTAACGAAATTCTTCCCGCTGGCCATGTCCGAGACTATCCAAAATGGCGCCTGCGTCACTACCTCCACAGTGCAGAGGGCCCTGTCAATTATCACTGAGCAACCCACTGTGAGTACCCTGCAAGATGACTCTGTAATGTTTACTTTACTGCCATCCTCAGCTAGAAGCCCAGCCTCTCCAGCTTCGGCGGACTCTCCTTCGCGCCCAGCCCTACCAGCTTCTCCAGTGTTGACGCCATTACAGGTACCATCTATGCTCTCTACCCCTTTGTCTGTTCAGCATTCCTCCACAGACCTCCCCAGGCCCAGAGTTCAGTAGCATCTCTAAACCTATATCGGAGGCGGCCATGAAGGCTTTGTTTACTGACTTCAAACTGGCCATTCACTCTGAATTGGGACTCGGCAAATTGAACTGCATTCTCTGGGAGACCCTACCTTACATTTAGAGAACAAAATGACGGAACTAACCGCGGCCAGACCGTTTCAAATGGATCAACCTGTTTGCCGACCTCTTGGCAACTACCATGGCCTGCAGGTGGTCATTTGCAACGGTTACCAGAACCCTGCATGATCAAGGCATCCAGTACAAATGGGGCTTTCCTGTCCGCCTAATCATCTCTTATAATGGATCCAAGACAATCACCAATAGCCCTGAAGCAGCTCTCAAGCTCTGCCAGAAATGGGACTTGAAAGTCACATCACAAAGTATCTCTCCAGGGAAGCGTCTCCCACTTAACACAGTGAATAGGTAGTCGTACAAAAGGGAAAGAAGCACCCCAGGAGGCCTAAGAATTGATCCTCGCTTCGCATCGTTATCCTTTACCCTTGAAATATATTTATAGTGGGGTGTCTGGGGGGACACCTGGGCCCTTGCCTGGGTGGTCCAATAGATGCCCACCCACCTCTCTGGTGTGTCTTAGCTATGCACTGGGTGGGGTAATATGCGTACTGACCGTTTTGGCACATTTTGGGTACCCTAACTTCAAAATCTCTCGCCCCAGATTTTGGGAATTTTCCACTTGTGATACATTCTTTGTGTCATGTCATTGTCATTGTTTTTTTTGCATGTTTCTATTTTATGTTTAATCAAAGTTTATTAAAGATTTTTTAAGTACAATGGAAAAAGAACAAAAATAGTGCGAGCAAACAAATGGTGTGAAGGCACGCAGGCCTCGCCTGAAAACAAGAATCTTGGGGTAAGACCCAAGCTAACGCTGTGGAGCACAATACAATAACAGAGGAAGTGAAGGCCCTGATATACGGGACCATAAAAACAACATCTTGAAGGTAATGGGGGAAGAACAAACAGACAAAGGAACACACAATGGGAACTGCGATCAGGAAAACATATACTAGAAAGAAAGAGGGAGGGAGGGGGGAACAGTGGGAGGGAAGAGCGACCAATATCCTCCTCCAAAGGATGGAGGAGAGAAAAAGAGAAGAAAGAAGTAGCAGGGTATCACTATATCAGGAAAAGAAAGAAGAGCACTCAGACGATTCCTGGAACACCACCCAAAGCCACCAGAGAGCATCAAATTCGGAGGGGTTGGGGGAATCCTCCGCCATCAGGGCCTCCATTCTCCTTATCAGGAGAAGTTCCTGAAGAAATTCATCCAGGGAGGGTGCAACAGTGCTCCACCAGTGCCTGGGAATGACGGTTCTAGCAGCCGTGACAAAGTGTCGCAGGAGGTAATTCTTCACCACAGAGATCCTGCCAGAAATAATTGAAAGAAGGTGCCAGTTGGGGTGTTCCTGTGATGGTGCGACCACACACTTTAGCATACAAAGCGAACACAGCATCCCAAAAGGGCCTAAGAATGTCATACTCCCACCAGATGTGATATAGGGTGCCTTTCTCAGTACCACAGCGCCAACACCGGTCATTCACAGCAGGATAAATGCATGTTTCTATTTTATTGTTTGTTTTATATTTATCCAGTGGATAGTTACCTGACTAATCATATTGCCAGATGGTCCAAATGTCCCAGGTGGCACTCGGTGTTGCACTCCGCATTTCCTGATGACACCCTGACTCTTATAGCCACTCGGCCAGACAGACATGGGATTTAAAGTTTTATCTTTAAATGTTAAAGGCCTGAACTCTCCATATAAAAGAGAGGTGTTGTGGAAGGAGGCGAGGACATCCCACTCTGACATCATCTTCCTCCAGGAGACACATTTAAATAGGGAGGATGCTCCTAGACTTAACCACAAGCGCTTCTCTACTCAGGTATTTTCCCATGCGGTGCGCAAGAAATGTGGAGTAGCCATACTGGTTAGAGATGCCGTAGCCTTTTCTATTGACCAAGAGATTACAGATGATGAGGGAAAGTACATTATTTTGGTGTGTCATATTAATATTGCCCAATATACCTTAGTATCTGTATATGCCCCTAATAAGAAGCAACTGCAATTTCTCCGTATGGTTCTGTCTCAGATGGACGAGGTGGCCAAAGGTCATGTGATGATGTTGAGAGATTTTAATAAGGTGCTCTGGCCCTCGATGGACTCTACTGCCCCTCAGAAAATGTCGGAACCTACTCCTATAGGTAACATTCTACAGTCCCACCAACTTTTTGATGTGTGGAGACATCAACATCCCTCTGATTTAGATTATATTTTTTGCTTAAATCCACACCAAGTATATACCAGGATTGATTATGCACTGGTGGATTGGTCGATACTTCAGAGGGTTAGCTCTTCCGATATTGGTATTCCGACATGGTCTGATCATGCACCGGTCTCTATTGTGGTACAGGAACAATACTCTTATCGCCCTGATTCGGTCTGGAGACTCAATAATTACATATTACAGCATCCTAAATATACCCAAGCTACCTCTTCCGCTCTTACAGAATACTTCGCATTTAATGATAACGGTCAGGTGAGCGACACTACTTTATGGTGCGCCCATAAGGTCGCCATGAGAGGCCACTTCATGCAACAAACCTTCCATGCTAAAAAACAGAGGCTCCAACAGTAACAGGCCATACTTACCCAACTGGAATCCTTGTATAGACTTAATAAAGCCTCCCTGTGCTCCAATAGGTCCAAACAGATTTCTGTGCTGCATGCTCAGTTGCACGACTCTATGTTTATAAATATGACCTTGCTCTACGCCAGGGGTAGGCAACCTTCGGCACTCCAGCTGTTGTAAAACTACAACTCCCAGCATGCATACTTGCTGTGCTCTTCTTGGAACTTCCATGGAGGTGAATGTGCTGACTCCCTCAGCTAAAGTCTATTCTGCAGGAGTTTTAGCTACCCCCTTCCAAATTACTAATGGAACTCATCAGGGATGCCCCCATCCCCTCTGATCTTTGCTATAATTATGAAAACCTTTGCCCAAAGCATTAGGTCCTCTCCAAACTTGTGCATCATTGGGGTGGGCACAACTGAGCATTGCATAGAGCTATTTGCGGATGATATCATTTTGTCCTTGTCCAAGCCGGAACAATCACTGGCTGCTGTGACAACCCTCATAAATGACTTCCACGATGTAAGCTATTACAAAGTAAACACCTCAAAATCTCTTTTTTGAAATATGGGCTTACCCTCCCCCTGTTATACAATGGCGTCTCCAACAACCCTTTCCCTTCCCTTGGGCAGCAGGTTCGATACTCTATTTGGGTATACAATTGACCTATCCCCCCTCACATCTCTGTAGAATTAACTACTCGAAGCTCTTATTAACCATTCAAAAGGACGTCACCTCTTTCTCCAAAGCTCAGATTTCATGGCTAGGGAGACTGTCTGCAGCAAAAATGCTTCTTGTTCCAAAGATATTATATTACTTTATAAAGCTTCCCATTAAAACTCCCAAGTACTTCATCATGACCCTTCAACGCTTGCTAATGCGCTTTATATGGGGGAGCAAAAGAGCCAGAATCTCAATGTTGGTACTACTTCTCCCCAAATCCAAAGGAGGGCTAGATTGTCCTAACTTGCTACATTACTATTATGCCTCTATCATAGATTAACTGAAAGCTTGGTGGAATATGTATGAGGGAAGCACTGGGTTGATATTGAGAAATATTGCTCAGGATTGTCCTCTCTAACATTACTTCTATGGCACTTCAGGTTCTCATCGCCTATTATAACCGTTACATTGCCTATAATTCAAGCAGCAGTGGAGGTGTGGAGATTATTCCATACTGAACTCGATATCCTCCAGGCTAACTTAGCATCTGCCCCTTTGGAAACCCTTCCTTCCTTTATACCATACCTAAACATCCACAAGTGGGTTACAGAAGGTTTGCTGGTTTTGGACCAGTTGTATTAGAACGGAGTTTTACACTCCTTTACCCATATTACTGACCAATTCCCAATTCCCGACATGACTTTTATAAATATTTACAGATTCGCCACTTTTTGAAAGAGGTTATGTGCTCTAGTGACCTTCCCAACTCCCTGTTTACATTTTATTTCTACAATTCTTCTAAAGTATCTCGGGGTATCTCTTATGCTTATAAAGCCATTGGCCATCATTCACCCCCAACACCACTTGGATTTCGATCCAGATGGGAAGCAGACTTTAGCCAGACATTCACTGATGAGCAGTGGGCCGAAGTGTTACCTATGAGGGTATCTCACTGCCTTGAACACTTAGAAGCATCAAGAAAATTAATGTACAGATGGTACTTCACCCCAACTAGACTAGCACATATTTTCCCCACAACCTCCAGAACATGCTTGCGATGCAATTTAGAAGATGGTTCTCTTATGCATATACGGTGGTCATGCCCTCGCATTCAGCGGCTATGGACCCGAATCTATCATTTACTGCGTTCTGTAATTCAGTACCAGTTTCCCTTTCGCTGGGCATCGACACACTGCCCCTTGGGGATCAATGTGTTATCTTCATTATACTGACTACGACTAGATTTAAGATTGCCCAATTATGGAAAAACTCGGACCTCCCAAGTATACTTGAAATCACTAGAGCAGTTACATTCAACTGTACTATGGAATACTTGCTGTCGAGCAGACTAGGAAACACTCCATCCTTTAAGAATTTATGGGACAAATGGATAACGTGGTCAAATTATGATTGCTGATTTAGTGTTGATATGTGTTGCTTTCAGTGGTACTGCTGCGATGTTTGCCAATTTTTGACTAATCACTAATGTGATTCTGACTAATGTTCATGGACATTTCGACTGTCTAATTTCTGAATTGTGCCGATATTATTTACTGGATTAATGTTTACTGTTTACTGTTCTTTTTCGTTGCTTTTGTATCACATACTAATGCCTGTGGCCCTCCCATCTTACCTACACTCTCTCTGATATGACCCTCCCCCCTCCCTTCCCTCCCACTACCTCCCTCCTTCATTTATAATCTAATTTTGTAATACCGCGACTTATGTAATAATTTGTATTACACTTTGTAAACTTTAAAACTCTTTAATAAAATACAAGTTCAAAAAAATATACCTTCATGTATAATTAAAGGGATTTAACAGCTTAGTCTTAGCTGTTAAAAAGGCTTACAATATAATACACAATTAATACCATGATACCCACCAGCACTATGGCTGATGAAAAGAAGTGGTTATCATGGCTAGTACAGACTGCTATTTTTAGGTTGGGAAGACTCAATAACTGTGGCCCTTCCCACCATTGTTATCGTGCTGAAGATTGTTGATTCTAACTAGTTCTCAAAATTGGGCATTATTATTATTATTATTATTATTATTATTATTATTTTAAGTGAAGTCCTCTCTATTTTATATAACCAACCAGTAGTATTGAGTTAGCATTATGAGGCTTATGGTTTTTGGCCCTTTCTTGAATGATAAACTGTGGTTACCCCAATATCCTGCCACCACTTTAGATACTAACTGATACCCAGCTCTTCATGGTGCCCCTGGTGTTGGTGGGTATTGGGTTAATAACTAGAGGTTAATGTTAGCATTGTGACTAACACTAAATCTCACCTTAGTAATGGACACTGTCATTCAGATAGTGGTCATTACTACAGAGATAATAAAGTTTCAATATACATCCCTTAATGACCATTTTATTGAAGCAAAAATGATGACCATTGACAAAGTCCAAGGAATCCAACATAGTCTAAATGACCCTACAGCATCTAAATTACAAAAACAACAGTAGAAATAAAGATTAACAGCATTAAAAATATATATTTTTACTCACCTAAAGCTGCCTTCTATCTTCTTTGACTGAATTAAAACTACAGGTCAATGACTTGGCATTTTACAACTGTCCAGTCTAATCAATCTACTTACTATTAGACAGAATTAGTAAATTTGTCCCAATATTTATAAGCAAGAGACCAAGACAATCCACTACATTAGCACTCAGAATAAAAAAAAATGACCGTGGGTCTTCTCAGGCTACACATTTCTTCCATTGCTCTTCCATATCTATCCACTACAATGTTACAATAATAAAGCCATCTAAAGATATCCTATAACAAAGTAGGTAGATCCTATATGCAGGCACTATTTCAAAAATAATTACCTCTTATAAAATGAAGAAAAAGCCTACAAGGTTTTGAGTGTAGCTTCATAATAGATAAGCGGATAATAGAATAAAAAGTTGTTTCCCATTTTAGAAATTTTAATGTTTGCTTAAAAACATTAAAAAATAAAAGCCGAATATTTTTGTTGCCTCTTTGGTGCATTTGGTTCTACAGAAAAAAAATAAATAAATCTACCAGACAGTGGCATCTAAATCTACTGAGGAATTTACCTTCTCCCATCATGATTGCATGGACTGTGTATTTCAGTTTGAGCATTAATTGTTATTTCATAATTCTACCTATCGAATGTAATTTAGAGAGTCAAATAGGGACTGTTTTAAGTTTCTAAAGTTTATAAGAAACTGGAAATACATCATTTTAATATCTTTTTGAATTTCGGTGGCTTTACATATACAGTGCCTTGCGAAAGTATTCGGCCCCCTTGAACTTTTCAACCTTTTGCCACATTTCAGGCTTCAAACATAAGGATATAAAATTTAAATTTTTTTGGTGAAGAATCAACAACAAGTGGGACACAATCGTGAAGTGGAAAGATATTTATTGGATATTTTAAACTTTTGTAAAAAATAAAAAACTGAAAAGTGGGGCGTGCCAAATTATTCGGACCCCTTAAGTTAATACTTTGTAGCGCCACCTTTTGCTGCGATTACAGCTGCAAGTCGCTTGGGGTATGTCTCTATCAGTTTTGCACATCGAGAGACTGAAATTCTTGCCCATTCTTCCTTGGAAAACAGCTGGAGCTCAGTGAGGTTGGATGGAGAGCGTTTGTGAACAGCAGTTTTCAGCTCTTTCCACAGATTCTCAATTGGATTCAGGTCTGGACTTTGACTTGGCCATTCTAACACCTGGATACGTTTATTTGTGAACCATTCCATTGTAGATTTTGCTTTATGTTTGGGATCATTGTCTTGTTGGAAGATAAATCTCCGTCCCAGTCTCAGGTCTTTTGCAGACTCCAACAGGTTTTCTTCCAGAATGGTCCTGTATTTGGCTCCATCCATCTTCCCATCAATTTTAACCATCTTCCCTGTCCCTGCTGAAGAAAAGCAGGCCCAAACCATGATGCTGCCACCACCATGTGTGACAGTGGGGATGGTGTGTTCAGGGTGATGAGCTGTGTTGCTTTTACGCCAAACATATCGTTTTGCATTGTGGCCAAAAAGTTCGATTTTGGTTTCATCTGAAAAGAGCACCTTCTTCCACATGTTTGGTGTGTCTCCCAGGTGGCTTGTGGCAAACATTAAATGAGACTTTTTATGGATCTCTTTGAGAAATGGCTTTCTTCTTGCCACTCTTTCATAAAGGCCAGATTTGTGCAGTGTATGACTGATTGTTGTCCTATGGATAGACTCTCCCACCTCAGCTGTAGATCTCTGCAGTTCATCCAGAGTGATCATGGGCCTCTTGGCTGCATCTTTGATCAGTCTTCTCCTTGTTTGAGATGAAAGTTTAGAGGGACGGCCGGGGCTTGGTAGATTTGCAGTGGTCTGATACTCCTTCCATTTCAATATGATCGCTTGCACAGTGCTCCTTGGGATGTTTAAAGTTTGGGAAATCTTTTTGTATCCAAATCCGGCTTTAAACTTCTCCACAACAGTATCACGGACCTGCCTGGTGTGTTCCTTGGTCTTCATGATGCTCTCTGCGCTTTAAACAGAACTCTGAGACTATGACAGAGCAGGTGCATTTATACGGAGGCTTGATTACACCTAGGTGGATTATATTTATCATCATCAGTCATTTAGGACAACATTGGATCATTCAGAGATCCTCACTGAACTTCTGGAGTGAGTTTGCTGCAAAGTAAAGGGGCCGAATAATATTGCACGCCCCACTCTTCAGTTTTTTATTTTTTACAAAAGTTTAAAATAACCAATAAATTCCGTTCCACTTCACAATTGTGTCCCACTTGTTGTTGATTCTTCATCAAAAAATGTAAATTTTATATCCTTATGTTTGAAGCCTGAAATGTGGCAAAAGGTTGAAAAGTTCAAGGGGGCCGAATACTTTCGCAAGGCACTGTATAATATACTAATATAACAGTTGGTTCATGAGATAGATCAGATGCAGTCATAATGAATATTAACTCTAAGGATGATAAATTCTAATGAAAGTTCTCAATCCTACACAGCTGCTATACAATGTATGGTTCTGTTGTTGTATAGTAGTCTCAGAGTTTGTCAAAATACTGTGATCACTTCAAACAGCTGTTCAGTGGACGTACCAAGTGTGGGACTCTCGGCAATCTGAAATTGGTGACCTATCTGAAGAGTAGGTCATCAGAAAAACCTCCCTAAAGCAGGGACCCCATGTGGCGTAAACAGCAAAAAAAAACAAAAAAAACAAAACTCAGCGTTTTACAGTCTCTGCAAAGCGAATCCAGTCCACACATTGCGGAAAAATACATGCAGCAGACATGCTGCGATTTCCAAAACCGTTGCAGTCTTGGAAATTGCAGCATGTCAGTTATACCTACAGAAATGCCAGTGGTTTACCTATAAGTATAGTGGAAACAGAAAGTCCACAAAGGAAACCTCTGCGAACTGGAGCTCTAGCCTAAAGGGGTTTATCCAGCTTCCAAAAATTAAATACAGATACTTCCACAGCAGTGATAAATCCTCACTGCTCCATTGTGCACCCTTTGCTTGTCTTTATTTTACTTGCTGATCCTTGTATCACTATTATTTACAGTATTGAATCTGTGGACAAACTACATTTCCCATTATTCATCTTCCTGCTCTCACTCTCAGGAAGTAAAATAAAGTCAAGCAGAGAGTACACAAAGGAGCAGTAAGAATTTAGCACTGTATTGGCAGATAATTTTTGGAAACTGGATGACCCATTTAAAGTGAGGATACATAACCTTTAAGAAGTGAATCATTCATTTATACTGTATAAGGCCATAAAATAACTCAACAGAGCAAAACCTAAAGCCCTTTGATTGCATTATAGGTCTGAGTTGAAAAGGATCAGTGTTTAGGGGTCAGGTGGAATAGCAAGCAACATATAGAAATATTGGAGTCCAGGCTGTAGGCTGCTAATGTGGTGAAAATTCCTGCCAGAAGGGTGTGCCTGTTTGGCAATGGTCATCGTAGTACACTGTATTTTGTGTTTTTTTTCTATCTTTTAGTATTTGTTGCATAATATTGGTGTATAATCATAATTTTTCCATTTGCACTTTCTTTTTCACTTTATTCATGTACACACATGGACAAAATTGTTGGTACCCCTCGTTTTATGAAAGAAAAACCCACAATGGTCACAGAAATAACTTGAATCTTACAAAAGTAATAATATATAAAATTTTTATGAAAATGGACAAAAGAAAGTCAGACATTGCTTTCCAACCAGGCTTCAACAGAAATTTTAAAAAAAGAAACCTCATGAAACAGGCCTGGACAGAAATGAGGGTTCCCTTAACTTAATATTTAGTTGCACAACCTTTTGAGGCAATCCCTGCAATCAAACGATTCCTGTAACTGTCAATGAGACTTCTGCACCTCTCAGCAGGTATTTTGGCCACTCCTCATGAGCAAACTGCTCCAGTTGTCTCGGGTATGAAGGGTGCCTTTTCCAGACGGCATGTTTCAGCTCCTTCCAAAGATGCTCAATAGGATTTAGGTCAGGGCTCATAGAAGGCCACTTCAGAATAGTCCAATGTTTTCCTCTTAGCCATTCTTGGGGGGTTTTAGCTGTGTTTTGGGTCATTATCCTGTTGCAAGACCCATGACCTGCGACTGAGACCAAGCTTTCTGACACTGGGCAGCACATTTCTCTCTAGAATCCCTTGATAGTCTTGAGATTTCATTGTACCCGGCACAGATTCAAGACACTCTGTGCCAGATGTAGCAAAGCAGCCCCAGAACATAACAGAGCCTCCTCCATGTTTCACAGCAGGGACAGTGTTCTTTTCAAGATATGCTTCATTTTTCCGTCTGTGAACATAGAGCTGATGTGCCTTGCCAAAAACTTTGATTTTTGTCTCATCTGTCCATAGGACATTCTCCCAGAAGCTTTGTGGTTTGTCAACATGGAGTTTGGCAAATTCCAGTTGTCAGATTCAAGTTATTTCTGTGACCATTGTGGGTTTTTCTTTCATTAAACGAGGGGTACCAACAATTTTGTCCACGTCTGTATATAATACATATTCATGCATTATTTAGTTTTATTTTTTTACTATTTTTCAGTATTTATTATTCTATATTCACATACACATAATTTTTTTTTCACATTTATGCATTATGCGTATATTTTTTGCATATTTTACCTTCTACATATTACATGTTCTTCTTTGACTTTATTTATTCTTTGTATGCTCACTGGCATTTCACTTGTTGTCACTTTTACCTTCTTTTTTGGCATTTATATATATTAACTCTATGGTCTTCATTGTCATTTTTTTTTGTTATCCTCCCTTCCCCAGTACTTATATAGTAGGTGCACTCTTGTACAGTGTTCTAATACCATTTATTGTCTCCTAATTCAATACCACCTATGTCTTCCTACTTTACTGATGTGAGCAAGTCTGGAATGCTCTTTACATGACCGATGCGAGAATGCCCAAAACGCTGTCCCGCTGCCACATTCTGGAGACTGGTATTACTGTGGGCAGATGAACCTCTAGTGTGCAGCACGGACGTCATTTTGACGTTGTGTGTTCTGACGTCACTTCCAGCAGTCCGATTGAGCGGATGTGGACCGTCGGCCACCTTTCTATGGAATGTGCCGAACATTCAGTATAGTACATCGATATTTTCAGGTGTGTTTCACCACCCCCTGACGAAGGCGTATAGCAGCGAAACACGCATCGCGTGTGCCTGGTTAATCCCTCTACATTGATTTACTTATAAGTAATGTTTTTTACCATTCTATAGTAATGGCTGTATGAATACTATGTGCAGAAATTCATATATAGCCACACTGTTATTTGGCCGCAATACGGAACGGTCCGCTTTCCAGCGCATATACTGTACTTATTTGTACTTTTTTGATATTACAAAAGTTCTTCTGCCATTTAGTATATAATCTGTGGTCTCTGCTCATACACTGTTTTTTTTATTATATTCTTTGCATTGGGTTGCCAGTAATTTTTTCATGCTGCTAGTCTATGTCCATGTGTATTATCTTTTTGTAATTTTTTTAAATTATTAATAAATGTTTGATATTTTTTACAGAATGTTTTGTACTTTGATTTCTTTTTCTGCAACTAAATAATCTTCTTTCGGTGTGTATTTTGTTTAAGTAGAGCCTACTGCTAAAATATGCATAGAGTTGTCCATTGTGCTCTTAGTTGGCTCTATTAGATGGATTTAGGGAGGAAGGGTTCAGATCAGGGCATTTTTTATTTATTTTAAAAAAATTATGTAGGGTTTCCCTCAATTTTCCATATTTAGCCACATACAACAAACATAGCATTACAAACAAAACTAGCATTACCAAGATGTTTAAGGCCCATGTATTTGTCCCTCCCCAGCCTAGAAATACCAGTCTACATTGCCCCAATACCATACAATATCACTTCAGATGGCTGGGTATTGGCTGATACCTGTCTCTTATTGGCATCCTTGGTGGCAGTGTATAGCAGGCTAATAATTGAGGGGTAAGTGTTAGTCTAGTGGCTAACACTATACCCCACCTTAGTAATGGCTGTGCCAATTAGACAGCAGATATTGCTAAGGAGATAAGGGCTCACATAGGTAAGATTTCTATTATTAAAATAACACTCTTACACACAACTCTATTTGATAATTTTATTAAAATAATAAACAAGAATCAACAGAGTCTAAGGAAGTTCAGCCTAGTGCCAAAGATCCTACAGAGTCTGAAAGACAAATACAAAAATAAAGGATATCAATATTTAGTTATTTATTTATGTTGTCTTCTCTTAGGCTAGGTTCACACCAGCCTTCAAACTCCGTTCAGGGTTTCCGTCCCCGAATCCGCTTGAAAAATGTGGAGAGAAAAAAATCCTGCAAGAGCGGGCCCACAGGGCACTCAGACCGAAACCCTCTGAACCACCAAGAGATTTCATATGCCGCTTTCTCAATTTCCAGGATAACCTGCCAACCTTCAACGCCCTTCCACCTTCGGAAAACTCTACCCCCAAGCAGCAGAGGATGAAGAAGATGATTCACAAAGCTACTCCAAAGAGACTCATCCACCCCCCTGCCTTGAGGCCTTTTTCTACATCGACATCACCCCTCCGGCGAATCCCTATCTCTTTCTTCGTCATCACCACCCAAGATCCACTTATTAACTGCAGTGGCTCTCTACCATTTGTCCACGGGAGACTTCACATCGTCACACCAGAGAATGCTGACCTTCTGTTGGGAATTTAGCTAAGTGCCTCCTTTAACTTCTTTTTTCCCATGCAGGCTCACCCGTACCTATAGGAACCATAATACACAAGTTTCACTTACCCTCCCTCACTCCCATAATGTCAAAGTAAGCTCCCTACTGGACACCTATTTACTCCCTTCTGATTATGGAGGCTGATCTTAAAGTATGCTCCTACAATGTGAGAGTTCTGAATATACCCCAAAAACGCTCCCAAATTATATCATGCCTCCGCAAACAGAAGGTATCCGTAGCTATGATCCAGGAAACACATTTCAAAACAGTGAAAATTCCCCGTCTCCCCACAAGAGATTTTACACACTCTTTTCACAGCAGTATCACAATTTCTAAACACGTCCCATTTACCCTCCAGGCACAGCTCAATGACACAAATGGCCGATTTATCTTCCTTAAACGGAAGATTGGGAACACCACATACACATTCGCTAACCTATTTGCCCTGAACCAACAATAAGTTCCATGGATAACCCAGACCTTAGAAGTTTTGAGTAATTTTGCAGAAGGTGACTTGAACTTAGCTTTAAACCCCATTTTAGACTCTACTGATGGGGGTAACACTCCATTCAGATCTTTGGTGAAACTCAACAAAACCCTTGCAAAACTACACTTAATTGATGCTTGGCGACTATCTCACCCCACTGCTAAAGACTTTACATATCATTCCACTACACACCAATCATACCATAGACTCGACTATCTCATCAAACACCAGAAATCTCTTGAATTACAAGTAGACACATCCATAGGAAATATTCTCTTATTAGACCATGCCCCTGTTTTTCTTTCAATAATGCTACATGACATAACAAAAAGCGACTGGAGCTGGAAACTTAATGACACACTCCTAAGCGATGTCTCAGTCACACATAAAATTAATATAAGTCTACAGCAATACTTCACCTCTAACAAGATTGATGGTATCTCTGATCCTGTACTATGGGAGGCTCACAAGGCGGTAGTTAGAGGGGAATTAATTTCATTAGCCACACACTAAAAAAGGAATAGACAAAAAACCCTTGATAGTTGGTCCTTGCGCATAGCACAGCTGGAAAGTGCACACAAGCAGTCACAAGCCCAGAGCACCCTACAGGAGCTTTGTCTTACAAGAGACAAAGTCAAGGATCTGCTGAACATTCACTCAGCCAAACTACTTCAGACTTCCAAATGTAGATTTTATACCCATAGGGACTGAGCTAATAAGAATATGTCTGCACTTATTCGCAAACAAAAAGGGAAATCTTTTGTTAGGGAGATTGCTCACACTGATAACAGTACAGCTAATACTACTGATCGAATAGCAGAGGCCTTCCACGACTTCTATCATAACCTCTATAACCTGGCCCAACCCTTGACAACTCAAGCTGTTCCCCCGGTTATCATCAAACAAGATTTAACCAATAACTTCCTCGATTCCATCTCCCTAACGAAATTCAACAGAGAAGACGGACTCTCTCTCTGACACGCCCATTTACTAATGAAGAATTGGAAGAAGTGTTATCTTCCATTCCATCGAGGAAAAGCCCAGGCCCTGATGGACTTCCCATTACCTACTATATGAAATTCAAGTCAGTGCTACTTCCACATTTAACTTCTCTGTGTAATTCGCTTTTCAACGGCCACAAACTCCCACCCCAGTCACTTGAAGCCTTTATAACTATCCTCCCCAAAGAAGGCAGGGACCTGAAACAATGTGGCAGCTACAGGCCCATTTCCTTGCTAAACACAGATCTCAAATGGTGGGTAAAGGTGCTGGCACGGCATCTCTTACTCCATCTTCCCTCCATTATCGGGAAGGAACAAGTAGGATTTGTGAGTAACCAACAGGGAAGGGACAACACATGGAGAGTGGACAAACTGATTGAACACGCTAAAAACGCCAAAACCCCCTTATTTCTGTTAAGCACAGATGCGGAGAAATCATTTGATAGGGTTGACTGGCAATACCTGGTCTCCATACTCAAGAGATTCAGCATCCCACACATCTTCATAGACACAATGCTGACACTCTATCAGAACCCCAGCGCACAAATCAGAGTGAATGACACCTTATCTAAACCCTTACAGATTAGCAATGGAATGAGACAGGGTTGCGCTCTCTCCCCCTCTGTATTCATTATGGTTATGGAAACACTCATCCAGAAAATCAGACAGGACAAGACAATACATGGAATATCGGTTTGGAGGCATCACTCACAAAACAGCAGGTTTCGTGCATAATCTCCTGGTTAACACCTCCAACCCTGCCCACTCGATCCCCATCTCACAGAACTGTTCTCCACATTTGGCTCAGTCTTCAATTTTAAAGTACACTTTCACAAATCTGAAATCCTAAATATCTCTGAAAGGGATAGCATAATGTCTCGTTTAAAACAAGACTCACAATATCACTGGCCCAAAGATGACATTAAATATTTGGGAGTGAGGATCCCACGGGATTTGGCAAACATTCTACCGCTTAACTATTACCCCATATTCTGTAATATCCAAAATCAACTAGCACATCTCCACAACCCATACGTCTCCTGGCTAGGCTGTAAGAATCTACTAAAGACATACGTCCTCCCTATTATTTTTATTATTATTATTATTATTATTATTATTATTATTATTGTTTTTATTATTGTTTATTTATATAGCACCATAAATTCCATGGTGCTTTATATTTGAGGGTTTACATACGGTACACAAAATATACAAAACAATTACAATACTAACAGTGACCAACTGGCATAGTGGGAGAGAGGGCCCTGCCCGCAAGGGCTTACAGTCTATGAGGGAATCTAATCTAAGAGGGAAGAGGGATAGAGATAGAAGGTGAGGGGAGAGGCTGTACAGATGGTGGTGTGGTGATAGTAGTGTTGTTGGAGGTTGTATGCCTTCCTGAATAGGTGAGTCTTCAGGGCCTTCTTGAAACTTGTGATTGTGGGGGTCAATCTTATGTGTCTTGGTAATGAGTTCCAGAGTATGGGGGATTCATGGGAGAAGTCTTGGAGACGGTTGTGTGAAGAGCGAATAAGAGCAGAGCGGAGTAGGAGGTCTTTGGAGGATCGGAGGTTATGTGTGGGCAGGTAGCGGGAGATTAGGTCGGAGATACAGTGGGGAAAAAAAGTATTTAGTCAGCCACCAATTGTGCAAGTTCTACCACTTAAAAAGATGAGAGAGGCCTGTAATTGCCATCATAGGTAGACCTCAACTATTAGATACAAAATGAGAAAGCATATCTAGAAAATCTGTCTGATTTTTTAAGAATTTATTTGCAAATTATGGTGGAAAATAAGTATTTGGTCACCTACAAACAAGCAAGGTTTCTGGCTCTCACAGACCTGTAACTTCTTCTTTAAGAGGCTCCTCTGTCCTCCACTCATTACATGTAGTAATGGCTCCTGTTTAAAATTGTTATCAGTATAAAAGACACCTGTCCACAACCTCAAACAGTCACACTCCAAACTCCACTATGGTGAAGACCAAAGAGCTGCGGAAGGACATCAGAAACAAAATGGTAGACCTGCACCAGGCTGGGAAGACTGAATCTGCAATAGGCAGCAGCTTGGTGTGAAGAAATCACCTGTGGGAGCAATAATTAGAAAATGGAAGACAAACAAGACCACTGATAATCTCCCTCCATCAGGGGCTCCACGCAAGATCTGACCCCGTGGGGTCAAAATGATCACAAGACCGGCGAGCAAAAATCCCAGAGCCACATGGGGGGACCTAGTGAATGACCTGAAAAAGCTGGGATTAACGTAAAAAAAGGCTACCGTCAGTAACACACTACGCCGCCAGGGACTCAGATCCTGCAGTGCCAGACGTGTCCCCTTGCTTAAGCCAGTACATATCCCGGCCCATCTGAAGTTTGCTAGAGAGCATTTGGATGTTCCAGAAGAGTATTGGGAGAATGTCATATGGTCAGATGAAACCAAAGTAGAACTGTTTGGTAGAAACACAACTCGTCGTGTTTGGAGGAGAGTGAATGCTGAGTTGCATCCAAAGAACACCATACCTACTGTGAAGCATGGGGGGGCAACATCAGGCTTTGGGGCTGTTTCTCACAAAGAGACCAGGACGACTGATCCTTGTACATGAAAGAATGAATGGGGCTATCAGCAAGGGCATTGAAGATGACACATCGCTGGGTCTTTCAGCATGACAATGATCCCAAGCACACCACCAGGGCAATGAAGGAGTGGCTTCATAAGAAGCATTTCAAGGTCCTGGAGTGGCCTAGCCGGTCTCCAGATCTCAACCCCATAGAAAACCTTTGGAGGAAATTGAAAGTCCATGTTGCCCAGAGACATCCCCAAAACATCACTGCTCTAGAGGAGATCTGCATGGAGGAATGGGCCAACATACCAGCAACAGTGTGTGCCAACCTTGTGAAGACTTACAGAAAACGTTTGACCTCTGTCATTGCCAACAAAGGATATAGAACAAAGTATTGAGATGAACTTTTGTTATTGACCAAATACTTATTTTCCACCATAATTTGTAGTTTATACAACAACGAGACATTTCCAATGCAGGAGGGCATTTCCTAATGCAGTGTCCATCTTAACCTAAGTGCATATTAAACAAAGTACACTTATATATGGTATGATTCTGACCTTCACTCTATTACAAAATTGTCTGACCATTGTATGAGCAATGCTACCTCCGATGCCACCTCTGTTACCTCTTGTTTCACCCCCTCTACCTCATAGATTGTAACAGAAAAGGATTTGTTGAAAATTTTACAAATTCCTATTAGCACAATCTAGTGACAACTACCCGGGGTACATTCAAGGTGGATTTGGGAATCACTCTGCCAGTGGAGGACTGAAAGAAGGTCGTCGCGAATGCACATGGCTTCTCCCGGTGCGTGAGAATACAAGAGAACTCTTTTAAGCTCCTTACCCATTGGGTTAAAACGAGGGTATGGCTAAACAGCATAAATCCATCCATCTCAGATACTTGCTGGAGGTGCCAAAGAGAACCGGGGAGTATCATACACATTTGGTGGCAGTGCCCACTCATACGCTCCTTTTGGACTGAAATTAATGCCACCACTAACTGTATTTGCAACACACAAATCCCCCCTTTCACCCGAACATTTGTTACTCATGACGATTTCTGCCCCAAAAGGGAGAATCTGGCCACCCATCTCATAATCGCAGTGAGACTATTAATACCTGCCCATTGGAGAAATACTGCGCCACCCTCTCTGGCACAGTGGGTCTCCAGGGTTAATGACATGCCGTATGGAGGAATTGGCGCACTGGGCTAGAATGTCCAGAAACATCTTCCTCAAAACATGGTCGCCCTGGCTAATCTTCCGACAGACACTCGCATAAAAATAGGTCTTATGCACCTCAGCTACGCCATAACGGGATAACCCCTCTCATTTACAGAATCCGATTAACTACTGGGTCTCACACTGTCCAGAGAATTAAACGAATGTCACTCATATCCATTACTTTGACACCCCCTTCAATGTTCTTATTGAACGTTGTTTATGCACCCTTGTTATATGATTTTCATTTTGCCTACTGTATATGATATGACTTTGTACTGCACAAAACAGCAATATATAGATTTTTTGTATGTATACGATGTTTAAAGCCAATAAAAACTGAATTTAAAACAAACAATAAAAGGGAACTCCACTTCCAAACTCCCTTTCAGCTTACCTGTCACACTAGTCTACACAGGAGTGAAGCACCCTTTTACATTTATGCATCCACACAAAGTTGTCACCACTCACCACTTTACAGCAAGACGAGACACCAGTATACCCACACTATGTACAAATAGCACACAAACCGGGTAACACGGCTACAATATTGGGAGAATGTTAGACCCAAAGGACAATCTAATTAAATTTTAGATTTAATATACAAAAATTTGTGCAGTGCATTAAAAATAAAAAGACGGAACAAAAAAAAAGACAAATACATACAACTAATGTGAAATAAAAAGGGAATAAAAGTACAGACCTGGTTCTAAATCTGGGACAGAATCCAGGTTCCAGAAAATCTGACAACAAGGTCCTGTGACACATGACTTTTTATAGACCTCTCTCCTCACTTCCTGAACCCCCCCCCCCCCCACCTGTGCTGTCATCATTTTTCCATTGTTCCAAATAGAGACTTTTTGATCAGCAAGTTCCAACCTGGTTTTCTGCCGCAATGTCTGCAATGGTCATTAACCCTGGCTTATTAATTAGACTGACCATAATTGAATTAACACCAGGGACTGGTCTCTCTGAACTTCATGGATTGTGCATTATAATTACTGCACACATTTCACAGGCTATGTTGACACATGGAGGAAAACTCCTCTGCAACACTAAACAGATAAAATGCATAATCTGGAGGTGTGTCTGGACTGTGTGCTTACTACACAGTGCATGGAGTCCGAACCAGTTGAGCCAATGCCCCGTATAGTTCTCAGGAGCCAGTACTGTAGCTCAGATCCCATTGAAGTCAATGTTGTGAAGTCAAACTCTGATGTTAGTCAAGAAGGTCTGGCTTGTATACTGCAAATCAGTTAATTCCAGAGGTGATCATTGGGGGTAAGGTCTTCATTTGGTGTACACGGATATAGTCATGATGGAAAAGGATATTCAACAAACTATTGCTACAACATTGGAAGCAACAATTATTTAAAATGTCTTCATATACTGTATCAATACCCTTCACTAAAAACTCTAGCCCAAACCTCATTCCATACTATAGAAGAGTCTCCACACAATATTAGCCAAATGGTGTAAGTCAATGTTTTATTGTAATCACTAATAATTAAGTGAAGTCTTCATACAGTATAATACCTTTAGATGACAGGTTTTATCTTTTACATCCATTTTGATAGATCTGACTGACCATTTTCTGCATAGCTCTCTTGATCTCGTTGTTCCTCAGGCTGTAGATAATGGGATTCATCAATGGGTTCACCACTGTGTACAACAGGGATCTGTATTTGGTGACAATGGAAGTGCTATCATCAGATCGAGCTATGTAAACTGTGATTAGGGTATTACTTAAGTATAGAGATCATAATTATTCATTAGGGTTATAGATAACAAATATATTGTTATGTAAACCCCTATTTAATTTTCATGCACAAAATTGGTTGGCACATTTCTGTGATTTTGGCATTTCTTTAACATCTGCATTTGTAAATATATATATATATATATATATATATATGAACTCACATCTTAGTCTTTTTGAAAGTACATTTTGTTTGCAGGAAGGGGTTGGTTAAACCTGCATTTTAGAAATAAATTTGCATTTTTGTGCAATCTTTGCTTGTAATCTGTCTGTTGCAAAGTTGCATGAAGGTGGTTGTATATATAAAATATTAAATTGTGGTTTTATATACGGTATGCTGTGCAATCTCAAAAAATGTGCATTTTAATATCAAAGGTTTGCTGTGTGCAGTATAGATTTTTAACACGTTAGTAGAAGACATTGCTTTGTTTCTGTTTAGTGTTTTTGAGAGTACAAGCTCTTTTTGATGTCATGGTTTGTGGTATACATAAATTGTATACACCTTGATTTTATACGGGTTTTTTGTATAAAAGTAATATTGAATATGAGTTTTAGGTGCAAATATATTCTTAATACATTTTTTTTTAATTATTTCCATTTGTCACAAAGTTACATGAAGGTGGACACGGTTATCAATGACCCATTGAGACAAATGTAATCCTCAGGTTGATATAGGGTTTAAGGTTACACTTGTTTTTCACGTTGTGTAATCCCTACATTTTATAGGATGAAACTTTAACATTTCCAGCGTAAAAGTGCGGTGACCAGATGGAAGGTAACGCTGCAGTTGGGATTGCGGGGTGCAAACAGCGCAGACTTGTCACGGTCTCTGGGCACGAGGGCGCAGCGCTGGTGCTGTCCCACGTTACCACCACTGGTACCGGTGATGAGGGGGGCTGCACAAATTTTGCTGGTGATTGTTCCCCCGGGGCGCTTCCCCTATACTGTGCCGACTGGTGGTGTTTGGGGCGCCCTGATGTTGTCGGTGCAGAGTCAGACACAGAAACGGTTGTAAAGTTGAACTTTTACTTCCATGGGTGTGGAGGCACAAATGCTTAAACAGTTTCTTCAATACAAAACAACGGGGTACGCCTGGTGACACAGCAAAGTCCTGGGGTGCAGGGTAGACTTGATAAAAGGTGTTCCTAGCCCCTTATACTTCAGTGTTACAGCCCTAAGGTGCATCTGGGTTCCTATTTGGCTCATAGGAGGATGCCCACCATGATACTAGTACATAATATTCCCCACTCACGTTATGTGGTCCTGATAGCTCAGAGTTTCGGGGTACAATAGTCAGGGTGGCAGGATATTCCACAGGTCTGGCCTTGGCCCCTGGATCCTGTGATACTTGCTATGGAGCACGTGTTCCAGAATGTTCTCTCCACAGTCTCATGCTGACAAGATAATGATGCTTGACTTCCTTCAGGGCGATGGCTAGGCAGACAGGGGACAGGATCTTCTGAATAGCTGGAGTATGTCAGCTCTCCAACCTTCCTGGGCCTGTCTAGGACTTGAGATTCCTGCACTAAACTCACTGCTTTCTTCACAGGACATCACACTTATCTCCTCACCTCCTCCTCCTAACACTCCACACTTCTAACTCCTCACACGCAGGACCTTCCTGCAGGGGTGATACCATGGGGACCCAGTGATCAGCTGACTCCTCCCCTTTTCCCAGGCGATGTCCTCCCATTGGACATTTGGTTACTATTCAATCCTATGGGAGGTGTAATGCATGTGTGAGGCTCACTAGGTGGCGCTGTGTTGTGTGAGACTCAGGACCCCCTGCTATGTCACACAGGCTATGAAGCAACAGGAAATAATACAATGCACAGAGATCACCCTCAGCCCAGCCATAGCCAGCTCTGGGATGCCACATACTCCCCCCTCTTTCACTGAGCCGACCTCGGCGACGGGCTGGGGTGAAGGTGAGAAATGTAACATAACGTTAATAAATACGAATAAAGTGCAAATGTCACTAACAGTTTAGAAAAATATAATACTTAGAAACTTGAGGTAAGACCTCCCGGCATAGTCCTGGAATGTCCATGAGAAGTCTGAAGGGTAACGGAGAGATAATTAAACTCAGACTTATGGAACCTTTTGGCGGTACCATCAGACAGTCCATATAGAAACAACAGTAGTGCAAATGGGTCCAGAGGCTCTCTGGCACAAATTTCGTGAGTGTCCATTATCATGAGAGTCTCTCTGAGAAACAATAAACAGTCCTTTCTGTAAGGAAGAGTAGGCACTCTAGCACCAATGTCCATACCGCAATGGGGTAACAGAACTTCCTTGGCTCGGTGAGCCAGGCACTATGGCTTGGATTGTTGCATATAAATGTAAATACTATATTACATGGCAAGATATTATATATATACTGTATATACACACAGGAAAAACATTAATGTAATCAGAGCAGGAATAACATATATACAGAAGCAGAGACAGTTAACCTCTTTTACCCAAGGACAGCCATGGCATCACTATAGCGTGTTGGAGGTATGCCTTTTGTGGTACGCTCAGAACGCCTAAGTGGAACGAGATTTGAATCAGGAACAGAGTCACTGAAATCAATTAAATCATCTGTCGAAGGGTTCTCTTGCACTAGAGCAATTGGTGGATAACAGCTAAATGGTAGTAGTTTAGGCGCCCACATAAGCTCAGTTAACGTTGGGTGTCTCTCTTTTGCTTCATACGGTGACAAGATCTCTGTACTCGTTGTCTCAGCTGGGGGCACCTCTGTGGGTAGTCCTTCTTTAAGGCACAGCTTCAGACGGTTTCGGTGTACTACTTGGGGCTGTCTCCCAGGTTTAGAGATCTCATACATGTCGGATTCAGGATATGGTATGGAGATGACACTGTATGGTTCTTTCTCCCAGAATGGATCCAATTTCCCATTCCGATGGTTATTCCTTAACCATACACGGTCGCCAACTTTCAGGGGCGCTGCATGGGCGTGATGGTTGTAATCCTCCTGTTGTCTCCTACGAACCTCATCCATGCGCGTTTCAACTATCTCTTTAGCTTCCTCCATACGTCGGCGGTGTTCAACAACCCAGTCTGTTATGGGTAGTGGATTGATGGTGTCAGGGACCTTCACACCAAGGGTTAAGTCTGAAGGAAGTTGACCTTGTCTTCCAAACATTAGATAAAATGGTGCGTATCCCGTAGATGTTTGGGGTGTGTTGTTGTAAATATAGGCCAAGTCCTTGATACGCTCAGGCCACTCAACACCAGGTGTAACTGCGGCTGTTCTTAGCATGCCGATGATCACTTGATTTGCCTTCTCGCACATACCATTCCCTTGAGGGTGATACGCTGTGGTTCGCAACTTCTTGCAGTCTTGGAACTGACACAGCTCACGGAACAATTGGGATTCAAACGCCGATCCACGGTCGGTGAGGATATGCTCAGGACAACCGTAATGGCGGACAAACTCTGCGTAGAAGGTCTCAGCCGTAGTTCTTGCTGTAAGATCTCTGACAGGCACGATGACAAGGAACTTGGAGTAATGATCCACCATTGTCAGAGCGTAGCTGTAGCCGGAACGTGTGGGACCCAACTTCACATGGTCCAGAGCAACAATTTCACACGGCTTTTGAGTCTTAATTGGATGTAGAGGGGCCTTCTGATCTCTTCGACCTTCCTTGGTGATATTACAGGCAGGACACTCTCGGCACCAACTCTCAATGTCACTCCTCATCCCAACCCAATAGAAGCGACGACGGATGGTAGCTTCGGTCTTTTGTACCCCGAAGTGACCGGATCTGTCATGATACGCCTCAAGTATCATTTGTGCGTCCCTTCTTGGTACGAGGATCTGATGAAGCCTTTCACCTGTGACAGGATCAAGAGTGTTTCTAAGTAGAAGGCCTCGTTGGACAAACAGGCGCTTCCTCTGTCGCCAAAGGCGTTTTAATTCCACGTCATGAAGACCTCTCTTTACACGGGTTGGTATTCTTCCTGTAAGCAGGAAATCTGACAATTCTCCTAAAACTCTGCTCTCTTCTTGGAACGTTTTCCACAGAGATGGCTCCTGGAGGGATTCGGCAGCTGTTTTTGCCAGAGATTCTCCTTCTACAGGGACACCAATAGCAACCTGTTGGGCAAACTTGTTGTAGAATGGTGGCATCTCCACCTCTTCCCAGATGTCTTCTCGGGGTGGTTCTTCTCCCACAGGCAACCTTGAGAGTGCATCAGCGTTAGCGTTGGACTTGCCACTGCGATACTTGACAGAGAACTTGTAATTCGCGAGTCTTGAGGCCCACCGTTGTTCAAGGGCTCCCAGTCGAGCAGTGTCCAGATGCGCCAACGGATTGTTATCTGTGTACACGGTAAAGGGTGTGGCAGCCAGGTAGTCTTTAAACTTCTCTGTCACGGCCCAGACAAGCGCCAGAAGTTCGAGTTTGAAAGAACTATAGTTCTGGTCGTTCTTCTCCGCGCCTCTCAGACTCCTGCTGGCGTAGGCGATGACTCGCTCTTTGTTGTCCTGAACCTGGGACAACACTGCACCCAAACCTTGGTGACTTGCATCTGTGTACAAGCGGAATGGCTGACTGTAGTCGGGATAGGCTAGAATTGGTGGTTGCGTCAGAAGTGCTTTAAGCGCTTGAAAGGCTTCCTCTTGACGCGCTGTCCAGTCTACCGGAAGTTTTCGGTTGTAGTTTTCTCTGGGACAACCGCGCAACAACTCGTTCAGAGGCTCGGCTACTTGGGCGAAGTGTGGTATGAAACGCCGATAGTAACCTGCGAATCCAAGGAAGCTTCGGACTTCTTTGACGGTAGTTGGTCTTCGCCAGTTCTGGACTGCAGTGATCTTTTCAGGATCAGGTTGAACGCCTTGTGCGCTCACGACATGCCCAAGGTAGTGAACTTGGGATTTCAACAGGTAGCACTTGGAGGGCTTCACCTTTAGGCCGTGCTTTATAAGTACCTTGAATACCTCGGACAGGTGACGAAGGTGTTCTTGGTATGTCCGGGAGAATACAATAACATCGTCCAGGTACAGTAGCACACTCTGGAAATTCTCATGGCCGAGGCACCTCTCCATAAGCCGTTGGAATGTGGCTGGGGCATTACATAGCCCAAATGGCATACTATTGAATTCAAAGAGTCCCATTGGGGTCATAAATGCAGTCTTTTCACGATCTTCAGGCGCCATAGGGACTTGCCAGTATCCACTGGTTAAGTCCAGGGTCGAGAAACAGGTAGCTGATCCCAAAGCCGTTAGAGATTCCTCAATCCGCGGCAATGGGTATGCGTCCTTGTGCGTGACGTTGTTGAGTTTACGATAGTCCACACAAAATCGTAGGGTTCCGTCTTTCTTCTTGACAAGGACTAGCGGGGCTGCCCAGGGGCTGTTACTCTCCCGGATGACATCAGCATCTCGCATCTCTTGGATCAACTTTTTCACCGGTTGGTACATCGCTGGTGGTATTGGACGGTGACGCTCCTTGATTTAATGGTGGTCACCAGTCAGAATGCGATGTTGTATGGTCATGGTCTTACCAAAGTCCAATGGGTGTTTGCTGAATGCCTGTTGGTAACGCTTGGCCACATTGCGAACCCCATTGATGTGCTCTATAGGGGAATTGGCGTCTCCCACGTTCACTTCATCCCACCAGGACTTCGTGGCTCCATTCTGAATGTTCTCAGCAGCTTGGGTGGAACGCTGTGTGGCGGTAGAATCACCAGAGAGAATGTCTTCTGGTACTAACCGGTGTAGCAGGGCCACAGAGTGGAACTTGTGGAGGTTCACGGGAGCATCGCCCAAGTTGACTAAGCGGACAGGAACACGTCCATTGGAAACTGTGACAAGGCTGCGGGCAGCCATGACAAGTGGTTGGCCATCTACCTGTATGGGTTGTAGCAAAGCCTCGTAGTCCTGATTTTCTATGCCCGGACGGGCACGGCACCACACCATAGTTTCTGTTCCAGGCTGTAGGGTTACTGGATGGGTATCGTGGATCCGGACTCGACCAATTTCACCTTGTTTGTTGGCGAACTTGTGCTGGGCATTGAGTACACGAATGGCCCGCTGAATTGTCTGCTGGTCATTGGGAGAAACTGTAAGGAGAGAGGCATGCAAGGCATCCAACACTTCTGCAAAGCAATGGCGTAAAACATTCATGCCTAATATTACAACTGCAAACCTATCATCCTCTACATCAGTGACAATTACACCCTGTCTAGGCAGTTTCAAGTCCCCAATCTGGATAGTGGGTTCCCAATAACCCTGCTGTGGTATGGGCTGTCCATTGCTGGCACACAGATTTATCCATGTGTCAGGTGTTCTATTCAACACACCTAAATCCCAATGTTCAAGGAACACCTGCTTGCGCAGGGTTGTTACCTGAGATCCAGTGTCCACCAACGCTGTCAGAGGGACGCCGTTCACCCGGATTGTGATGTGTGGGCAGGCTGAGACGAAGCGTGACAATGGCACTGAAGATTCACCTGGGCCCTTCTTCTTTCCTCCCGAGGGGCGGCCCGCTGCCTCAGGGGTGGCCAGTTTAACTGAAAACACTGAGGCCTGGTGTGTCCATATCTATGGCAATAGGTACAGTATGGCCTCTCACTCTGTGGAGATTTCACTGAAGACGGACGTCTGGGTGGCGACTCAGGTGAGATGTTGAGACTTCGCAAAGGATCACTGGACGATGAAGACGGCTGGGTCAGACGATCTAGACGGACGGTGATCTGTTCCATGGCACGGGTCAGATGATCCACTCGGGCCAGAAGGTCATCTCTGGAGTCTGCTGGTGTAGTCTGTGCAGTTTGGGCAGCAGGTGAGGTACCCAGAGGTAGTGGCAGGACAACTGGAGCAATGCTTGTTGAGGGTCCAGGTGAGGGAGCACAGATGACTGGGTTCGGCTGGGGCTGCTCCTGTCCCAAGACCTGGATGGCAAGGGCCTTGAAGTCAGCAAACGTGATGCTGGGATGTTGTGCAGCAAGCATTCGCAACTGACTCTGGAGCAATGTGGTACCCGCCCCTTCTATGAAGCGTTCAAGCAAGATTTTATCAGAGTCCACATTTTCACATGGATCCACTTGCACCACAGCTCTGAACGCCTCTTGGAGGGATAAAGCATAGTCCCGCAGGGTCTCACCAGGTAGTTGTCGTCTGGAAAAGAAGCGCATCTTTACCTCGGAGACAGATCGCACGTCAAAGTTCACATGGAGTTTGTCCAGAATTTGCCCAGGGGTTCTTTTGTCAGAGGCAGGATTTGACCTCACTAGCTGCAGCACCCTGAAGCTGGCCCAGCAGGATCTGTATCTGCCGTTCTGTATTCAGAGGATAGAACTGGAAGAGAGACAGCATCTTCTCACGAAAGTCCCTGAGGGTATGCGCCTCCCCTTTGTAGCACGGCAGCCATGGTGCGCCAGGGTAAAATGGCATGGAGAATGGTAGGCTGCTCGCCATGGGCACTGCTGGATCACTAGAAACAGATGGCACAATGTCACTTTGCTCAGTCATGTTGTTTGCAAGTATGACTGGAATTAGGTCGCCGTCTCTTTAAGAAACTCAACTGCTTGCTGGCAGGGAATGGAGACTACAACTTGGAATGCTGTCCCTTTAAGAATGCTGTAGCTATTAACAGAGTCACTGTGATGCAGGCTGACGGTGTGCTCCCCCTCTTTAATGGTGGCACTCCCCACGGACACTGTACACGGAAAACACTCGCTGGGGCCGTGGGAGAACTGAAGACAAGGACAGGGAGGCACAGGACTCACTGACAGCAACTGCAGCGTGGACCAGAGATCAGCGGTGCACAGCAGGGACGGTGATGCGGCACCGGAGAGTCAGAAATGGCGCCGGCACGTTCGCCTTTCACTTTCTTGTATGGGTGCGCTGGAGCATTGCGCTCAGCATTCTGGGCTCTCCTAAGATGGCGGCAGATGGGTCTCCTGGCCTCATGGGCAGTGCTAAAAATCTCCCGCACTTTTGCAAGGTACAGTTAACCCTTTGTGGGCGTTCTTACACAGCGATGTGGCGCAGCAAACAAGTCCTGGGCGTTTTAACTCTTCCAGGGCTGTAACACACTGAGAGGACAGTCTTTAGGGCTTGCTTCAGGGGTATAGGGCTCCCCCCTCTTTGTGGCAAGCACTCTCAGGGAATAAACTTGATCTTAGCAAAGTCCACAATAAAGACCGATGCTCTGGAGACAATTTGGCGCACTTTTCGTGGCCACTTTCTCAAAATGGCACACACCCGTATCCTGTTCGTGACGCCAGTTTTTCTTGCGGTGACCAGATGGAAGGTAACGCTGCAGTTGGGATTGCGGGGTGCAAACAGCGCAGACTTGTCACGGTCTCTGGGCACGAGGGCGCAGCGCTGGTGCTGTCCCACGTTACCACCACTGGTACCGGTGATGAGGGGGCTGCACAAATGTTGGTGGTGATTGTTCCCCCGGGGCGCTTCCCCTATACTGTGCCGACTGGTGGTGTTTGGGGCGCCCTGATGTTGTCGGTGCAGAGTCAGACACAGAAACGGTTGTAAAGTTGAACTTTTACTTCCATGGGTGTGGAGGCACAAATGCTTAAACAGTTTCTTCAATACAAAACAACGGGGTACGCCTGGTGACACAGCAAAGTCCTGGGGTACAGGGTAGACTTGATGAAAGGTGTTCCTAGCCCCTTATACTTCAGTGTTACAGCCCTAAGGTGCGTCTGGGCTCCTATTTGGCTCATAGGAGGATGCCCACCATGATACTAGTACATAATATTCCCCACTCACGTTATGTGGTCCTGATAGCTCAGAGTTTCGGGGTGCAATAGTCAGGGTGGCAGGATATTCCACAGGTCTGGCCTTGGCCCCTGGATCCTGTGATACTTGCTATGGAGCACGTGTTCCAGAATGTTCTCTCCACAGTCTCATGCTGACAAGATAATGATGCTTGACTTCCTTCAGGGCGATGGCTAGGCAGACAGGGGACAGGATCTTCTGAATAGCTGGAGTATGTCAGCTCTCCAACCTTCCTGGGCCTGTCTAGGACTTGAGATTCCTGCACTAAACTCACTGCTTTCTTCACAGGACATCACACTTATCTCCTCACCTCCTCCTCCTAACACTCCACACTTCTAACTCCTCACACGCAGGACCTTCCTGCAGGGGTGATACCATGGGGACCCAGTGATCAGCTGACTCCTCCCCTTTTCCCAGGCGATGTCCTCCCATTGGACATTTGGTTACTATTCAATCCTATGGGAGGTGTAATGCATGTGTGAGGCTCACTAGGTGGCGCTGTGTTGTGTGAGACTCAGGACCCCCTGCTATGTCACACAGGCTATGAAGCAACAGGAAATAATACAATGCACAGAGATCACCCTCAGCCCAGCCATAGCCAGCTCTGGGATGCCACAAAAGCAGATTTTTATTCCTTTCAGTTCTGATGATTTTATGAAGAAATGTGCATGCAGTGATATGCATGAACTCTGTACTGTATACAATGAACTTATTTTTAGGAGGCGGGTGCAGGTAATGTTTGGTTTGATTTACACCCTTAGCAACTAATATATATTATTATTATTTTTTTTTTTTTTAAACATGCACTTTAAATCAAAATTGTGCCTGTTTATTTAAAATTTTGAGATACAGATTTTATTGTTTGTATAATGAACAGTTATACAATTTTCCCATGTGCTTTCTGTTTCAATGCCTCATGTTTTTCAAGAATGCTGCTTGCTGTCATTAATTCTGCTTACTACCAGTTGTTAAAATCAGTCCATGGTCATGTGATAGACATACAGGAGCACAGCTCTTTACCAGGCACATGTTTGCTTACTTGTGCTGTGACTGTAATGAGCTGCGCACCTATGTACATACTTCATCTGGCATCAACATCAGAACCTATAAATTGTGTCCATACTAAAAAATATTATAAAAATACAGAACTCGGCAAATGTTTTAGGCAGGTGGCAAAAAATACTGTAAAGTAAGAATGCTTTCAAAAACAGAAGAGTTATTATTTTTTCAGTTAACAAAAAGTAAAATAAACGAAGAAACAAAAATCTAAATTAAATCAATATTTTGTTTGACCTTTGCCCCTTCCTTCAAAACAGCATCAGTTCTTCTCGGTACTTGCAGACAGTTTTTGAAGGAACTCGGCAGGGAGGTTGTTCCCAATATTGTGGAGGACTAAGCACAGATCTTCTGTGGATACAAGTAGGCTTACTCAAATCCTCTGTCATCACTATCAAGTCTGATTGTTCTTCTAATGACATTGGTTGTGTCAGGGATCTAAATATCTTGTCCCCTACTTCTTCACCCAGCAGTTGACCTTCTGTTCTGTGTAGCCTGCTGGGGAAGATTCTACAACATCTTCATTTGCAACATGGTGATGCTTTAAGGTTGCTTTGCCTAGCAGTCAAACTTTGGCTGGGTCTATTCAGCAGTCAGAGGTTTCAGATGTAGAGCCTACTAAGGCTGTAATTCAGTCAAGCGATTGGGTCAGGAAATTTCAATGTGACAATTTAATTAACCAAGGGCCTGTGACTACTCTAATTTTCTGGCTTTATGTTCTCAGAACTACACTTAGTGTCATTCCCTGTTTTCTTTTGATTCCCTGGTTACTGATTTTGGCCTGCTCTCCTAGTTATCTGATCTCTTGCTGAATTGGTTTTATTTGTGACCTCCACTGCTGTCATTTTGGATATCCCTACAGTCTTCTGGTTTTGACCCCGGATTGTGTATTACTTTCTCTTCCTACCCTAGCTTTTGGTTTGGTCATTAGCCTGCAGGTGCCCCTGTTATCAGACACATTGTTTCATGGGTACTGAGAAGTCAAATTCATCCTGTCTTGCAGCGGGCTCTGGTGAATATCACAGAGTTGCCTTAGACTCTGCAAAACAGGGATCTGTTGGACTATAGCTAGCTTGTTTTACTTGCTGTCTTCTACTTCTGCAGTTACCTGCTACACATTAGGAAATTGCTTGAACAGCAATTCAACCACCTTAGTGATTGCTTAAGCAGCAACTTCATAACAGGATGTATGTTTTGGGTCATTGTCCTGCTGCAGAATAAAATTTGAGCCAATCAGATGTCTCCTTGATGGTACTTCACGAGAGGCACGTATCTGCCTGTATTTATCAGCATTGGTGACACCACTAAACGGGCAACATTGAGGACTGCAGACAGAGAAGTCAGCTAAGAAAGCAGATGAAAGACGCATCATGTTTACAGTACTTTCCAGATATCCAGCATTGCCATCAACTCAGAACTGGTAGAAACCAGTGGGCCCCAAGGATGCATCTACTGTTTATAGAAGTCTGGTCAGAAGTTGTCTTCATGGAAGAATTGCAGCCATACTTTCAGAGCAAAAAATGTGAAATATTTGTCTGTATTTGATGAAATGGTAGAGGGGGGGGGTACAATAATGAGGCATGCAAGCAGAGAGCATGGTAGAGGTTACTTGCATGTTTGGGAATCAATTTCAGAACATGGAGATGGGGAATTGGTGAAGAAAAATGGTGTCCTCAGTGCTGAGAAATACAGACAGGAAGTGATGATCCGGCCCCCACAGATATAGCCCTGATCTCAATACCATCCAGTCTGTCTGGGATGACATGAAGAGATAGAAGGATTGGAGCAAGCCTACACTGGAACTGATGTAATATGGGAGAGAATGCACCCTGTGTGTTGTGAATGGGAGAGGGGGCCCTATGTGTCTTGAGTTGGGTAGGTGAGGCTTTCCATATAATCAGTGTGTTGTGTATTGGTTTCAAGAATGAAACGGTCCTGCATATTTTGAGTGGGGGAGGGGTGATAGGATATGTGCTATGTGGTGTCCAGCGCTCTGTCTGTGCCTCCTCGCTGTACCCAGCTCTCTTCTGTTACATCATGCTCCCGGGGTTACTTCTAGAACACAAAGGACTAAACAAGTCTTCTGAGGTTAGCCTATCTTTAGTCCTTATGTCAATGTGCCCAATGTGACTGCTGAGACTCTTGCAAGTTTTGCTCATCACTAATATGTTGTATATGCAAATGTGTGGGGCATTTGTTGTATGGAAATACAAATATATAATTTTTTATGCATGTATATACAGTCAGAAGTCTCAGAACAATGTAAAAAAATGCAGCATTTTACAGTCACCATGTAGTGGATGGGATTCTAGAAAATCCCATCCTCACACAGCGGTCAAATCCGCACAGTGGACACACTGTGATTTCCAAAATGTGGTGAAAACCTCTGCAAACTTTCTGCGAAAAGTGCTGTGGGAAAAACTACAATGCGTTGCTGTGGCAGTTTTTTGCTGCGGGATGCTACGTGGGGCCTTAGCCTTTTTCTGCAGCATTTTTTATTGCATTTTCTCAGAGTTTTCCTCTGCCGATTTTTGGCCCCTATGATACCAATACAGAAAACGCCAGATATAATTGGCCTGCTGTGATTTTCAAAAACACGGGCATTTTTGAAAATCAGTTTATCCGCTGCAGATTTTTTCTGCAATGGGTGGATGGGATTAGCCAGAACCCCACTCACTTTGCAGGTGCTGTAAAACGCTGCTGCGTCTTCAGCCTTATAGAGTCATTGGTTATTGGGCTGAATAGTTGACAAGTACAATTTGTTTTGGCCTACATGGCTAGCAATATATTTTAGAAACATGGATTTGTCATTAGCAGAAAACCTTATAGGTCATCCTGGGCAGAGTTATTAAATGAGGTGTTGGACTGACAATATTATTGTGTGATATTGTTATTCTGTGTCATTTGTCTGATGAAGATGTGATACTAAGCTTTACAATGGACCCCGAAGAGTCTACTGCCACAAACTGCGTTCTAGCACTGTCCAACAGAGCCTGAAGACAAGTGTTTCCAATAGTGCCCAGGCACTGCTCCAGCCATACAGAAAACTTCTTGAATGTTCTATCTAGTATCATCAAAGTGTGTCTTACTGACATGCATGTGATGCATTGAAGAGGTGGTTTTTCATCCCAAATTTTTTGTGGCAGGTGACTCTCAGAGTTGAGCACGCTATCCATAGTGGAAGTGTAAAACCAGCATATTGTATTGTGACTTCAAGCCACAAGCCATGAGTTTTGGGGCATATCTTCCACTAGGGGTGACTCTGCAAATAGCAATGGATAGTTTTATGAGTTTCCACCTTGACTCAGAGTGGTGTTCCAGTTTTAACGTGCCTACAAAGTTGTTGGTGCATCCAGTTCCAAAGAAAGTCTCCCATGAAGCTGATGGAATAGACCAGTGATAAGATGAGATAAAGAATAGTATTTGTAACAAAACTCTGTCCTATTACATAGACGGATGTCATATGACAAGATTTCCAGCAGTAAACAAATAACCTGTATGGCTGCTGTACTACCAGTCAGAACAACTGGCTTACTAGTGGGGAGGGTCATATACATCAAAAGCCCCTCCCATAAGAACAAAGGCAACACACTGGTCTTACGGACTATCATGAATGGCCATATATACCACAGAAAAATGGGCTCTATACTCTGCCCTTACAATTATGAACACACCTGCATTCTCCTAATTCAATGGCAAAAAGGAGGTAAAAGACTAAATTTTGGTATGTAATGTAGACGATTTCTCAGCCTGGGCAAGTGGTCAAGTGATGTCACACTATTTCCCTGCACCAGAGACTTTGTCATTTTAGAAGTTCAGAAGAAACAAGGATTCTACAGGAAGAGACAGTAATATTTCATATTGTGTATGACTATGTATATATATATATATATATATATATATATATATATATATACATATACATATACAGTATATAATGCTTGTTAGTCCAACATACAAACTTTTTTTTTTTTTGTTTTACAAGCTCAATTATATTACCACATCTGTTCTCTGTTAATACTAAGGGATAGATTACATATTACATTAAGAAAATGGATCAATAAAGCGGTAATGAGATACTATTTTTTGGAGGAAGGTTTTATGATGACTTGTAATTACCTATATAATCTATTTTACATCTAAAATTGCTTTGTGAACTAAGGAGTACCAGGGTATATAACCATTGTGAACATATATATATATATATGCATACAGTATTTAGTGGCAGAAGGAGTGGTAGAACCTGGGTGGAATGTATTAGAAACATTTAATTTTGCTACACTTGATGCTTCTAAGGCTGGGTTCACATCTGTACTAGAGTCTCTGTTGGAGACTCTGCCACAGAAACTGCCAAAAATTGGTGGAAAGAAAAGTCCTGCACTGGGGACTTTTATCTCTGCCGGTTTCAGTATAAAAATGGCAGACACTAGATGGACACCTAGTGGACCCCAATATAATGTATTGGATCTGTGGGTGTCTGTGGGTAACCGCTGTTTTAGTGCACAGTTGTAAACCAAGCCTTATACTTCAAGTTTTAGTAGACTTGCTGGCTAAAAAGTTTGAAACAGAGGTGTTAAGTCACATTCCATTCCAGTGACTATACGACATGTACTAGCCAACCCTTTTAATTATTAGATGTCTATTTGTTCCTATTATCTCTAACTTGCCTGTATATCTTGGGGTGTCAGCACATTACATATAGGTTCCCCAAAACGTGATTAAGTGATTAATTATATTCTTGTGTTATCTTTTGCTTGATTGTTTTGCTTATTATCTTTTATTTTATTAAAATCACCTAAATTACTGGCATGTGGCATTTTTGAGTCTCACAATCCAGAACCCACTGTAAAACAAAGAGGCAGAGGTAGAAGGGGACAACTTGACTGTTGTTTTTGTTGTTAGTGGCATGGGGTGGGGTACTGATAGCCACGCTGGTAGGGGCACTCAGGGAACTCTAGAGGTAGATATTATGAGGTGGTGCAAGAATCCCATAACTGTGATAATGAGTCTTAAAAAAGTGATGGTGAAGACGAGTCCATTGGCAATGACTATTGGTGGGCAAGACTGGAAACTGAGTGAGAGTGACAAGGAGATGTCATCGGAGGAAGAGGGTGACAAATTTCCACAACATCAAAAAAAAATATGCGGGGGAAAGACTAAAGGCAAGCTCAGGGGGTGCTGTTGAATACATGTGTCAAGCATTGCTGGTGGTGGAGATGTCATTGGTTGGTCATCTCCCATGTGGGATTTTTTCTTTATGTTACAAAGTGACAAATCGATGGCACTGTGCAAGATCTGGAGGCAGAAAATAAGCTGTGGTTACAATCGTAGACAGTATGTCTCTTCATACTCACAGCAACAGCTCATTTGGCAAAACAAAATTGGCAGTGGTAATAAAGTGAGCAAGACCGTCCTACTCCTTCTGTCTATGAGCCTTCTTGTAGCCAAGTTACATCCACAACTAGCACAGGTATAGAAACGCTGTGTAAACAATGGGAGGAATAATTTCCCATAGCAGGATAACAAAGCAGCATTGCTAAAGCAATATCTTTAGACAACTCTTCAATTTACATAAACTTGCAGTATAGAAAGGATCCTTGAGATGGGAATACCCCTTTAAACTTATTTAAATTCAGATTGGGAACTAATTTATTTGGATCAACACAAATCTTGGGGCCAAACCAGCCCAAAATAAAACTTGAGAAGTTTGCCCATCTCTACTAACTCTCCTATTTGTGTCTATGTGTGAACCCAGTGGGAGAAAGTGAATTGCAGACTTTCAGGGCTTTTCTTAGGATCAGGGGCTGACATATAGGGGTTGCAGGGTTAGCAATCACTACTGGGCCCTAGTCCTTGAGGGGGCCCAAAGGTCTCACTGCAACATGTCAAAACACCAATATTATAGATAGTACATGGTATGTGGGACCCCTTTGCATATTTTTTATTGGGGCCCGAAGCTTCCAGTTATGCCTCTGGTTACAATGTTGTATTATTGTATTGAATTGGAATTGTTTACCAAGTGGAAATCAGTAAATGTGGACACATCTGAAGGATGAATCTGTACAAATTAGCTTTAATGATGTTAAACCCTTAGGACAGGAGATTGCAAAGTGGGGACTGAAGGGCTTTAATGCATGTCCCTATTACAGCCTGCAAAGTGAATTTCCACAAATTTGTTCATATTTAATTATTACCAAAGTGTAATGGGAGCTCTGGCTGAAGATAAAAAGGGATACATAGTAGCACGTCCTCATTAGTCTTGAGTAATTCATAATGAGTTATTGTCCTTGTTGAGAGACGTTTCTTCTGCTCATGAGGACAATTACCAAGGGATGTCATTATTTTCTTCACAATTTTTTGCTCATGTTAATCAATCATTAATTTACCATCACTCCCTGGGTAATAAGAAGCCTCTGTTCACATTACCTCATAGAGTATATAAATGGCTTTCTAATAGGAAACCCTCAACGTATATGATGGATGTTCATGGAGCCAGAAAAATGTTACAAATCATGAATCCAAATTATCCAGGAAATGATCCATAATCAATGCAAACCCGATGGAGGGAAATAAAGTAAAGTAGTGAAGGAGATGGGTGCTGAATCTGTCAGGTCATGGTGATGTGGCGCTCAGTGGTTTACTATAGGGCCATAATTGTATCTTAAGGTGCACATAATAAAGAAGTGAATAACAGACTTATCATATCTGAAATATTCATTGATTCATTTATATCTTGTTTGCTTGGTACACCAACATATTGCAAAATGTCCAGATAATTTACAAAATTAGCAAAACATACACATACTGGGACTAATCTCTTGCTCTCTGTTGCCTGAGACCATATGGTAAACTGAGTTTTTGTGATCTGTTCACATGGTGCATTGCAGTGGTGCTCTGTCTGCAGGGCCCAAAGCAAAGGTGTGAAGGATATCGCTTTCCCAAGCCACTTGGCCTACCTGTGATCACCCCTTTAACCTTTCACTGACCGCCTGTGAGTACGAGGGTTCGTATGATAATATGAAATGAGCTTTATAATTTTTATATATTTATTAACCCGAGTGGGTCTCTACTAGCCGCTAAGGTATACAGAATATACATCAGTGGACGTTCAGGCAAATACAGGTAAAAATAAGCAATACAGTACAGGAAAAATAAAATGGGATTAAAAGAGAAAACGAATACCAAGACAAGTTGGCCATCTGGTTCACTGAGACATTTGCTGTTTAGCCCCAGGGCAGTTCCTTCAGTCAACAACAGGACATGTGTGTCCTCACCTCTCTCCCAGGATAAGAGCTCCCTTCCCTCTCTGGATGGAGACCATATAACTGGGCTAGTCTCCCTCCCTGTGTGATGTCACCGGGAGACGAGGCCCAGCCCTAAAACTTTGGACCAGAAAACCATATGCAATAATAACTCCTCGCTGGGTGACCGTAGTATCAAGCAAGGGGTATGATAGGGTTCGTGGAGATGTTTCCATTGTGTAGACAACAAGGATGACCTCCCAGATCCCCTTGGATAGGGAGTTGAGTGTCTGGGCCTTTTCCATGCTTCCAACAGTGCCATGTTTGGATTTGATGCGTCCGTTCAAGTCTTGCGCATCCGAGGAATTTTTCGGTGTGACTGTAGGATGCTCCCCTCGTAAAATATCATCATTTTACTTTACCTTTGATGATCTGCTGAGGACATCCAGTCTACTAGAAACGTTTGAATACACATCTCTCCAGGATATTCCCTACTGAGATAACAAAGTTTGCACTTGCATGCACGGAGGTGAAGGGGGTTGTCTGCAGACATCAAGTCTGCAAGGGTCTGAGAGATAAAGGTGTGATATCAATCAGCTACAAATGGAATCCATATCTAAGATTAATCCCCCTTGGCCGATCTGTACCACCAAAGGTAACTGTGCCAGGTAGAAGGGTTGTTGTTGGACTGTTAGGTGATTTCCCCTCTTCTGTAGCAGTGGTGTTTATCATGCAGTAATACCCTATAAAGGAGTAAGCACCCACTAAAAAAACATTACAATGGAGTTGTTGGTGGACACTACAGTTTGTTTGAAATGTGAGGTAAGAATAAGAACCTGATGTTCAACAGGTAACATTGCTAATTAAGATCTCAAGGGCAATGGAAGACACATGGATTCTAAGCACACCTAAGGATTCTAAGTACAACCTTCCCTTCCGACCCTTCACTCGGGATAAAGCAGTTCCTTAGCTGATTTTCTCCACTAATTTTCTTCTCCTCATCATCTTCTCCCCATCTTCTCTACATCTTCTGTCCCATTTACAGGAGACCTTTAGGAATAACCTCACATCAGTCACAGAATTTCTTCTTTTGGGGTTCCACGATCTCTATAATTTGAAGGCCCCCTTTATATTTCTTCTCACAGTAGTATGCTTGGCAACCATAGCAGGGAATCTTCTGATAATCATACTGCTTTTCCTCAATGTAAATCTCCATTCTCCAATGTACATATTCCTCTGTCACCTGGCCATCTGTGATATCATGATCAGCACCAATGTTACACCCAACACATTAATTATTTTAATCGGTCATACCACCATGTCTATGCTGTCCTGTGTCACCCAGTTGTATTTCTTTGGGGCATCAGCTATTATGGAGTGCTGCCTTCTCACTGTGATGTCTTATTATAGGTACTTGTCTATTTGTGACCCCCTGCATTGCTCTCCCATAATGCATTCCAGGCTTCCTCATTACCTTGTTTTCAGGGCATGGGTGTTTGGTCTTGGACAGTCTTTGGTTACTCAAATTTTTGTGCTTAAGATGGACTTCTGTGGACCATACATAATTGACCATTTCTTTTGTGATCTGGGTCCTGTTCTTGAGTTGTTATATACTATATAAACTAGTAAATATATACCAGTTAAATAGCCTGTTAGTATTTTTAATGACTCTGCCAAATCAACCCTATGAACCTAATTTCTTTTGCTGCATGGAGCCCCAAGATAAGGCACAATGTGCCAAAGTGCAGGTACTCCCTCATCTATGAGGGAGTCTCTGCACTCAGGTAACTTTCAGTAATTGATCTACTTTTCAAAGTAGTGTCCTACCACTCAGAATAAATTTATTCAGGCCAAAATGAATCTTGGGTCGAATTGGCCAGTTTTGAAATTAACTTTTAAAAATTTGCGTATTTCTATCCACAATATGGTGGCACATGGCATGTCTATGCTTTATAAAACAGAGCTTCTAGGATTCTCTGTGCCTCAAGACAGGCTCCATATCTATAACCCTGCTGTGTGTATGAAGCTTGTATGCACATGGGTGTATACTCTTATATACTGTGCTCCTTGGTTTTGTCCAGTGATAGAATGCAGTAATGCCTGATGGATATGTTTGCGTATAAGCAACTCCAAAAGATCACCTTCCTCCAGTATTACAAATGCATACAGTGGCATGCATGTAGGCGTATTGTCCATATATATAGTGCACTGAGCCTCAGTAGCTTCACATTATTGTACACCACTTCACATTGTGTTTATCAGGATTATCAGCTGTCTCCTATATTACTATATTGTAAGCTGAGCAAAGATGATCTAATATCTATTTTAATAATATATGTACAAAATGACAATGTTTTAGTCTATAGTAAATTCACCAAGCTATGGAATGAACCAAAACTGAAGTGAAACATAGATTTATGTTAAAATATAGGAAATATGTGGATGGTAAAGTCATTAGTCAACTTAGACTTGCTTAAAGGGAGTCTGTCATCACAACCCAGCATATAAATACATCCCTACAGGTAGATAAATTAGGGTCATCTGAATCTAATAGTGTTTTTGGCTTGTGAATTGGTACCTCGGCTGCCATGATTTCACCGTTTTTGTCATTGCTCCAAAAAGATAAGCAGCAACACCCTCATTGCTCTAAAGAGCTCATTTGCATACTGAGAAGATGACGATATCTAAAATCGCTACGACAATGGAGACCAATTTGCAAGGGAAAAAACACTGTTTGATCAGGTGATCCTAACCTACTTGCGGGGCTGGGTTGACATGTCGGGTTCTGGTGACCGACTGCCATTGAAATAAATATAATATTGGTTAAATTTACATAAAATGAATATATTGTAAGCTGAACAAAAACAATGTAATATCTATTTTTATAATCTATGTACAAAACGACAATATTTAGTCTATATTTAAAGTGTAACAGAGATTTATTATGTTAAAGTATAGAAAATATGTGAATGGTAAAATTATTAGTTTACTTAAAAAGAATTTTGGACCTAAAAAGAAATTGGACATAAAGAAATAAAACAAATCTTATTCTCCGTGAAGATGTTCATATTATGTGTCCCATCTTATGTAATTGGGAAAGTAGTTCTTGATCTCATAGAACAGAATCACAAAGAATTCTTTGGCTCATCATTTGGTCGGATGCAAAAACCCTTTGTGTTATGTAACACCATTCTGTATCACCTGCAGATGCAGCCAAGTTTAACATGAATTATAGCACCTTAAGTAAACAGGTGTTACTTTGACGTTTTTAAGCTTGTTGTGAGTCATCCCGATGCAGCAAGTTATCATATTCAGGTTGAAGATGGCTACATCTGTACATTGAATGGCCATTTCATTAGAGACACCCATCTAGTAGTGCATTGAACTTCCATTGGCCTTTAGAATTACAGCAATTTGTCATAACATACACAGAGTATGCCAAGAAAACTTTCCACCAAATACCCCTCATTCACCAGCCTGAACTCGTTGGAAATATTAGAACATTGACATTGTATTCAACTGCAATTTGCTGACTGTGCCCCGTCCCCGGAATGATTCCTCTTCTGACAACTCTCAGCAATGAGTTGCTTCTAGTTATATGATCCTCTTTTGCTTGAATTATTATTATTACACTACTCAATGTACAATCCTGACAACAATGCACAAGAAAATCCCACAAGGTTGTCAGTTTTTGACATACTGGTGCAGGTTAGTCTAGCATAGACCTTTGAGGAAACTCATTTGAAGTGCAGAAGACATTTTGCTCTTTAGCTTTCTAAATGCTTCCTTTATATCTCTGTTATTCAGACTGTATATTATAGGGTTCAGAATTGGGGTGAGAACAGTGTAGAACAGGGAGAGAATTTTCTTAACCCCTTCTGTATTTGGAAATAAATACATACTAATGATTGCACCGTAATATATAGACACCACGGCCAGGTGAGAGCTGCAGGTGGAGAAGGTCTTCTGCCTCCCCGTCACCGATGAGATCTTTAGTATGGTGACGATAATGTACACATAGGAGACAATAATCACAGTAAATGGGCACAGTACTATGGGTATAACCAATATCATACTTTCTATTTTCACTAAAGAAGTGTCCGAGCAGGAAAGTTCAAGTATGGGATCCAAATCACAGAAGAAATGGTCAATAACATTGGGTCCACAGAACTGATATTGACTCATTGTTACAGAAAACATCAAAATAACACAAAAAATGATCAACCAGAACAATAAAATGGTTTTAATACAGAACGGGATGCCAATAACCATTGTGTAATGTAGAGGGTGACAGATGGCCTGATACCGGTCATAGGACATCACCGTCAGGAGAAAACACTCTAATGCCTCTGCGGCCAAAAATACATAATATTGAACCAAACAGCCAATGAAAGACACAGAAATTCCTTCATACAGCAGGACACGGAGCATGTTGGGGACAATGGTGGTGGTGAGGAGGATATCTGAGAAGGAGAGTTGTGTGAGGAAGAAGTACATGGGAGAGTGGAGGGATCTGCTGGAGGACACCACAACAATGATCAGGAGGTTTCCACATACAGTCATACAGTAGATGACTAAAAGCAGAAGAAAGAAGAAAATCTGTGAATTCTGTAAATTCTGGAATCCCAGAAGAAATATTTCTGTCACCAAACTATAATTTTTAGAAACTATATTCATAGTCCCAGCAAATAGTGAGGTCTTGTTTTTCAACGGTGGCCTATATTCAGAATTTTAGTAAGTTTGTTGAATTTTGCCCGGATCCAGTGGATTATGATTTCCTTGAGAGGGATTTATAGTAACAAAGAGTTACAGTCGCATTCTGTAATATAAATTGTAATTATTCTATAAAATGTGAAACAGGAATCACATGATTATGATACGTCAATGCTCACACTGCCCTCTAGTCAATATCCATATTTAATGGTAACAACAGTGTATTCCAAAGCTTTTCAAGTTTCCCTTGTGACACCTGACAGGTGGTTTTGTGCCAAAATTAAAAATCAGTCGATTTTTTATTTTCACAATGACTATGATATTAAAGGGGAAAAAAGAGACAGTTTTGGATCTATAATCACTGTCACTGGTGTGAACAAAGGCTATTAAATATACAGCTGCTCATAAATAAAATACAAAATATATTTGTGAAGAAATATGGTTAACATTTAGAAAGAAAATTACTTGAATTTTGCCATAAAAAGTTCAAGAAAAAGAGGACTAAATATTTACTAAAATGTCTAATTTTATTTATTTTAATTTCTTATTTAGAATTATTTTTTTCTTCTGTTATTTCTATTATTTTATTACTAGCTATGCTTTATTTTATTTATTAGTTGTGTTATAGTCTTCATTATAGTATTATATGTATTATAATATTATGTTTTATTTGTAATCAGTTTAGGTAATTCAATACAAACAGCTCAGCGACCATTAAATATATATATATATATATATATATATATATATATATATATATATATATATACAGTCATATGAAAAAGTTTGGGCACCCCTATTAATCTTAATCATTTTTAGTTCTAAATATTTGGGTGTTTGCAACAGCCATTTCAATTTGATATATCTAATAACTGATGGACACAGTAATATTTCAGGATTGAAATGAGGTTTATTGTACTAACAGAAAATGTGCAATATGCATTAAACCAAAATTTGACCGGTGCAAAAATTTGGGTACCCTTATCATTTTATTGATTTGAATACTCCTAACTACTTTTTACTGACTTACTGAAGCACAAAATTGGTTTTGTAACCTCACTGAGCTTTGAACTTCATAGCCAGGTGTATCCAATCATGAGAAAAGGTATTTAAGGTGGCCAATTGCAAGTTGTTCTCCTATTTGAATCTCCTCTGAAGAGTGGCATCATGGGCTCCTCAAAACAACTCTCAAATGATCTGAAAACAAAGATTGTTCAACAAAGTTGTTCAGGGGAAAGATACAAAAAGTTGTCTCAGAGATTTAACCTGTCAGTTTCCACTGTGAGGAACATAGTAAGGAAATGGAAGACCACAGGGACAGTTCTTGTTAAGCCCAGAAGTGGCAGGCCAAGAAAAATATCAGAAAGGCAGAGAAGAAGAATGGTGAGAACAGTCAAGGACAATCCACAGACCACCTCCAAAGAGCTGCAGCATCATCTTGCTGCAGATGGTGTCACTGTGCATCGGTCAACAATACAGCACACTTTGCACAAGGAGAAGCTGTATGGGAGAGTGATGCGAAAGAAGCCGTTTCTGAAAGCACGCCACAAACAGAGTCGCCTGAGGTATGCAAAAGCACATTTGGACAAGCCAGCTTCATTTTGGAAGAAGGTCCTGTGGACTGATGAAACAAAGATTGAGTTGTTTGGTCATACAAAAAGGCGTTATGCATGGCGTCCAAAAAACACAGCATTCCAAGAAAAACACTTGTTACCCACTGTAAAATTTGGTGGAGGTTCCATCATGCTTTGGGGCTGTGTGGCCAATGCCGGCACCGGGAATCTTGTTAAAGTTGAGGGTCGCATGGATTCAACTCAGTATCAGCAGATTCTTGAGAATAATGTACAAGAATCAGTGATGAATTTGAAGTTACGCCGGGGATGGATATTTCAGCAAGACAATGATCCAAATCTACTCAGGCATTCATGCAGAGGAACAATTACAATGTTCTGGAATGGCCATCCCAGTCCCCAGACCTGAATATCATTGAACATCTGTGGGATAATTTGAAGTGGGCTGTCCATGCTCGGCGACCATCAAACTTAACTGAACTGGAATTGTTTTGTAAAGAGGAATGGTCAAAAATACCTTCATCCAGGATCCAGGAACTGATTAAAAGCTACAGGAAGCGACTAGAGGCTGTTATTTTTGCAAAATGAGGATCTACTAAATATTAATGTCACTTTTCTGTTGAGGTGCCTATACTTTTGCACCGGTCAGATAAGATTTCAATTTGTTGCAGTTTTCACAAAAATGTTAAATTCTATTCCATGTAACAGATACAATATACCTAAATCAAACATATAAGAGAAATTCAGATCTTCAGAATAGATTTGGGCACATATTTCATTTCTTCTATCGCGCAGGAGTAAGGAATGTTCCTCTCAGTGAGATGGTGACGTGAGATGTTTTCTCTGCACTCTTTTATACATGAGATTCTAGAATAGTTGCACATTGAAGCCGTAGAGATTCCCAGAGCTCTCCCACAAGGGACGTTGTACACTGTGTAAAGATTTATTCCAATAATTGGTCGTTATACATTGCTGATGATAAATTCTACAATTAGATATAAATGATGTTCCCAGAGGATTCTGCAATTATTTATTTGCTGAATAACATCATTGAATTTATAGATACATAGCTAGTACAGTGCCTTGCGAAAGTATTCGGCCCCCTTGAACTTTTCAACCTTTTGCCACATTTCAGGCTTCAAACATAAGGATATAAAATTTTAATTTTTTAGTGAAGAATCAACAACAAGTGGGACACAATTGTGAAGTGGAACGAAATTTATTGGTTATTTTAAACTTTTGTAAAAAATAAAAAACTGAAAAGTGGGGCGTGCAATATTATTCGGTCCCTTTACTTTCAGTGCAGCAAACTCAGTCCAGAAGTTCAGTGAGGATCTCTGAATGATCCAATGTTGTCCTAAATGACTGATGATGATAAATATAATCCACCTGTGTGTAGTCTCCGTATAACTACACCTGCTCTGTGATAGTCTCAGGGTTCTGAGCATCATGAAGACCAAGGAACACACCAGGCAGGTCCGTGATACTGTTGTGGAGAAGTTTAAAGATGGATTTGGATACAAAAAGATTTCCCAAACTTTAAACATCCCAAGGAGCACTGTGCAAGCGATCATATTGAAATGGAAGGAGTATCAGACCACTGCAAATCTACCAAGACCCGGCCGTCCATCTAAACTTTCATCTCAAACAAGGAGAAGACTGATCAGAAATGCAGCCAAGAGGCCCATGATCACTCTGGATGACCTGCAGAGATCTACATCTGAGGTGGGAGAGTCTGTCCATAGGACAACAATCAGTCGTACACTGCACAAATCTGGCCTTTATGGAAGAGTGGCAAGAAGAAAGACATTTCTCAAAGATATCCATAAAAAGTCTTGCCACAAGCCACCTGGGAGACACACCAAACATGTGGAAGAAGGTGCTCTGGTCAGATGAAACCAAAATCCAACTTTTTGGCCACAATGCAAAACGATATGTTTGGCGTAAAAGCAACACAGCTCATCACCCTGAACACACCATCCCCACTGTCAAACATGGTGGTGGCAGCATCATGGTTTGGGCCTGCTTTTCTTCAGCAGGGACAGGGAAGATGCTTAAAATTGATGGGAAGATGGATGGAGCAAAATACAGGACCATTCTGGAAGAAAACCTGTTGGAGTCTGCAATAGACCTGAGACTGGGACGGAGATTTATCATCCAACAAGACAATGATCTTAAACATAAAGCAAAATCTACAATGGAATGGTTCACAAATAAACGTATCCAGGTATTAGAATGGCCAAGTCAAAGTCCAGACCTGAATCCAATCGAGAATATGTGGAAAGAGCTGAAAACTGCTGTTCACAAACGCTCTCCATCCAACCTCACTGAGCTCCAGCTGTTTTCCAAGGAAGAATGGGCCAGAATTTCAGTCTCTCGATGTGCAAAACTGATAGAGACATACCCCAAGCGACTTGCAGCTGTAATCGCAGCAAAAGGTGGCGCTAGAAAGTATTAACTTAAGGGGGCCGAATAATATTGCACCCCACACTTTTCAGTTTTTTATTTTTTACAAAAGTTTAAAATATCCAATAAATTTTGTTCCACTTCACAATTGTGTCCCACTTGTTGATTCTTCACCAAAAAAATTAAAATTTTATATCCTTATGTTTGAAGCTTGAAATGTGGCAAAAGGTTGAAAAGTTCAAGGGGGCTGAATACTTTCGCAAGGCACTGTATGTATAGAGCAGGACAGTCTATACATTTCCATAAGCATCAATGCTATTTTGCTCTAAAAAGACAATAAACTATTTTTTGAAGCTCTCAGCTGTGACTGCTGTGACCAGCTCCTGGGTAGACTATTCCATAGATTTGCAGTTCTTACAGTATAGATCCAGCTCCTGGGGTAGGCTATTCCATAGATTCGCAGTCCTTACAGTATAGATCCATCTCCTGGTGTAGGCTATTCCACAGATTCACAGTCCTTACAGTATAGATCCAACTCCTGGGGTAGGCTATTCCACAGATTCACAGTCCTTACAGTATAGATCCAGCTCCTGGGGTAGGCTATTCCATATAGTCACAGTTTTTACAGTATAGATCCAGCTCCTGGATAGGCTATTCCTTGTCTTTTCAAATACATTTTTATTATTTTTCATATAAACAGGAATATCATCAGATATAATATACAATCTCATATAAGTTGCAAATGGTTGTGACATAAGTAAGCCTGTAACAGTCAATGCACTGAACAAAGGAACAATGAACAAACACACAAGTTTCAGTCAAAGGGTAGGACCCTAATGACAGAGTGAGCTGAAAGTTGAGTTGTCAGGGTCTATATTTGAAATCAAAGTCTCTTATGAGGTGTGGTCTGTCCACAGATGGCTCCACTTAGTATTCCTCATGAAGGAATACCAAGGTACACAGATGGAACATAACTTATAGTAGTAACGTAGTTCCATGTGATAAAGTTCCTCCAAAAGAGCGATCTGAGATATCTTCCAGAGCAAATGGGAAGTTTTGGGAGGGGATTCAAAATTCCAATATAGGGGATGAGAGCTTTGGCCACTGACAGTGCGGCTAAAGTTGTGTCAGGTATATTGGGAAAAAACTTCCGCAGAAGGGTAAAGAAAGCTGTGGGGAGCAGGATCGGGAGGGTTTGGAACAGGTATAATTTTTAGCAGGTTGGACCTGCTAATCCACGATATGTACTGTATCGATTGGGTAATGAGGTCAGAGTGAAGCCGAGATATTTAACAAAGTCAGAAGGAAGGGGGATATCCTATGTACTGTGGACCTGAGAGATGGTGGACAAGAAATGTATAGGGTTTCAGATTTGGTACCATTGAGTTGGAAGATGTAAAGGGATACAAAGTCATTCAAAATTGTTGTTATTCGTAGGAGTGCTATGGATGGGTTGGTGAAAATGTCAAGAAGGTCATCCACAAATGCAGGTGCCTGATGATGAGTGCTACTGCATTTGACGCCTTCCAAGAGTGGTTCTTGTCTCAGATATTGGATTAAGGCTTCAGTTGTTAAAACAAAAAAGAGGGGGATCAGGGGAAGCCCTGTCTAGTACCATTCCTTATATTGAATGAATTTGAGAGGCAACCATTGACTCTAACCTTAGAGCTGGGTCTGGAGTAAAGGGGCATAATTTTATGGATAAACATTGGAGGGAGTCTGAATTGTTTTAGTGTCATAAAAGTCCAATCCACGCTGCCGAAAGCTTTTTCAACATCAGTTATAATAATAATAATAGTCCTTTAATAGTCCCACAATGGGGAAATTCAGTGTGTTACAGCAGCAAAGATAAGCAGATACAAATACAAATACAACATGTACAGGAATGTTCCAAGGTAAGAGGCATTACTTTGATAGCCGACAGACAGATAGGAAGTAGCGGGGCGGGGGGGGGGATTTAACAGGCAGAGAGATATTTCACTTCTCTGTGTGTAATGATCTCCGCTTAGGTCGGTGTTGGTTGTACAGCCTAACCGCGGTGGGGAGGAAAGACTTCCGATAGCGCTCCTTCTCACACCTAGGGTGGAGCAGTCGGTCACTGACAGTACTGCTCAGCGCGATCACAGTCTCATGCATGGGATGGGACTTCTTCTTCTGCATGGAGCTCACCACGGACAGTATCCTTCTGTTGCCCACCACCTGCACTGGGTCCAGGGGGCTCCCCAGGACAGAGCTGGCCCTTCTAATCAGCTTGTCAAGTTTATTTCTGTCCCTGGTTGATATACTGCTCCCCAAGCAGGCCACTCCAAAGAAGATGGCTGATGCCACTACTGAGTTGAAGAAAATTCTAAGAAGTGCCCCCCGGATTCCAAAGGCTCTCAGTTTCCTAAGCAGGTAGAGCCTGCTGTGGCCCTTCCTGTACAGGGCCTCCATATGATCTGCCCAGTCCAGCTTATTATTAAGGAGCAAACCCAGGTACTTATAGGTGTTCACAATCTCGACGCCCGTCCCCAGGATGTCCACTGGTTTAGGAGGGCTTCTGCCTTTGCGGAAGTCCACCACCATCTCCTTGGTCTTCCCTGCGTTAATCTTCAGGTGGTTCCGGTGGCACCAGTCCACAAAATCCTGGTTCAGTTCTCTGTACTCCCTGTCATCATCATCTGTGATGAGACCCACTATTGCAGAGTCATCAGAATACTTCTGTAGGTAGCAGCTGGATGAGTTGCACCTAAAATCTGCAGTGTACAGTGTGAAGAGGAAAGGGGCGAGAACCGTACCCTGAGGTGCCCCCGTATTACAGATCACGGTACCTGACACACAGTCTTGGGCTCTCACGTATTGAGGTCGATTTGTGAGGTAGTCTAGGATCCAGTTGGAGAGGTGGTGGTCCACTCCAGCAAGGCCCAGCTTGTCCCTCAATAACCTGGGCTGTATGGTGTTAAAAGCACTGAAGAAGTCAAAGAACATTATTCACTGTGTTCCCTGGTTTCTCCAGGTGAGACAGAGCCCTGTGCAGAAGGTGGATGATGGCATCATCTACCCCAATGCCCGGCCGATAAGCAAACTGGAGGGGGTCCATAGCGGGGCTCACTAGAGGGCGGAGATGTGTGAGAACCAATCTCTCCAAGATCTTCATCAGGTGAGATGTCAGTGCTACAGGTCTGTAGTCGTTGAGGTCCATAGGGTGGGGTTTCTTTGGAACTGGTACCACACAAGAAGATTTCCATAATTCAGGGACTATTTCCTGCCTCAGGCTCATATTATACATATATGTAATTATACCACACAGCTGGTCCCCGCAAGTCTTAATTAGCCTTGCACTGATGTCATCTGGCCCTGCAGCTTTCCTCGCCTTGATCTTTTTCATCTCCTTCCTAACCTGGGCCCATGTGAAGGTCAGACTGTGGTCAGATAAAGACGGATTTCTGGATTTACTGGTCTGTTGGGAAGTAGCCGCATGGGGTGAATGGGGTGAAGTCATTGTGGTGGGGGGAGCTGAAGGACAAGCTGGGGTGGGAGCAGCTGGTGTGTGATCAAATCTGTTGAAGAATAGGTTTAGTTCATTAAGCCAATTAACATCTGCCTCAATCTGGCAGACAGACTGTTTATGACCCGAAATTGACTTAAGCCCCTCCCAGACCCCCCTTATGTCTTTTCTTTCCATTTGCTTTTCCATTTTTTATTTATAACTGGCTTTTCCCTGCCTGATTTGATGCCTCAGCTCCTTTTGTACTTCCCTCAACCCCTCCTTATCTCTTGTCCTGAATGCCATCTTTTTCTCCTTAAGTAGTGTTTTTATATCAGAGTTAATCCATGGTTTGTTGTTGGAGAAGCACCTCACCACTTTTGTGGGTACTGTGTTGTCCACACAAAAATTAATGTAGTCCGTTATGCAGTGTGTGAGTCCTTCTATATCTTCCCCATAAGAATCCTGCAGAACCAAGGGGTTTCTCTTCAACCGCAAAGACTGCATCAGATGCAATATATGCAGAGTGTATTTTCGGGAATTTTAATCAGGTCGCTAGCAATTTGGCATAAAGCTTAATGTGTGCATTAAGCCAGAAAATGAGGTTGGTCTTTGCCGTCTTTAGGGATAATTGAAATGTTTGTTTCCAGTGCTTGGGGCGTAAAACACTTGATGTCGTCTATAGATTTGAATACTTGCGGAAATTGGGGTAGTAAGATGGAACTAAAGTATTTATAGAAGGAGGTCATCCGGGACAGGGGATTTCCCTGAAGGATTTTCAGAAAAGGAAACTCGGACATACTGAAAGGCGCAGTGAGTGCATCCTGCTGTTGGGCTTGAAGGGAGGGCAAAGTGAGTGAATGGAGGAATTTCTGGATAAGATCAACTCGACCTTGCAGCTCACTAGGGGTCTCAGTAGGTCTTAAAATCATAAAGGGTCTGGTAAAAGGTGCAAAATTTTGAGGTTATTTCTGAGATGCCCTTTAGACTGATCCAAAGTTTTGAAGTTTTGTGAGCGTGTATTTTTTACTAGAAAAGCCATGAGTTTTTCACCCTTATTACCATGTATATAATATTTGAGATAGGCAGAGAGATAAGCTTTGGCCACCTTCAGATTCAAACAGTCTTTAATCTATTCTCTACACTATATATAAAGTCAGAGAGACCATCCTCCCTGGGGCCGCTGGTTGTTTATGCTGACATTCCAGCTCAGCAATGCAGGATAGCAAAGCATCAATTTCTTTGACTCATTCTTTCTTAAGGAAGGAGCTTAGAGTAATGAAGACACCTTCAATTACAGATTTGTGTGCTTTCCACAGTGCACTGGGCTGAACGTCCAGGATATTGTTTTTATTTAAAATAATGGGTTAAGGCCTGTTCTATGGTCTGCCTTGCTTCACTTGAGTTAAGCCTCCAGTCGAAACTGTGAGGGGGGAGGGAAGATATCTCAAGTTGTCAAATCATGGGTGCATGGTCGAAGATAGTTATGTTACCTATGGAGGGAGATAGGGATAGTGTCATATGGCGTTTTGATATAAAGATGTAATCTAGGCACTGGTATGATTTATGAGGTTTGGAATAGAAGGGATATTCTCTTGCAGCAGGGTTGAAGAACCTCTATGCAGCTATGAGATTTATAGAGGAAAGGCGTTTGGAGAGACCTTCTGTAAGACTTCCTCCTTAACAGGAGTTTGCAAATAATGTCTCAGGGGTGGGGGGGTTGGGTTCACCCGCTTTAGATTTCCCCTCTGTAGGTTTCATGATGAATATCACCCTCCCCCAGTACAAATTCCAGAATTTTCTTCTTCCTGACCATAGTTTCATATTGCAGGAAGTCTTCAGGCACTCCTCTTATCCGAAAAGTTATTTCTTCTACTTCTGTTATCTTGGTCTTCTAGGTAGGAGTATAGAAAGTTTAATTGTGATTGATATGCCGAGAACTAGCCTTACCGTGAGCTATGATCAACGTTTGTGCCTCAGCCAAATGCTCAACTCTCGAGCCAATGCCTTTAATGTCTTGTTTGATGTCGGCCAATTCCTTCATGACCGGTTGGAGGGCTTTTTTGATAATTTTTTGTAGGCCCTTAGAGGAGATGATAACCATTGAGGTAGAATCTGAGGTATTTCTGTCGTCCATGAGGCTTTCCGCATCCGATGATTCCACAGGGTACATGCAGCGCCTCTTTGGCTGCAGGAATAGATTAGAGCGGAGAGCACTTTTAAGGTATTTGTCAATAGCTGCCTGAAATTTTTTGTGCTGTTTTCGGGGTAGTGTAAAATTCCAAGGACTTAGCTTGGCCGATCTTAACCAGTGGAAAACCAGTGCCTGCCAGTCCAGCCCGAATGGATGTATAAAGAATCAGCTTTAGAACATCATAGAGTGCAAAGTCAATTGTTAAATAAACCAACTGACACCTGGACACACCAACCTGATGACTGTGTATTGGCGGTCGGGGGGAGACAGAGCACAATTATAGTGTGTAAGTCGTGTATGGGCATACTGGGCTCAAAACTAAATGAGTGGCCTAGGAGGGCAATTGTGGGCATGTTGGCCTTTTAAGGTTGTAGCTGTGCAAGCTGCAAGGAGTACCCAATTTCATTAAAAAAGCCAGTGTCAGACAGAGGAAAGATAAGGGTGAACTCCTATGCAGAACTTGTATAAATTTTTAGAGTTCAAGAAAAAGCAGGCCAATCTGGCCACCACAGTCCCGGCCGAGACTGTAATAGGACTTAGGTACAGAGAGTGGTGGTATATTGGCAGGCCGGAAAGGTGAGGAGCAGGTGGAGTAGTAGAGCTCCAGTGGACCAAGCAGTTCACTGCAAGCCCACTTGGGGCTGGTTCAGGCAAGGCTTTGGGGAGCTGGGTGAACAATGTGGCATTCAACAGAGGGCACTTCAGTCCCCAGCTGTTGTCCTGAGCAGAGGCTATGACTGTGCAGAGATCTCGGCTATGCACAGGTTGAGTGGAGAATCACCTGCTGCATCTTCTGAGATGAACTGGCTGGGAGAGGAGGGTCCAGAAGATCAGCAGTGAGTCAGACCCCACAACTCGGTGCGGTTGGGTTCCAGGAGCCAGGAGGGTCCTTTTGGTAGCTGATGAAAATGGGGTCTTGCTTGGAGTCTTAAGGCATTTTAGGGCCCCAAAATCACAAGATGAACACCCCAATAAGTATCATTGGGATAGGGGAAAGGATGGGTGAAATGGGGTAAGGCCCTGGGGTGAAATGAATTTGCTCAGACCAGGCTATTTTGTAGGATGAAGATCCAAAGCAGGAGCACTGTCCCTTCATATCTGCTCTATTTGCTGGCTGTTCACGCACCCCCCCCCCCCCCGGGTAGGCTATTCTATAGGTTCACAGCTCTTACACCAGCTCCTGGTGTAGGTTATTCCACAGATTCATAGTCCTTATAGTATAGAACCAGCTCCAATGGTAAGATATTCCACAGATTCACAGTCCTTCCAGTGAAGAAGCCTTGTCACCTCTTGAGATTAAACCTTTTTTTCTCCTTTTTTTCTTATAATTATTCTCTTATAATTAATGTTATGACCACAAACAATTACAATGGGGCAGAGTTATGAAGACTGGCATTACTAATTCCAATCTTCAAAGCCCCTGAGCAGTTGGATGGTATGTCTTAATATATAATGAGGCCCATACCTTCTTATAAATGAGGTGCACCCTCCACTGGACTGTGTGCCTGGGGGAAATGAATGCCAGCTGGTGTACATATCCCACATCATTTGTCTAATTTACTGCTAAAATGGAAGCTAATCTAATCAAATTAGCATAAAAAATACATTTATAATACCAATTGTAACAAAATAATAAAACCTATAAACTGACCCTAAATCCTCCTAAGCAATAGAGTTGTGTGGATCCCATACAGGTGTCTACATACAGGTGTACTGTAGCATATTATTCTTCTAATTCGCTTAGCATTAGGCTGATGCAGAAAAGCTGCGTTTTTTGTTGCAGGTTTTGTTGCAGGAATTCAAAAGACATGGGAAATATAAAGGAAGCTCTTATACTTCCCCATTCCGCTGAAACCACTCCTGGCTTTGGCTAAGGCTAAGTTTACATCTGTGCCGGAGTCTCCGTTGGACACTCTGCCGCAGAAACTGCCAGAAATTGTTGGCGAGAAAAGTCCTGCACAGAGGAAATCTGCAACCTGCAACAGAAACACAGCTTTTCTTCAATGTGTATACACAGCCCTAAAATGCATCGACTTTATAAAGATGACCATTGCCACATGTGTAGTATGAAGACCCAGGGATTATGTATGACTCCTGTACAACCTCCTGAATCCATGGGAAAGAGGCTTAACTAGATTTTTTTTTTCATCTTTTGAAGTAGAACAAGTCCTTAAAGGGTTGATTAAGATTACAAAATCACAGTTGTGTTCAGTACCATAGCAGTGTCTTCATATTCTGCAGGTTGTGTTGCAGAAAATCTGTAACTAAAATGAACTCCATTAATCAGAATGGGGCTTGCAGAAGGTCCGGTGTTTGTTGGAAGTGATTTTCAGTCACAGCTCTTCTGCAACACAATCTATGGTGTGGGAAGGTACCCTAAGCCTAGGTTCACACAACTGAGTTTCATCCATGAAACCTGGTCTGCATCTGAGCTGGATTTACTGGCTATCTGGATGCAGAGTCCTTGCATTATAGTGGTCTGCTGGCCTATGTCCTGTCCTGTAACAACTATGGAACAATATTTCACTGGGAAGCAGAAACTGCGAGCAGAATAGATAACTATGATGCCAGGAGTCCATCCCCCAACATAAGGGGCAGGCCGGTAAATCCAGCTCGCACACACCCTGAGTATCACCCATGAATATAGGCTGTATACAGTCCATGATTGTGTTTTATACAGTATCTCAGGAACTGAATTCTAAACAGGTGTATTTTATTGTTGCCTTCTATCTGAAAATTTAAGGAATCCATCTCTTCAGTTGGGCCATGTGATGTAATTCTGACTTGCTCGTATTTGTATGTGTCTCTGTACTTTACAAATGTCACAATCTGACTTCCTCTATTATGAAACAACATCAGGAAGGAGGGGAACACAAGCTCATCTCTCTAGCTACCACTGATGATGACACAGCTCCTGTCACACAGCTAAAATGAAGGAGCAGGTATGCAGGAAATTTGTAAACTTTTTTATACTGTGATTTATGGTAGTGATAATGAATGTTTATACTGTATATGTATATATATATATATATATATATATATATATATTTATAGAAGTTTGATTTTAATTTAAAATGTTACATTGATTTTATTGCATTTAATAATATAGAATTTTATAGAATTTTAATTTTTTTATTTTATCAAATTTTAAATTTTACAGAATTTACATTTTAAATGTTACATTAATCTTATACAATAAAATTTACAGAGTTTAATTTTAAATGTTATTTTTTATTTTGTAGGTTAATTTTATTGTAAAACATAATTTTAGTCATATTCTTTAGTTTTATGGGGATTTTTCTTACTCCAAATAAATATAGCAATTGTGCAATTTATTTATTTTTTTTTATCATTTCTTTTATTGTTCTCTAGGTGGAAATATTCAATGGCAAACTGAGAAATGACAGCAAATACATTGAGGTTGACCAAACTGCTTTCTACAAAATTGTTTATTACAGCATGCAATCTCATAATTTTAGTGCAGTGACTGAAATTTTCCTGTTGGGATTTCAGAGATTTCAAGGCCTAAATCTGCCCATTTTTTTCCTTCTGCTGGTCATCTACTGTGTGACTGTATGTGGGAACCTCCTGATCATCCTGGTGGTGTCCTCCACTCTCCCATGTACTTTCTTCTCACACAGCTCTCATTTTCAGATATTCTACTTTCCACGACAATCATGCCCAGCATGCTCAATGTGGTATTGTACGACGGAGGTTCTGTGTCTTTTATTGGCTGTTTGATTCAGTTTTATTTCTTTGCAGGCTCTGTAGCATTGGAATGTCTTCTCCTGACCATGATGTCTTATGACCGGTATCAGGCCATCTGTCACCCTCTTCAGTACACCACGGTCATGGACCTCACATTTTGTCTGAAGGCAGTTTTGTTATTTTGGATGGTAGTTTTTTTCTGTTATTTTGATGTTTTCTGTGACAATGAGTCATTTAGATTTCTGTGGACCAAATATCATTGACCATTTCTTCTGTGATTTAGACCCGATATTAGAACTTTCCTGTTCAGACACATTTTTAGTAAAAATGGAAGATATTATTCTAGTTATACCATTAGCAATTTCTCCATTTACCATTATTATGGTTTCTTATGTGTGTATTATCAGCACCATACTGAGGATCCCCTCTGTGACCGGGAGGCAGAAGACCTTCTCCACCTGCAGCTCTCACCTGACTGTTGTATCAGTCTTTTATTTATCTCTTTTTACCATCTATTTATTCCCAAATCAAGAAAGTGTTAAGAAACTTCTATCCCTGTTTTATACAGTTTTAACTCCTCTCCTCAATCCAATGATATATAGTCTGAGCAACAGAGATATTAAGAAGAGTCTTAAGAAACTATTGAGTATCAAGATGTCTCTGTTCTAGAAATATAAGTTCATTCCTTTATTTGTAACCCAATTACACTTAAGCTTTAGGGAAATTGGGGTTTTGGGCTCCTGCCAGGGTTGTGAAGTCAGTAAGTCAAGTGTCCGACTCTGACTCCTCTATTATATTACACTCTGACTACGACTACAGTTCTGACTACTTTAAGGCTAAGGCTTGGGGAGAAAACATAAGAGAGAATACAAGTTATTTTCTATTGCTGATTCAACATTCTAGTTTTCACAGTTTTTTTTTTTTAATAGGGGCATTATCTTGGCAGAATATAACTTTTTTTATATGATTAACCTTTTTAAACTTTCCAAAATTGATATGCAAGGAAATGTGCAACTCAAATTCTTCAAACTTGGCACTTAAGGTGTTAATGGGGTTGCTAGGAATTAGACAAACCACAGAGGAGGCCATGGAAGCTGTAACATTTAAAAATTAAAAAAATTTAAAAAAAAATCATACTCACTTGTTCCCAGCACTCTGTTGTCTGTTGCCGCTGTTTCACTTCGTGCCCTCATGGCCAGAAATCCTGCATGATCACAAGATCAATCACTGACCTCAGCAGCAGCTGGAGCGGGACTAGGGATGTCCCACACATAGGCCACTGGTTTCTTTCCAGCAGCCACAAAAGGGGCGCAGGTCTTCTGAATGTGCAGTGGTGGTGGACGATAGAGTGCCAGGGACAGTCAAGTTGAAGATGGCTGGTCATCTATTCATCATCTATTTAAACTTGGCTACATCTATTCAATATTGACTTCAACAGCACATCTCCAACTCAACAGATTTTGTTTATTTTTTTCATACAATTCTGTTCCACTGGTCAGTTTTACATGGCTGTTGAATGGCTACAACATCCAGATGCTTGCAGTTCACCCAAACAAAATATAAGCCACCAAACGGGTCCATGTTCAGTCCGGTAGAGCAGAGAGGAAATCTGACCTGTAATATGAACCTGAATATGAACATACAGTACGTGAATGAATATATGAAACCTAAATTGCAGCTACGGTACATTGTAACCATAGTACTACAGAAGTAATTCTTCTTGGGGTAGGCCTTCTTCTTGTACAACACTATTACAAGTCTGCTTAACAATTTCTACCATAAAGAATTTCTATACAGCCCATGTTCATGGCCAAAGCAATTGGACAAATGTGGAAGGCTTGACATGTCTTGTACTTATCTGGCATGCATCTAACTTGCAGGGACATAATACTGGGGAAGATTTCTGATTGTGTCTAAATGGAAAACTTTCTACAACAGAGAACCCCTTAAAGTAGGTCTGTTGCCAGGGGGAAACATATTAAACTAGTGACACAGATAGGTCAGGGTCACGTGAATGTAACATCCTTTTCCCCATGATAATTTGTGCCTCTGTTGCCAAGATAGTCAGTTATATCACATTATCCAAATGACACCAGCATATTAGAGCAGTGTGGGGTGGGGTGTAGCAGTTTGGAGCAATGGATCCGCGGTACATAGAATGTATGTAACATTTTTTTTTTTCTTTTTTGAGGGGAATGGAATTTTCCATCCAAAATTCATTCTCAAGTGTCTCTTATTGTATAGTATTACAGCGATATAAAACCAAACACTTTATACCACTGGGTGATGTCACCTAATTTATGTCAAGTCTCTCTTTTTTCTTTCTCTTGGGAGCGTGTATCATTGTCCACGTCAGCGCCCCAATATATCAGGGCAATTCAATGATAGAAGCCAATCAGAAGACTTGTAAGCCACCTATTATGATGCACACAGAGGTTTTATACCCTGTAGGGGGACATACAGTAGGTCTGGTCTGTGCACTGGTCTGTGTTGCTCCCCTTCTTCAGTGCAGTATTGTGCTCTGGTTTCTGCAGCACTTCTGGACCGGGCTGGGCTGCTCTCCTTAGCTAGGGTCACTATGTCACATCACCCTTGAGCTCTATTACAGACACTGCTTCTGATCTCCAACACTGCATTCTTCTCTTTCTCCAGGACCTGTGTGACCCCCATTTTCTGTGTCCCCAGCTTTTTCTTTCCCAAGTAACTGTATTATTTCTAGCTGGGAACTGGCTCCCTCTGCTGGAATGGTTGGAATGATAGCAGCAAATCTCCACGTTCTAAGATTGCAGCAGAACCTCCTGGCATTACACAAGCACAGCTCTGCTTTGCCACTATTATTGGGATAGGACAGCCTTCATACTCTCCCCGTCTACCGCTGTAACTTCCAGTGCCCGGAATTTGTGGAAACATTTGCTGTGTGCGGGGTCCAAGTGTCAGACTCCTACAGATCACATACAGAAGACCTGTCCTGTTGATAGGTCATCTGTATGAAAAATCTCTTTGTGGCAGGAAAACAATTGACAAAATGAAGTGAATGTGGAAAAGAAAAATGTAAATCCCATCAATATTTGGTGTGACCTTTGCCCTTTGGAGGAGGAGTTCTGGAAGTGATGAAATGGCCCCCACAGATATAGCACTGATCTCAACATCATCCAGTCTGTCTGGGATGACATGAAAAGACAGAAGGATTGGAGCAAGGAACATCCAAAGAAGATCTGTGCTTAGTTATCCAAGATGGCGGCAACAACCTTCCTGCCCAGTTCTGCCAAACACTGTCTGCAAGTACTGAGAAGAATTTATGGAAGGCAAAGGGCAAAGGTCACACCAAATATTGATGGAATTTATATTTCTCTTTTCTTCATTCAGTTCGGTTTTAATTGACAAAAATTAACCATTAACTCTTCTCTTTCTGAAAGCATTCTTTTTGCATTTTTCCACTCATTCCTAAAATTTTTGCACAGTACTGCATACCAGGTTGAACTATCAGTTTCTTTAAGTACTTTACATGTACCATGTGTATTCCATAAGTAATAATGAGATTAGAGATATTACTTTTCACTTAGTTTTTAACCCCTTTCTGCACAGTTGTATGTTTAATATAGAGATGGTTCAGGCAATCATGTCCAGGTCATCAACAACAAGAGCCTAAAGCAGACACCATGTGACAGTGGGAGACAATTAACCAATTTAATACTAAAAACTAGCAAATTGGTTCCGAATTAACAGGATCCAACTTGAATTTCTCAAAAGTTTTGTTATTAATCTCAGATGAGCCTGTAAAATGGTAGAAAAGTATAGAGGAAGAGGATCACATGGTCTGTGTGACATAGACGGTCCTATTACATCATCACTTGATTGCCAATCATGCGTGGTGGAGTATTGCTTCTTTTTTTCAGAGATTTTTATATATCCACATTAATTCTATCTATTTGTCTCCTGGGACAGGCACAGGATTCGGCAGATTTGGTCAGCCCCACTACTATTGGCAGCACGTACAAGTAAATTCTACTTAGCTCTTGGTTTTTGCTACTATTTAGTTCCACATTGTCCAAATACAGAGAAAATTTGTGTCCACGCCTTAGCCTATAACTAATGTCAGAGGATTAACACTGAGATTGGTATAATAACAGCATAAAACAACATATATAGTATACAGTGATTCAAATCCCGCGCATGTTCAGTCAGCTCCACCATTTCACGTTGGACAGAGCTGACTGCGGTCATTTTCATGTGGATTTGTATTCCGAACAGAAACTCGGCAGCTAATAATAATGCGGAGGAGAGGCGTCAGCAGAAGAAGAGAGAGGCGGCGCTGGATCTTCGGAAGAGCACCTTCTTTGAGCACAGGGGACACACCCTGTGCTTTCTGAAGACTCATTTGCATACAGAATAAAAAAGAATATTCTCAAAAATGGTGGCGTGGAGCAGAAAAATAAAGGTAGCAGAAAAATAGCCTTTCTAAAGGCTATTACGATGTGGTGTTATTGAAAAATGCCTTTCCCAATGATAGAAACCCTTTAACTCTCAATCGTAGTTTTAGACATTTATGAACCTCTCGTATGGACCTTCATAAATCTGAAGGTTTCTACAATGTTCTTGATGCTGAAATCACTGGTGCCATTCTTCCCGCATCCTTTATTAACCCCCAACCACCCACCCCAGCTTCTGGAGCAATGTTATCCATTACAAATAACACTGCCCAGGACACCACCCTGCAAGAGCCCAAAATAAACCAGACCAACCAAAATGGGAGGGTTTATCCCAAAATGAACCTTTCCCTTACTATTTTCCCCAACCCACTGACCTGCTGCTGTAACACCACTCTTGCCCCTTCCCCACACTACATCTAAACCCCATAAACTACAATAAATCATGAAAGGTAATCACCCAGGGAAGGCAGGAGAGACTGTTAAGATGGTTATGATGCACTAAATGTTGATAAAAAGCCTGGAGCAGTAAGTGATCCTCTCCCCATGTGCATCCTCCATCTTTTTAATTTATGCCAATTTTTCCTGCATGTTCAAAACATATGTGCCCTGCCCAATCCTGCCCAGTGGTTTCAGCATCTGAAAAGATCCTAAATCTTTGTCACAGGTTATTTATGGGGCGAATCAGATACCAACTCACAGTCGAAAAAGTGTGAAAACAAAGGCTTAGCCTCGAATTTCTACCAATGGCTCCTTGGCAAAATACACATCCCATTTTTCCCAGGCATATTATTGCCATGTGAACATAGCCTTACTGGTAAATGTGCTTCAATATCAAATCAAGCAGCGTAAGCAGAGTGCCCATCCGTAAGTGCCAGGACAACAGCAGGTGTTATGGTTGTTTTGTCAGTGGTAATATAAGTGATAACTGTGGCCGGGCCAAACCATGTATGGACACCATTTAGAGGTTAATCCATGAAAAACATCCATGTGTAATTGGTGGGGGTCCGACTGCTGGGGCCCTGTGTCCTGTGCCAGTTTGGATGGAGCGCACTACTATTCCATTCATTGTTAGAGATGTGTAAATCAACTCTTATTGAGCCGGGTTCAACCCAAATATTCAAAATTTTTCATTTTTTTAATAAACCGAACAAATGGAGATTTGTCTCGGGCAAACTAAAATGTCCGCCGCATCATACTGTGGGGTCTCTTCAAACCGTAGTATATAACAGGTGGAGGTCCAGGGGAGGTGAAAAAAATGAAAAACATTTATACCCACCATCCGTCACCTCTATTGGGGCCTCCTCGCAGCGTCCTGCGCAATTCTGGTGACATCATGCGCCTGGGGTCAGCGCTAAGGCTGTGATTGAGCCACCAGTGGTCACATGGGCACCACAAGTGTCATGACGCCGAACCCAAAACAAAATGAATCCTGAGGGGTTCACCCAGGGCCGTTTTAATGCATTGAGATGTCCTGTGCAAATTTTTTTAAAGTGGGCCCCTCCAATGCCCCCCCCATAACTTAATTTCCCCTGCCCCCCTCAACCACCAATGTTATATTTAAAAAAAAAAAAATGAATACTCACCGAACTGCGTTCCTGTGGACCTGCAGGTTCCGACTGTAATGTCTGTGGCTCGGTGCTCATTGCGCTTCCCTGCCGCAGACACTGTCAGCCGAAGGCTGAATAATGGAGCACGGAGCTGATAGCTCTATATAGTATTTAACCTCTACTTGTGTCCTAAGGACACAGACAGAGTTGAAATCACTGCCTGCCACCCGAAACAGCGGGACATCACCCCAAATGTGGGAGTGTCCACTCGATCTGGGGTGGCTGAGTGGGCCTCGCAACCATAGGGGCCCAACTCGATCTGGTTAAAGCGGCCCTGGGTTCACCCATCTCTATTCATTGTTTATGGGACTGGTGTAGATAGCATTGCACTCACTTGCTTCCGAGATGGGGGAAGGTTGAAAGGGGAATGGGCTAAATCTTTGTCCTAGGTGAAGGAGAGCCTGGCTACACCTCTGATATATATTTAATTATACATACTGTATGTGCAAGGTGTACAGGTATATGTGCAGTTGGTATGTGCATATTTTGTACAGGCTTATTTTATGTGTCCTATATGTTTGTAAAATATAAATATATATATATATATATATATATGTATATATATATACTGTTATATATATATATATATATATATATATATATATATACTGTATTTTTTTTTTTTGCACATGAGTGTGTTGGTGTATATTATCCATGGATGTGTATATGTTTGTGGAATGTGCATGTGTGTATTTCGATTTGCATGTGGAATATGTATGTGTGTGCTTAATGTACATGTGAATAATGTACATGCATGTGTATATGAATATTTTACATATCTGTGTGTAATGTATTTATTTATGCATACATGATGAGGCAGATTTATTAGCAGTTATCTGAGGAACAAGGCATAATAAGTCACATATTTATTGTGCAAACATTTGCACACTTTTTCTGTTTTACCACTCCCATGGCACTTTCATGCTAGATTTAGTATTATTTATGTCAGATTAAAGGTGTAAATGATCCCTGACATCTACTCCAGCTTGCAGACAGTGCACCTTGTCATAGATGTGGTGCACCCATAGCCATTGCAGGAGAAATGCCAATCTTCACAAATCTCCCCCCAATGTGTATGTGTGTGAGATGTGAAAATGTGTATATCGTGTACGTGTGTGTATTTTATATATGGATATGTGCATTTTACATCCAATGGAAAAATCATTTTTTACCACTTACCATTCCCCTATACTTTCAGGTTAGTGCTGACATCCCCCGGCCTCTACCGCTGCCAGAAGACGGGGATCAAGTTCCTGGTGAAAGGTCCAGTTATTATTGAATATAGACTTGACTCCTGGAGCGACCACTTGAGAGACCTTTCCATATAACTCCTATGAGGTTGTGGGTCCCCTGTTTAACATACAGACATGTAGTGCGCCTAATACTGTGTCAGCAGTGTACCTACCTCATTACCTGTGCTTAAAGGGTAAGTCCATTGTTATAAAAGACACATGCTGTTAGAACTATACATGCTATATATTGAATTGAAACATGAAGTATCAATCTTATCTAAAGACATATTACTTGAGGCATCTTGTCCCAGACGACGGTTACAGGAAGCTGCACAATTATTCACATTTCTCAGAATTCCAACCCTTTAATGTTCAGGGTCTACCACCAAGTGGAGAGAGTGTATACCCTTCACAACTGAATGAGACTGAGAATTATTATTATTCTCTTACATCACCCTGTCAGCTGCTGCTATGAATACACTCCAAACTATATCTCACCCCCTATAGATCTTACAAGGCTGGAGTCTTCCCAACCACAACTTGTCTCACATGCCATCAAGAGGATGTCATATTTTGGCAATTAATCTGGACCTGTGACTCAATTTCCTAATTCAGGGGAGAGGGTATATCTTTTTTAAGCTATATGATGGGAGCTAGACTTTCTAACCCTAAATGGCTAGACTTTCCTTTGACACTATGTTGATATATATGCAGCTGTATATAAATATGCCCATCTCAATTATGTTTTTAACTGATGATATCTCTTTATATAACACAGATAACTGCAATTGCGATGTCGTATGAAAGATAAAAACCTTTAATATGACACCAAAAGCAATCTTCTAGGTTTTATAATGCCCAAGAAACTACTTAAAGTAAACTCTCCAGACTTAATTTTTCTGCTTAATTATTGCTTGCACTACAAGGAAGAGAATGCAGAAAGGACAGAAGTGAATTTCAGTGCAGGATTTCACAAATGGAACTAAAATCCAAGAATTTCTTAAAGTCACAAATGCCAGAAAATCTAAACCCTAGGCGCGCTTTAATAAGAGGTATTACAAAGTTTGTTGTTGTTTTTTTTTTTTTTCAATCTGAAAGCGGTTTTATATTTGGAGGGTTTAATAGATACATAGTTTAATATTACACTGATATACTGTGATGTCTTGTCACAGAAAACAACAAAAGCCATGGAAATTTAGTGAAAAAGTTGAATTAGCTCTTTGCACCACAACACAGTTAAAGGGTTTGTCCAGGATCTGAGGATAAGTGATACTGATGACATGTCCACAGGATACATCATCAGTTTCAGATCTATCAGGGTCTGATACCTAGACCCCACACCAATCGGCTTTTTCGGCTGCCAGAAGCTGTACACTGCTTGTATATCTGTAGCAGCTATTTTTCTATTCAACTGAATGGAAGTGGGGCTCTCTCTCTTTTCTCTCTCTCTCTCTCTCTTATATATATATATATATATATATATATATATATATATATATATTTATATATATATAGGTCCATATATATTTGGACACTGACACAAATTTAGTTTTTTTACCTGTTTACTGAATCATATTCAAGTTATAGTTGTATAATGGACATAAAGTCCAGACTTTCAGCTTTCATTTGAGGGTATCCACATTAAAATTGGATGAAGGGTTTAGGAGTTTCAGCTCCTTAACATGTGCCACCATGTGCCATGCGGTCAAAGGAGGTCTCCATGCAGGTGAAACAAGCCATCCTTAAGCTGCGAAAACAGAAAAAAACATCCGAGAAATTGCTACAATTTTAGTAGTGGCAAAATCTACAGTTTGGTACATCCTGAGAAAGAAAGAAAGCACTGGTGAACTCATCAATGCAAAAAGACCTGGACGCCCACAGAAGACAACAGTGGTGGATGATCGCAGAATAATTTCCATGGTGAAGAGAAACCCCTTCACAACAGCCAACAAAGTGAACAACACTCTCCAGGATGTAGGCAATGTATCAATATCCAAATCTACCATAAAGAGAAGACTGCATGAAAGTAACTACAGAGGGTTCACTGCACTGTGCGAGCCACTCATAAGCCGCAAGAATAAGAAGGCTAAAAAACATCTAACAAAGCCAGAACAGTTCTGGAAGAACATTCTTTGAACAGAGGAAACCAAGATCAATCTCTACCAGAATGATGGAAAGGAAAATGTATGGTGAAGGCGCGGTACAGCTCATGATTCAAAGCATATCACATCTGTAATACATGGCGGAGGCTGCAGTGTGATAGCTTGGGCAGGCATGGCTGCCAGTGGCGCTGGGTCACTAGTGGTTATTGATGATGTGACACAGGACAGAAGCAGCCGGATGAATTCTGAGCTATTCACAGACATACTGTGTGCTCAAATGCAGCCAAACTGATCCATAATACAGATGGACAATGATCCAAAACAGAAAGCCAAAGCAACCCAGGAGTTTATTAAAGCAAAGAAGTGGAATATTCTTGAATGGCCAAGTCAGTCGCCTGATCTCAGCCCCACTGAGCAGCATTTCACTTGTTACAGACTAAACTTCAGACAGAAAGGCCACAAACAAACAGCAACTGAAAACCGCTGCAGTAAAGGCCGAGCATTAACCAGGAGGAGACGCAGCGGCGGCGTCTGGTGATGTCCATGAGGTCAAGACTTCAGGCAGTCATTGCCAACAAAGGGGGAACAACCAAGTATTAGAAAGTAACATTTTATTTACAATTATTTCATTTGTCCAATTACTTTTGAGCCCCACAAATGAAGGGATTGTGGGTAATAAATGCTTTATAGTTCTCACATTATATACAATCATTTTATACAACCCACTGAATTAAAGCTGAAATTCTGAACTTCAACATTGTGGTAATGTCCAGAACCAAAACTAGAGAAATGTTGTCTCTGTCCAAATATTTATGGACCTAACTGTATATATAGATGCAACATCTTGTGACTGCCGTAGATTTGTTATATAACTCACAGCAGTTTTCAGGTGTAAATCTGGTAGAGTGAGGTGTCCCCACTCCGGCCAACCCCGCTTTGCCCACTGTCTAAAAGAGTAGCTAGCAAGGTGCAGAGGCTTAGATGTGCCACAGTGAACCACAAATGCACCAAGTTGAGGCACATTTTTGGCCACTTTCAAGGTGGGCCATTGTATTGAGATATAATCTCTTCATACTGTATCTGTAGATCTATTAACAAACACCCCTTGGGATACCATGTTATATTTGTTTCCTATAGGATTTACTGAAGACACAGCACTGATTAAATGCGCTCATTTTAGAGATGGAAACATGACACTGGAGACACCGACATAGATTGATCCATTTTATATCACATTACAAGATCCCTCCTTTTCCTGTCTGGGGCCTCTGCTGCCATTTAGAAAGAAAAAGACCCCAATACATGGAATGGTCCTTATATACTTCAAGATACTGTGTAAAGGAGATCCAGAAGAGGAATACAAAATCCATCTCTATACACTGCCCTTTACAGTAAATGCAGAAGAGGTAACAACCATAATACACATATCACTCCTAGGTGAAGCTCTGTGTCCAGGTTCACACTCAGTGTGTTTTTTATGTGTGTATTAAAACAAACAAAATATAAAAAATGGTCACAGAGTGTGACCACATCTTTCTACAAGAGAAAGAATTTTTATATGTATTTTATTTTCGTGGTATTTTATTATTTTGTTAATTATTATTTTGTTATTGTTATATTATTATAAAGATTAATTATTGGAAAACTTAAATTCATTGAATACATTTATCAAATTAATTAGTTATTAACATTTATTCAGATTTATTTAAAATATTACAATTTATTAAATTAAATTAAAATTATAATATATTAAGATTTATTTACAAAACAAGATTAATATTTATTAAAAATTCTACACCTTTTGGCATACATTGGGTGGATTACACAGCCAAGACCTGGGACTAGGCGCTGGAGTCAGAAAATATTCTGACAGCTTAACCCCTTTGATGCCATGTTTAATAGCAATCATGACATCTGGGTGGTTCGGGGGTAAGATTGCACCCTGCTACCCCCTCAGACACCACGTCATGGTAGCATATATTTTTAATTAGTTTTTAATGATTGTTATTAGAAATAAATATTATTACACCAGTAACCAGAGGCTTTAAAATTAATGACCCATAATTAACAGGTGAAATTACTGCAAGTAAAATCTGCATGCTGTCCTTCACTAAAAAGGCATTGCATAAACAAAGCCTAAAGGCCTGTCCTGCACACACAGTTGATAGGCTTTCTTAGAGTTTCTGGATCCATTGATTTGGCCTCCACTCAGTATATGAGAGGATACATGAAACTCCAGATTTGTTTTCTTTTTTAAATAACTTTATCTTAACTTGTGTGGTTCTATGTTCTATCTAGAATTTAATTCTATTTTAATTTTTTTTTTTTCAGAAAGTTGATAATAAAAACAAAAAATTTGGATTTCAGCAAATCAAGAAACCTGTACAGACCACTGAGACAGTCTATACTAAAATAAAATATGTTGTCACTGGGCATCCAGCAATATCACCTCGTCCCAGGGTAATTGTATAATAAGAACCTGCATAGTCGGAATATTGTTTGTTTTTATATGTGTCAGCAATCAACTGATCTCCAGTGTGGCTAAGGGTCCAAATTTTTCATGAAACCAATACAACACAATAACAGACCATATGTAACGTCTTTGCCTGTTCGGGTCTCTGCGCCACCCTCCGCTAGCATGCTGCGGTGAAGGAGGCATGTTCAGTTTGGTTCCTTGCATAGGTTTCTTGTTGCTCAGTCTGAACACGGTCCTAGACAATGTAATTGATTTTTTGTCACACCCGTTTCCTTCACCTTGGTTTTCTCTGTTCCACTAATAGTTAATCTCAGCCTTGCCTGTGTGATTGACAGCCTGTCCATCAATCCAGTCTGGGGCTGGCCCAGACTTTCTATAAACAGGTTGTCAGCCCTCACATGGTCGTCGGTTATTGCACTGTCTTTGCCTGCTCTCTTTGTTATATCCCTTGCTGCTTTGTTACCTGATTTTCTGACCTTTGGCTTGCCTTGTGACTATTCTCTTGGATTGTGATTTCGTACTGCATTGCTCGTCTGTTACCGAACCCTTGGCTTCCTGACCTCCCTTTGTGTCGTTTTCTCTGTCTTTGTTAAGTGTTGTCACTTACTCAGTATAGGGCTCGTCTTCAGGTTGTCCTTTTACTGTTTAGGGTAACTGAGGCAATAGGAAGGGACAGTGGCTGGGGTGAGATTAGGGTTCACTTGTCTCTTTCCTTCCTCCCAGACCCCTGCAGTAGTGTCAGGGTATTGCTACGTTTGGCAAGACCCTAACAGAATAACCGGCCCATTCATTCTGCCATTGCTTCCCATAGGGTCAGCATGGATCCTATTCAGGGCCTTGCGGCCAAGTTTGAAGGTTTGGCAGGCCTGGAAGCTGAGCTTGCTAAACAGGTGCAGACCCTTACTGCTACTGCTGCAGCATCCCTAGTTGTTTCTGCCCCTTTTAGGGTTAAGATGCTACTCCCCGACCATTTCTCGGGGGACCGAGAAAAATTTGAGACTTTCCGGGAGTCTTGTCGCTTGTATTTCTGGATTAATCCACACGCATCCCAGGCCCAAATGGTGGGAGTAGTTATATCCCTCCTACAGGGGGATCCACAAGCTTGGGCCCTTAAACTCCCTCTAGGGGCTGAGGAATGGATTGACTTTGAAAAATGTTTTTTTGTCTTTGGGGTCTATATATGCTGAGCCAGACCACATTGGGCTTGCGGAATCGCAACTCCTCACTATGCGGCAGGGCAAACGCTCTGCTGAGGAATATTGTGCAGAATTCCGCAAGTGCAGTGTAACTGCAGGTTGGTGTGAGTCAGCTCTAAAGGCCCACTTTAAACAAGGCCTATGTGACCATGTTAAGGAGGTCTGGGTTGGTCACCCAGATCCTCCCACTCTTGAGCAGGCCATGACTTTGGCTGTCCGTATTGACTCTAGGATCCGGGAAAATGTTAAAGAGAGAATAGGGTCTGCTTCTTTCAAGTTTTCTGTCTCTCCCTCACTCTCTCCTGAAAAACCTGTTATTTCTCCCATGACTCCTGGTGAGGAACCCATACAACTGGGAGTTATGGACGCCATGATGCGACGAGAGCATCGTCTCAGGAACATCCTCTGCCTGTACTGTGGTGCTTCCGGTCATTTCATCTGTGACTGCTCGACAAGACATCGCAGAGCAGCAGAAAAGCTTCAGTGCCTTAGTGGTAATCAGAAGAACCACTCAGACAACCAGGTATTTGCCAGAAATCACAATAAGATGTTGCTATCTATGTCTCTGTCCTCTGGGGACAGATCTTTTTCTGGCCAGGCGAATAGAAAACCTTTGCCTGGTCCACCAGCACCTCTTGTTGTTCAGGGAGATCTGGAATTGAAGGCAGAGAAAATACTGGGTCCTACTAAAACTGGTTTATCTGGTTAGGGTCCGGTGGCCCCTCTTAAAGGGGGGGTACTGTAACGTCTCTGCCTTTTCAGGTCTCTGCGCCACCCTCCGCTCGCATGCTGCGGCGAAGGAAGCGTGTTCAGTTTGGTTCCTTGCATAGGTTTCTTGTTGCTCAGTCTGAACACGGTCCTTGACAATGTAATTGATTTTCTGTCACACCCGTTTCCTTCACCTTGGTTTTCTCTGTTCCACTAATAGTTAATCTCAGCCTTGCCTGTGTGACTGACAGCCTGTCCACCAATCCAGTCTGGGGCTGGCCCAGACTTTCTATAAACAGGTTGTCAGCCCTCACATGGTCGCCGGTTATTGCACTTTGCCTGCTCTCTTTGTTATATCCCTTGCTGCTTTGTTACCTTATTCTCTGACCTTTGGCTTTCCTTGTGACTATTCTCTTGGATTGTGATTTCGTACTGCATTGCTCGTCTGTTACCGAACCCTTGGCTTCCTGACCTCCCTTTGTGTCGTTTGTTCTGTCTTTGTTCAGTGTTGTCACTTACTCAGTATAGGGATCGTCTTCAGGTTGTCCTTTTACTGTTCAGGGTAACTGAGGCAATAGGAAGGGACAGTGGCTGAGGTGAGATTAGGGCTCACTTGTCTCTGTCCTTCCTGCCAGACCCCTGCAGTAGTGTCAGGGTATTGCTACGTTTGGCAAGACCCTAACACCATGCTAACAAAAGCCATGAAAGACTGCAATTCCCCTTCCCCCTGGATGGCGACACATAAACACAAATAGGATAGTTAGCAGATCACTTTGTGATGACATATCACACATTTGTTCTCTTACTTGGATTGTATGAATATATCTTTCAAAAAGTTTTACAAAAGAGTTTTAAAAAATAATCAATGTAAAATAAAAATAAATTACAAATATTTGTAATGCACTTTTCTCATGCAAAGGACTCAAAGCACAGGTAGTATTGCAGAGTAGAGGAGATAGGGACTGCCATACATACGCTCATCCCCAACGCCTTCAAGGGTCAGTTGTTTTACGGAAAGCCAATTTACCTATCAGTATATTTTTGGCATGTGGGAGAAAACCGGAGTACCCGGAGGAAACCCACACAAACACGGGGAGAACATATAAACTCCCTGTAGATGTTGACCATGGTCAGATTCGAACCCAGGACCCCAGAACTGAAAGGCAACAGTATTTATTTTTCCACCATAAACCAGTATTCAATATGGAGTTAACCAAATCATTTAAATGACAATAAACCTAAAATGTAATTTACCATGTTCTTACTAATCCTTTCATTTTTCTTTTTCTTAAGACTCTGAAGTTTGATTCAGAACCCTATCAGTTTACAGAGATCAGACTTAAGGAAAAAGAAATTAACATTGTTTTAAACATATCTGAAGAGAAAAGTGAAGAAATTGTCTGGGACACTCACCTGACACAAAGTACTGCTTACATTTTAGGTCTTTTAATCTAATTAATTTATTTATTTTTCTAATTAATGGATGAATTTAGTTTTTATCTAATTAATTATCTTTTTATTTACCTATTAATTAATTAATAGGTAAGATTAATGTACTGTATTTATCTAATTGATGTACCTTTTCTAATCATTTCATGTTTTTGCCTTATTAAGTAATACATTTAGCTGGTTAAAATTTTTAGATATCTAATTAATGTCTTTATTTTTCTAATTCATTTACATATTTATTTATTTTAAGAGTTTCTCTATTTTTCCAATTAATTAACATATTTATTTATCTATTTAATGTTCTTATTTATATAGGTATTTAACTATTTAATTAACTATGAATTAATATTAATAACCAAACTCTGTAGTTCTCTTTATCAAATAAAAGTGCCTGTTGCTTGTTTTTTTTGTTGGTTTGTTTTTTTTCATTTCTTTTTGGATATTAGATTTGTATATCATAATGCTTTAATATTACTAAATTATTTTTTTTTTCTTTGCTAACGTCTTGTAACATACAATTGAGCATGGTAAACAGTAAACCTGTATATATAAATAACGGATATCTATCAGTAATCTTTTTTTTTTCTTGTATGGAAAATTAATCAAAATTTATAAAGAGAAAAAAAAAAATCCATACAATAGAAGTCTATGAAGAGAGGAGGAGAGCTCAAAGCAGAGAGACATCTGCACTACAGAGAGACAGTTTCATTTTACAACACAGCAGGATTATCAGGAATCACTATCCAGCCTTCTCCTGACATAAATGATTCATTTGATGATGTAGATAGCCTCATATCTCAATATCTCCTTCTCCTCCCCCCTCCATTGATGGTATTGTAAATGTATCTGCTTGTATACAGAGTATGGACCAAGATCGCTCCAATAAGAAGTAAAGACAATAGTAAAAGTTAAACACACAGACATTTTTCTTTAATTAAGTATTTTGCAAAGTTTGTTCCCTTCATATGAAGCAAAAGAGTAACAATGATGAGCAAAAGAGTAACAATGTTCTGACCTTGTGACTTTCAGGTTCCATATCTCACCATCCACTACAGCTTGGAACATGAGACTACCACTATTTTATAGACAGTCATCTTGTCAGGGGAGTTAGCGCAACTGCTGTCTCTTAAGGAGAAAGAAAAATAGGACCAGCAATCCTTATGAAGAGGTACACTGAAAAAAGCATTTGCGAGATGAATGACACTAAAACATGTAGTCTGCAAAGGTACCTGCTTAAGCAAGGTGTATTGGTTGGGCACCTGAGGAGTACTGATCACAGTTACAGCATTTACTGCTCTCAGGTCATGTACCATTTGGAAGGTTGGGGGTTCCTTTTGGTGTCTTTTTCTGAATCGGGTACAGTGGGCTATTGAAAGGGCTTTTGATGAGGATTACTAACCCTTTATCTAACATCTTTCAAATCTGTTGCTATGGCTGCCTCTTGAGACTAAGTGGATACTGACGTACACAAGGTGGCAAGATTTCAGGTGGACTGTCATAGGAACAACAGGTAATGTATTCACATCTGTTTTGGAAGATGCCTATAAATAAGAAGGGACATCTTGTAGCCAATCAGGGTGATTCTGCATACTGACAGTTTCCACTAGTTGGCCCAAAGCCAACAATGTGCAAAGTGTGTCTTCTGGAAAGGGGGGATAAATCTGTGGTATACCAGAAGAAAAGTCGATGGAAGCCTGCAAAGTACTTAACTCATCAGTTCCCAACAAATTATAAGGGCTATCAGAACTCACCAGTGTATGAGTTACAATAGATTTGGCATCATGAATATTAAGCTTTGTGGATTAGTTGGAAATAGAAACTTTACAATTGTTCGCTCTACCCTTTGACAAGTTATATACTCTGAAGACATTAAGTAATCAGGTACATGCTCTTTCTGGACTAGTGTGTGGGCTGCTCCTGTGTCAACCACAAAATGCCCAAAGTGCCCATCAAGCCAATCCAACTTGTGGGAGGGGCTTCTGGAAGCATGGGGTGAAAATTCTCCAGATTACCTCAGGAAATCAACAGCTAGAATGCCAAAGGTCTGCAATGCTGTAATTGCTGCAAATGGAGCATTCTTTGACGAAATCAAAGTTTGAAGGAGAAAATTATTATTTCAAATAAAAATCATTATTTCTAACCTTCTCAATGTCTTGACTATATTTTCTATTCACTTTGCAACTCATTTGATAAATAAAAGTGTGAGTTTTCATGGAAAACACAAAATTGTCTGGGTGACCCCAAACTTTTGAACGGTAGTGTATTTATATATATATATATATATATATATATATATATATATATATATATATATATATATATATTATTTTTTAAGAAATTAGCACAACTGCTCAACAAAGCAATAAGCATTTCCAAGGATCCCAATATATATGGCTTATCCTTGGGGTTCACCTTGCAGGACATGGCATGTTGACTTCATTGTGCTGGTCTTTACAGTAATACCCTAGTTATATAATTTTATCATTTTTTACTGCTTTTTCCAAATCCATAAATTTTAAAAAAAAGTTAATAAAATGAATCCAAACACCACATCCAAAGACCCCTAGCAGTTTCAATTGAAGGAGCTTTGCGAGGACTTTAGTTTTTTTAGTACTATTTTGGGTACCTACAACTTTTTTTTTCTGTTTATTCAGTTTTGTTTTTTGTTTTTTCGGAGGCTGCAAAAATGCTGGGTTTTTTCGGAGGCTGCAAAAATGCTGGGGTTTTTTTTTGCAATGCTTTTTGGCTGCGGCTCGCTACGTGAGGTCATAGTATAAAAGTGACAATTTTGTCAAGAAGAGGGACCATTTCTATATTTTTTACATAACAAGGAAGGGGGGGGGGGGGGTTGACGTTTTTTTTTAAAGTTTTTTTGCCTGTTAAGTCGCACTAGGACTTAGTTGACCAACATAGATCACGCCAAGAGGCTTATTACAGCCCGTGAGGTCAAAGGAAACTAAAGTAACCTCTAAACAACTAAAAGAATTCTCACCTTAGCTAATGTTAATGTTCATGAGTCCGCCATCAGTAAGACAACAATGATGTCCATGGCAGGATGGCAAGATGAAAGGTCCTGTTTTTCAAAAAGAACATGGCTGCCTATCTAAAGATCTCCTGGACAAGCCAGAAGGTTATGGGTCAATGTTTTGTGGACAGATGAGATCAAAATAGAGATTTTTGTTTATGTTTGGAGAAAGGAAAACCTTCCATTCCAGCATACAAACCTCATACTATCTCTGATATATGGTGCTGGTAGTATCAGGGTTTGGGTCCTTCATTGATAGAGTAATGAATTCTGAATTATACCAGCAAATTCTAAAGGAAAATGTTAGGGCATCTGTCCATGAGCTGAATCTCAAGAGAATGTGGGTCATGCAGCAAGACAATGACCCTAAACACACAAGTTGTTCTACCAAAGAATGGTTAAAGAAGAATAAAGTTAAATGTTTGGAATGGCCAAGTCAAAGTCCTGACAGACCCCTAGATGACCTTCACCAGAACTCACCCCGAGGTGGGTTGGACTTTCGCTGAATCTGAAAGTCTGAATTATCATCAAACCGATGAAAGTACTAATAATAAACGCACCATTGCAGAAACCTAAACAAAACCCACTAAAACTTGCACAGTGGAGTGGAGGCAAGAAAAAGCGTACAAGCACATGTGGGTATCAGGAGAGGTTGTCAGAGACCAAATAAGGAGCCGGATAGAGAATCCTGACATATATATATATATATATATATATATATATGTGCAGTGTCTGGCCATACCTTTGGATATGTGTAATATGCCTACTCATGCCTTTATAAATATGTTATACATGGTCATACCTTTAAGTATCGTACATCAAATATGTGGGGAAGGGCTTAATAAAACTCACATAGGACTTATTCACACAAACTTGATGGAAAACAGATGAAGCAGCCTTTTCTCCATGACTGATTTGTATCCAAGTGTTTTTTTTTATTTGTATCCAAGTGCTGCTGTCAGGGGTCAGCTCACTACACTCACTCAATCTTACACTTACCTTCACTCAGGTTTTAAATCGAGCAAAAATCGTACCCCAACACAGTCCCTGCACCCAACATGCTGCCACCACCATTGACTTTACAAGCTCAGAGGAAACACTAACATATACACACGTCTCTCCGTCAGACACAAACACACCTCAAAGCAGGTAATGGGTTCATAGAGCAACACAAAGTAACCTTAAATGTAACAATTTAATACACAAAGGGTTCAGTGCTATATATACAAGAAAATATAACAAATGACACAAAATGTAAACAGTCTTATAATAATGGGAAAATAACAGAAAAATACTTAAGAGTTTTTGGTTCCAGGAAGCTTGGAGGATCTTCTAATGGAATTGGACACACCCAGTCTTGTTAGCTGACTCCACAGATGTGTGTTGGTGGTAAGGTAAAACAATTTGTTATGGCTTGTGCTTAGACACACCTCCCTGCCAGGGTGCCCCCCTCTACCTACTCCATGGAGTGAGAAATCAACAACTCATTGTTACCTGGGAAAGATGAATTTTCTTTCTTTGCCTTGTAGAGCTGTGTTCCTGCTGGGCTCTGAGGCCATCCCAGGGTTACGACCCCCCCCCTTCTTTCCTCTTGCCTGCTGGACCACAACGTATTAAAACAATAAAATCAGACATCTGGTCATGCACAACCAGTAAAAGCATTTCACCTCTGATCCTTTCCCCTTTGTATACACACATACCACATATATACTAACTATATGAATATGAATAAGTAATAATACACACACAATAATGCGTAGGCTTCTTTTATCACACATCCCCTTTTTAGTTTTCATGGCTTATAAATGACACACACCATTTTTAAATGTTTGAAATCTCATAACCATTATCAAGTGATAAATCAACAGGTCAGTACAGTGATCTCAGGCTCTACAGAACCTTATTATGTTTATATGTCAGCCTTCTGGCCTTTTATCTGTGAGCTCAGGGCTGAATGGAGAGAGGGCTTCTCTATACTGGGACCCCCTGCTGCTTTTATGACTCTGGGAACCCTGCATATGACATTGTTTCTAGTCTTCTCTCCCAACACTGGTACTTGAACCACTCCAGATTCACTGATGCCCTCTCCCTCCCCAGTATGAGCGGAGAGATTCCTAAGGCTCACACTCTGAGCCCTGAACATCTGGTTACCACCCTCCTGCTCTGGTCCTCTTCCGGAGTATTGGCTTCTCCCAGATCCACACTCAGAACCCCGGGTCCTTGAGGTTTACATCCAGAGATTCCATCCTGGCAGTCTCTCATGTTCTCTCCTGCACTATCCACTAGCTGGGAGATTTCCAGGGGATTGCTTACTTCCCCTTAGCTTCCTCATTTGGATCACCATTGGTTCTGGCATAGTGTTAACCATACTCCTGTCACCCTGTCCTCCCTCCCAGACACACTGTTCCCTCAGGCCTATGCCAATTACACTATGTAATTGTGTGGGTGATGGTAATACACTGGGCAAATACACAGAAATCATTTTCTCCAAGTCATTCCTCAACAATACATCAGGTAATGCATTTGACACTTCCACTTCTCTGAGTCTTTCACTTCTGGTTGGACCAGAGAACAACTTGCACCTGAGTGACTTTAACCCCCACCCTCACAGTCTACATGTGGTGCTGAAAATTATGTCTTCTGTCAGAGAAGAACATCATTACTGGTTGGGTAGATTTTACCCATTTGTGGAAATCCCCCTGAGCTGGGGTTTCCCCCACAGGAATAGTTTCACCCAGCTTGAAGACAGGAGACTGTGTTGACTTCCTGACTTGCCTCTCCTTCCAACTTGGGGACCTCTGTAGTAATGTTTCATGCTTGGCCTCTGGCATCCTGTTGGCCACATAGGAGTCTGTAATCTGCGCAGCTTGGTCTGCTGTTGTAGGTTCCTGATCACACACAAATTGCCAGATAGTCAGAGGACAAACATGGAGGAACTGATCTTTGATCATAAGATCCTCAAGGCCCTCAAAGGTGGTAACAGAAAGTCCTCTGATCCATTGCCGGGAAGGTAGTCTGTAAGCTGCCCACAACATCTGCTTAGTTGCTTGTGGGGTCCCGCTGTATATTACGGAACTTTTGGCAGTACACCTCTGGGGTGAGGTTGTACTTAATGATTAAGGTCTCATTAATGACATCATAGTCCCTATCCAACAGTTAAATACTGTGCCCACTGTTCACGGAGCAAATGGTATTGCCGGAAGGTTTTTTCAAACCCCCACAGAAAAATATCCAAGACCCATCCTTCTCCATAACAGGGAAATTCTCCAAGCGAGTCCTCTGTATATGGATACCCTGGACTTTGGTCTGGGGAGAGCAGCTAATCCTCTGCAACTGGGCCATCTCTAAATGAAACTCTCTCTCCCCCTTGGCGCTCTGCATCCGCAGTCTGACGTTCTGCCACTTCTCTCCCAGCCTGGCATTCTGCAGCCACAGCCTCTCTCTCAGCTTGTTTATACTGGAGGAACAGCTGTAGGCGCGTGCTAGAGTCAGAGGGGGGAAGATGTTGTAAGGCCATTTGCAAAAAAAAGTCAATTTCCCCCTGAGGACTAGGGCTGCTAACCCTACAGGAGATGTTACCTCTGGGACAGGGTCAACTGCTGGACTTTCTTGAGTGGCGATGGTTTCCCCGCACTTCGGGGTATTGCGCCAAGTCCTGCTCCACCAGAGCAGAGATAAGAAGGTCTTTGGTCTTGTCAGTTGTTTCGATGCCTCTCTACTCACAGAACTGGATGAGAGCCTCCTTGCTCTACGTTCTGTATAAAGTTGCCATATCTGATAGCAGCCTTTACCAAATAAAATATAGGAAAGAAAAACAGGGAAGGGAAACTATTTGCAAGTGTGTCTTACAGGTAATTTATGTAGAACCGGTGCACTCCTCTCCAGGGTTACACCAGTACTTAAGTGCAAGGGTTAATCTTAGCACTTAATGCACTATTAATACAAAAAATAAAATGATCCCATTGATTGCCACCAATTTATCACAGTTATCCTAGCACATGATGTGGGTGCTACTTTCAGGGGTCAACTCACTCTGTTCACTCAATCTTGCACTCACCCTTCACTCAGGTAGCAAAGTGAGCATAAATCACACCCCAACACAGTTCCTGCACCCAAATAAACGCTGCCGCCACCACTGACTTGACGAGCTCAGAAGAAACCGCATTAAAATATACACACGCCTCTCCAACAGTGAGACACAAGCACACCTCAAAACTGGTGATAGGTTCATAGAGCAACACAAAGTAACCTTAAATTTAACAATGTAATACCCAAAGGGTTCAGTGCTATATATACAAGAAAAGATAACAAATGGCACAAAATGCAAACACCCTTAAAATAATTGAAGAAAACAGAAAAATATTTTGAAAGTCTTTGGTCCAAGGAAATTTGGAGGATCTTCTAATGGAATTGGACACAACCAGCCTTGTTAGCTGACTCCACAGATGTGTGTCGTGGTGAGGTAAAACAGTTTCTTATGGCTTGTGCTTAGCAACACCTCCCTGCCAGGGTGCCCCCCTCCTCCTACTCTCTGAGGTGGGAAATCAGCAACTCATCTGGGAAAGATAAATTTTCTTTCTTTGCCTAGTAGAACTGCTTTGTAAAAGCACATTCCACTGAGGTAGATTGATAACACAAACATATATATATATATATATATATATATATATATATATATATCTGATATGATTAAATAATAATACATATAGAATAATGCATAGCTTCTTTCATGCAGTTAGGACAACAGTGATATCACTCACAAAATATCTCTGTGAAAAGGAGAAAGAGCAAACTACACTATATGAGAGCAAGTAGAGGATGTAAAAGAAAAAGAAAGCAGAATTTTAATAAAATTCTATATGAAAAATGTTTTCTAGAATAACAGATGTAATGCAATAAATAAGAAAAATGACTATGAAGGTGTACATAGCCTTGAAGAAACAGACATGTGAATACACTGGATATATTCCCGGATATAAGAAAAATTAAAACACATGCAAAAATAAAAACTACATAAAAATAAAGCCCTATGTGTCACCGAAAAAGGCGCAGAAATTAGTTAAATAACCCAAATGATAAAAATGTTACAGCCCCCAAAACCGCACATACAAAAAAAAACCAAAAATGTGTCTGGTCCTGGATGAGAAATAGGCTCGGTATTGAAGTGGTTAAAAAAAAACAAAAAAAAAAAAACATATCACATGGCCAAAGTTAGTTTCAGTTTTCGAAGAGCCTTTTTAATATCTCCATTATTCAGACTGTATATCATAGGATTAAGAAGAGGGGATACAACTGTATAGAACAGGGACAGAATTTTTTTTTCATGTTTCCATTATTTGGAAATAAATAGATACTAATAAGTGACCCATAAAACATACAGACCACGACCAGGTGAGAGCTACAGGTGGAGAAGGTCTTCTGTCTCCCAGTCACAGAGGGGATCTTCAGTATGGTAAAGATAATATATACATAGGAAACCATAATCACCATAAATGGACACAGTACGACAGGCACAACTAGGATTGTACATTCTATCTTCATAAAAAAGATGTCCGAGCAGGAAAGTTCAAGTATTGGGTAAAGATCACAGAAGAAATGGTCAATGATGTTTGGTCCGCAAAACCACAAATAACTTAAGGTTACTGAAAGAATCAGTATAATAGAAAACACGACTGCCCAACAAAAAATAACACTTTTTAGACAAAATGTGAGATCCATAACTGCTGCATAATGTAGAGGGTTACAGATGGCCTGATACCGGTCATAGGACATCAAGGTGAGGAGAAAACACTCTATCGCTTCTGAGTCTGTAAAGAAGTAATATTGAACCAAACAGCCGATAAAGGACACAGAACTTCCTTCATATAACACGATATGGAGCATGTTGGGGACAATGGTGGTGGTGAGGAGGATATCTGAGAAGGAGAGCTGTGTGAGGAAGAAGAACATGGGAGAGTGGAGGGATCTGCTGTAGGACACCACCAGGATGATCACGAGGTTTCCACATACAGTCACACAGTAAATCATTAACAGGAGAAGAAAACAAAAAGTTTTCAAATTTTGTAAATTCTGGAATCCCAGGAGCACAATTTCAGTCACCCTGTTAGAATTGTTATGCTGCATATTCAATAAGGGGAAATTCTGAAAATAAAAAAATGGAATAAAATTACATCTGATAGAGAACTTTAGTCTGCCTGGATTTGGATTTGTGTTAATGATTTATATGTATTTTGGGATATTAAAATTTTACTAGTTAGATAAATGAACAATCAGCTTGCATCTATATGCATTACAATACAGGTTATACACACGTGGACAAAATTGTTGGTACCCCTCGTTTAATGAAAGAAAAACCCGCAATGGTCACAGAAATAACTTGAATCTGACAAAAGTAATAATATATAAAAATTCTATGAAAATAAACAAATGAAAGTCAGACATTGCTTTCCAACCAGGCTTCAAAAGAATTTTTTAAAAAAGAGAACTCATGAAACAGGCCTGGACAGAAATGATGGTTCCCTTAACTTAATATTTTCTTGCACAACCTTTTGAGGCAATCACTACAATCAAACGATTCCTGTAACTGTCAATGAGACTTCTGCACCTCTCAGCAGGTATTTTGGCCACTCCTCATGAGCAAACTGCTCCAGTTGTCTCGGGTATGAAGGGTGCCTTTTCCAGACGGCATGTTTCAGCTCCTTCCAAAGATGCTCAATAGGATTTAGGTCAGGGCTCATAGAAGGCCACTTCAGAATAGTCCAATGTTTTCCTCTTAGCCATTCTTGGGTGTTTTTAGCTGTGTGTTTTGGGTCATTATCCTGTTGCAAGACCCATGACCTGCGACTGAGACCAAGCTTTCTGACACTGGGCAGCGCATTTCCCTCTAGAATCCCTTAATAGTCTTGAGATTTCATTGTATCCTGCACAGATTCAAGACACCCTGTGCCAGATGCAGCAAAGCAGCCCCAGAACATAACAGAGCCTCCTCCATGTTTCACAGTAGGGACAGTGTTCTTTTCAAGATATGCTTCATTTTTCCGTCTGTGAACATAGAGCTGATGTGCCTTGCCAAAAATTTCGATTTTTTTTGTCTCATCTGTCCATAGGACATTCTCCCAGAAGCTTTGTGGCTTTTTAACATGTAGTTTGGCAAATTCCAGTTTTGTCAGATTCAAGTTATTTCTGTGACCATTGTGGATTTTTCATTCATTAACAATTTTGTCCATGTGTGTATAATGCCATATAATATCTAATTTGTCAGACTGGCTGATTGCCGTATAATCCCTCTCTCTCCTCTCTGGAACATTCTTATAGGCTGATTTATGACCAAATCACCCGTGTTTAATCTTTACCTGGCGTAAATCAGCTTAATAAAATTTTTCAGGAGAGGCCATACTGTATGTCTTATTTTCAACTGTACTAGTTATGTAACTATACAAGAGAAATAGGTTTTACAACAGGCACTTACACATTCTACAGGCTTTATTGCAATGCTTATACATGGAAGCTGTAGAAACCAAGCCAAGCAAATATTTTAATCAAAGGGAAACCAAGCCAAGCAAATATTTTAATCAAAGGGAGTCTACCAACCCGAAAATCTCTTCTAAAGTCCTTATATGTTGTTGTAGGGGCCATTAGTGGCCCACTGAACATACCTTTTTAATGCCAAAGTGTAAGTAAAATCAGGTGCTCTTGCAGACTCGACCACTCCCTGGGTGCACTGAACAACTCATTTGCATACAGATTAAAAGTTGATTTTCTCTGCAACAATGTATACAGTGATTATAGTGGTAGCAGACATAAAGGGGTTGTTCAGGCAAAAATGGAAAACCCGGTTAAGTTTAAATCGAACAGGGGCAGTAGAAAAAATAAAAAAAAAATTCATACTCACCTTTCCAGGGTGCTCCGGTACCTCCCAGCGAGTTCAATCTTCTCAGGGTGTGGCGGAAGTCCGAGCCACATGTGACCACTGAGGCCAATCAGTGACTTCACCGGAACTCAGGAAGAGACCCGTGAGAATCCGCCGAAGCAGAAGGATTGGAACACGCTGGGAGGACACCGAAGCATTAGAGACAGGTGAGAATGATTTTTTTTTCATCTCCTCCGATTATCCAGGCATTAAAAAAATCCTTGGACAACCTTTTTAATTTAAGCTGAATTAGAAAAAATATTTTGGAACAATTTATAGTTTACATTTTTTTTTTACATTTTAATAATATAAAAAAACAGCAGGAAGGAAAATTCCTTTAAAAATTAGGCCACAGCAAAGGTCCTGCCCACTGCGACCCAGACCATCATCAGATTTTTGCTGGGGAAAGATGTATCACTATGCCCTTGCTGTAAGAGGGGGTTTCCAGGTGAATTTTCAGCTTATTAACTCTAATGTTTCATGGGCATAGATAAAAAAAATAAAATAAAATACAATGTCTAGTAGAATTAAAATTTTTACTGTTTATCACATATTAAAAGTCAAAGAATGATTAAAAAAATACTTGTGTTTAAAACAAAAATTGAAAAAAGCAAAAAGAAATTTTATTTCAAAATGTACCTCTTATAAAAACACAGTAACACTGTAAATTATATTTCAAGTTCCTAAAGATCTAGAAGCAAAAATCTCCCATTAACACATTATATTCAATGACGTAGAAAGCCCAAGATCTACAAGGTATAGTGTAGGTAAGGGGAGCACAGGGTTAATCTCTTACCTGCACCAAGGAGCAGAATCTTCCTCTTGCCTGTAAAATATATGAGGCATAAGGTGATTGCTTGAGCCCCTTTTATAGACAGAATATTGTAAAGGTGTTGTAAGAAAGCCAAGGAGACGGCGCTGATGATCTCCGGTGGGAGCAATCACATTTCTAATAATGGCCGTGTATTAAGGAATTGTAAAACAACTAAAATAAAATATATTTCTTATGTCTGCATATAGTATTGTGCCAAAGTTTTAGGCAGATGTGGGAAAATGTGTCAAAGTAAGAATGCTTTTAACAATAGAAGAGTTAATATTTTATTTTTGTCAACTAATAAAATTAAGTGAATGAAAAGTGAAAACTGAATCCAATAAATATTTAGTGTAACCTTTGCCTTTTGCCTTCCCTCAGTTCTTCTCGGTACTTGCAAGTGTAGTTTTTGAAGGAACTGGGCAGGGAAATTGTTCCCACCATCTTGGAGAACTAAGCACAGATCTTCTTTGGATGTAGGTAGTGTCTTAACTAAAGTCCTGTGGGTCCCGGTACAAATTTCCACCAGGACCCTTTACTCCATCCTTGTAGCATATTATTGACAGGGTTATGGGTGCTGCAGTGATGTCCTATAAAAGTGAAAGGGGTATAGCTATAGTACCCACAACCGCTGTTATCAGGAATATGGTGAGTAAGCAGCACAGCTGGGTGATGTTTGCTCTGGGAAACAGCTGATCTGAAGGGGTCCTGACTGTTGGATCCCCTATCATTATGATAGGCCATCAATTTTTTTTGTCAAATATATTGTATTGCTTTATAGATAAACTGCAATGCAAGCAAAAACAGAAAACTGCTGAAAGCAGTTGAAGCCATAAATGTTTAGGTAATCTGGGAGGAAAACAGGCCAGAGATGGAGGAAAATAATCAATGGACATAGGGGAACTGAGTGGCCACATATCTGGTTAAGGATCCATTGGACTTTTGACTAATATGGCTTAAGTATGTCACAGTCCCACCCAATATGGAGGTAGGAACCAGTATCTTTATGGCAGCACCAATATGTGGTAGAGAGATCATGTGAGTATTTGTGCAACTGAGCTGATGTCTTGTACCACCTAGCTGTTAGTTTATGTGAGGACACATTGGGATGGGCCAAAAGATGGAGGTAGTCTCATCTGCTGACAGGGACATCTGAAGTTCTTGTATAAGGTTAGTATAGAGCAGAGAAAGGGTTTTTTAGGAGGTTGTCAATGGAGGAAAATCTCTCCAGCCAGGTGGTGGTCCAAGTCAGATGGTATGATGTAAGCGCTCCCACGTACACGGTCCTTATAGACTGGTAGGTAATATGTATGGAAACAAACCTTGGGTTTAATTTGAGTTCAGAATAGGAAGGAAAGGCACCGTCTATGAGAATAGAGTCATAAGGCAAGCATTAGGTCGACTGAGAGAGGTCAGGTAACACATCTAAACATCTCATACTCGAGAGGACCATGTTCTGTACAGACATGAGGGGGTACAGGCCCTGTAAGAGAGGAAAGACTCAAGTCACCCAGCACCAAGAATTACAAATTGCATAATGTCCATCTGGTGGAATTCTGGTGGAGCCAGAACGTAGCTGTAAGAGGAAGGACAATTACTGACTCTTACACTGGTGCATACAGTTTAGGGGAGGTACACCTCCCAATCAAGGGCTCTAGAGAGTTGAGCAGCATGGTAGTAGATTTCTATATCTGGGAGACTGATGCCACCAGATCTCTTAGATTTATTCAATGTGCGGTAAGCTACTTGGGAATGGGAATTCTGCCAAATATAACGGGAACAAAGTCTCCATAGAGTTGTGAAGAACGATGGAGGTACCTGGAGCAGGAGATTCTGGAATAAATATAATATTTTGGGAAGGATCAATCTGGCAGCTTGGTCTGCTGGTTTAGGTTCCCTGATCACACACAAATTGCTGGACATTTGGAGGACAAACATGGAGGAACTGATGTTTGATCATAAGATCCTCAAGGCCCTCAAAGGTGGTAACAGAAAATCCACTGATCCATTGCTGGGAAAGGAATCTGTAAGTTGCCCACAACATCTGTATAGGTGCTTGTGGGATCTCGCTTTATATTACAGAACTTTTGGCAGTACACCTCTGGGGTGAGGTTGTACTTTTTGATTAGGGCCTCCTTAATGGCATCATAGTCTCTATCCAAACCCCCACAGAAAAACTTCCAAGTCCTCAACCTTCACCATAACAGGGAAATTCTCAAGGCGAGGCTTCTGTGTATGGATACCCTGGACTTGGGTCTGGGGAGAGCGGCTAATCCTCTGCAACTGGGCCATCTCTGAAACTCTGAAACTCTCTCTCCGCCTGGTATTCTGTAAACACAGCCAGACATTCTGCCACTTCTCTCCTAGCCTGGAATTCTGCAACCTTAGCCTCTCTCTCAGCTTGTTTATACTGGAGAATCAGCTTGAGGCTTAAGCTAGAGTCGGGATGGGGGAAGCAGCTGCTCTAAGGCCATTGCCCCAAGAGGGCTAGGGCATTTCATCTCTACAGGAGAAGTTGCCTCTGGGACAAGGTCAACTGCTGGACTTTCTGCAGTGGCAATGGTTTCTCCACATTTCAGGGTGTTGTGCTAAGTCCTGCTCCACCAGAGCAGAGATCAGAAGGTCTTTGGTCTAGTCAGTTGTTTTGATGCCTCTCTGCTCAAAGAGTTGGATGAGAGCCTCCTTGCTCTGCCTTCTGTATAAGGTTGCTATTCCTGAAAGCAGCCTTTGACAAATAAAACATAGGAAAGAAAAACAGGAAAGGGAAACTATTTGCAAGTGTGTCTTACACAAAGCACTGAGGTAATATGTGTAGAACTGAGGCACTCCTCTCAAGGGCTACACCAGTCCTTAAGTGCAAGGGTTAATCTTAGCACTTAATGCTCTATTAAAAGAAAAAATAAAATTATCCCACTGCTTGCTACCAATTTATCACGGCTGTCCTAAAACATGACTCAGGTGCTGCTGTCAGGGGTCAATTCACTCCACTCACTCAATCTTGCACTCACCCTTCACTCAGGTTGCAATATGAGCATAAATCGTACCCCAACACAGTCCCTGCACCCAAATACACACTGCCACCATCTTTGCTTGACGGGCTCAGCAGAAGCCGCACTAACATATACACATGTCTCTCCAACAGTCAGACACAAGTACACCTCAAAACTGGTAATGGGTTCAAAGAGCAACACAAAGCAATCTTTAACATTGTAATACCCAAAGGGTTCAGTGCTATATATGAAAAAAAAAAGATAACAAATGATACAAAATACAAACAGCCTTAAAATAATGGGAGAAAACAGAAAAAATAATTAAAAGTCTTTGGTCCCAGGAAACTTGGATGATCTTCTATACTTCTATACTTCTTATGGCTTGTGCTTAGCCACACCTCCCTGCCAGGGTGCCCCCCTCTACCTACTCCCTGAGGAGGGAACTCAACAATTCATCTTTATCTGGGATTGATGAATTTTCTTTCTTTGCATTGTAGAGCTGTGTTCCTGTTGGGCTCTGAGGTCATACCAGGGTCACAACATCCCCCTTCCTCTTGCCAGTTTGACCACTGTATTGTAAAACAATAACAAAAGACATCTGGTTGTGCACAGCCAAGAAAATAATTTCACCTCTGATCCCCTCCCCTTTGTGTAAACACATACCACTGAGGTAGATTGATAACACAAACATAAACAAAATGTTCACTAAAGGTATATATATACATGACTAATGTGATTAAGTAATAATACATACACAATAATGTATAGACTTCTTTCACCAAAGCCCATTGTTTGGTCTCTCAAGAGTTTGTACTGGTGCTGAGCTGTTTTTTTTTTTTTTCATTTTTATTTTCTCATAAACACTCCTTTAAGCTTCATTCTTATCAGTTTGATCAGATTTCAGCTTAAATGAGAGTCTCTGAGCAGTTAGGACAACAGTGATATCACTCACAAACTATCTCTTTGAGAAGGAGAAAGAGCAGCCTACACTATATGAGAGCAAGTAGAGGATATAGAAGAAAAAGGAAGTAGAATTTTAATAAAACTCTATATGAAAAATGTTTTCTAGAAAATAACAGATGCAATGTAATAAATAAAAAATGACTACAAAGGTGTACATAGCCTTTGAGAAACAGACATGTGAATACACCCTTAGACATTCACTGATTTGATAATGGCCATGGCTGTTTAAAAAAAAACAAAAAAAAACAGATATCACATGGCCAAAGTTAGTTGCAGTTTTCGAAGAGCCTTTTTAATATCTCCATTATTCAGACTGTATATCATAGGATTAAGAAGAGGAGTTAAAACTGTATAGAACAGGGAGATAATTTTTTTTATGTTTCCATTATTTGGAAATAAATAGATACTAATTAGAGATCCATAAAACATACAGACCACGGCCAGGTGAGAGCTGCAGGTGGAGAAGGTCTTCTGTCTCCCGGTCACAGAGGGGATCTTCAGTATGGTAAAGATAATATAGACATAGGAAACCATAATCACCATAAATGGACACAGTATGACAGGCACAACTAGGATTGTACTTTCTATCTTCATAAAAAAGATGTCCGAGCAGGAAAGTTCAAGTATTGGGTAAAGATCACAGAAGAAATGGTCAATGATGTTTGGTCCGCAAAACCACAAATAACTTAAGGTTACTGAAAGAATCAGTATAATAGAAAACACGACTGCCCAACAAAAAAGAACACTTTTTAGACAAAATGTGAGGTCCATAACTGCTGCGTAATGTAGAGGGTTACAGATGGCCTGATACCGGTCATAGGACATCAAGGTGAGGAGAAAACACTCTATCGCTTCTGAGGCTGAAAAGAAGTAATATTGAACCAAACAGCCGATAAAGGACACAGAACTTCCTTCATATAACACGATATGGAGCATGTTGGGGACAATGGTGTTGGTGAGGAGGATATCTGAGAAGGAGAGCTGTGTGAGGAAGAAGTACATGGGAGAGTGGAGCGACCTGCTGTAGGACACCACCAGGATGATCAGGAGGTTTCCACATACAGTCACACAGTAAATCATTAACAGGAGAAGAAAACAAAATGTTTTCAAATTTTGTAAATTCTGAAATCCCAAAAGCACAATTTCAGTCACCCTGTTGGAATTGTTATGCTGCATATTCAATAAGGGGAAATTCTACAAATAAAAAAAATGGAATAAAATGACATCTGATAGAGAACTTTAGTCTGCCTGGGTTTGGATTTGTGTTATTGATTTATATGTATCTTGGGATACTAAAATGTTTCTAGTTAGATAAATGAACAGTCAGCTTGTATCTATATGCATTACAATACAGGTTATATAATGCTATTTAATATCTAATCTGTCAGAATTTCAGTAGAGGCCATACTGTATGTCTTATTTTCAACTGTACTAACTATGTAACTACACAGGAGAAATGGGTTTTACAACAAGCCGGCAAGCACTTACACATTCTACAGGCTTTATTGCAAAGCTTATACATGGAAGCTGTAGAAACCAAGCCAAGCAAATATTTAAATCAAAGGGAGTCTATCACCCGGAAAAATCTCTTCTAAAGTCCTTATATGTTGTTGTAGGGGCCGTTAGTGGCCAACTGAACATACCTTTTTAATGCCAAAGTGTAAGTAAAATCAGGTGCTGTTGCAGACTCGACCACTCCCTGGGTGCACTGAACAACTCATTTGCATACAGATTAAAAGTTGATTTTCTCTGCAACAAATTAGACTTTGAAACTAAAAAGTTTTGTTCACTATGTCAATAATGATCTGTGCAACAATGTGTACAGTGATTATAGTGGTAGCAGACTTAAAGGGGTTGTTCAGGCAAAAATGGACAATCCGGTTAAGTTTAAAATCGAACAGGGGCAGTAGAAAAAAAGAAAAAAAGGGTGCTTTTGTGCCTCCCAGCCGCACCGGTCTTCTCAGCTTGTGGCGTAAGTCCCAGCCACATGTGACCACTGAGGCCAATCAGTGACTTCAGAGGAACTCAGGAAGAGACCCGTGAGAAGTCGCTGGAGCAGAAGGACCGGAACATGCTGGGAGGACACCGAAACATCGGGGACAGGCGAGTATGATTTTTTTTTTTTTCACCTCCTGTAAGAGGGGGGTCCAGGTGAATTTTCGGCTTATTGGGAAGGTTTCAGTGTGAAAACTCTAATGTTTCATGGGCATAGATAAAAAAATTAAATAAAATACAATGTCAAGTAGAATTAATATTTTTACTGTTTATCCCATATCATATCATAAAGTCAAAGAATGATTAAAAAAATACTTGTGTTTAAAACAAAAATTCGACCTGTCTTACGAAAAAGACAGACATTTAAAAAAGAAATTGTATTTCAAAATGTACCTCTTATAAAAACAAGTAACACTGTAACATTATATTTCAAGTTCCTAAAGATCTAGAAGCAAAAATCTCCCATGAACATGTTATAAACAATGATGTAGAAAACCCAAGATCTACATGGTATAGTGTAGGTAAGGGGAGCACAGGGTTAATCTCTTACCTGCACCAAGGAGCAGAATCTTCCTTTTGCCTGTAAAATATATGAGACATAAGGTGATTGCTTGAGCCCCTTTTATAGACAGAATATTGCAAAGGTGTTGTTAGAAAGCCAGGGAGACGGCGCTGATGATCTCCGGTGGGAACAATCACATTTCTAATAATGGCCATTCATTAAGGAATTGTAAAACAACTGAAATAAAATACATTTCTTATGTCTGCATATAGTATTGTGCCAAAGTTTTAGGCAGATGTGGGAAAATGTGTCAAAGTTAGAATGCTTTTAACAATAGAAGAGTTAATATTTTATTTTTGTCAACTAATAAAGTTAAGTGAACGAAAAGTGAAAACTGAGTCCCATCAATATTTGGTGTGACCTTTGCCCTTTTCCTTCCATCAATTCTTCTCGGTACTTGCAAGTGCAATTTTTGAAGGAACTCGTCAGGGAGGTTGTTCCCACCATCTTGGAAAACTAAGCACAGATCTTCTGTGGATGTAGGTAGTGTCTTAACTAAAGTCCTGTGGGCCCCGGTACAAACTTCCACCAGGACCCCTTACCTCATCACTATAGCATATTATCGATAAGGTTATGGGTGCTGCAGTTCTATAGACTTGAAAGGAGTATAGCTATAGTACCCACAACCACTGTTAGCAGGAATATGGTAAGTAAGCAGCACAGCTGGGTGATGTTTGCTCTGAGAAACAGCTGATCTGCAGGGGCCATGACAGTTGGATCCCCTATCATTATGATAGGCCATCAATTTTATTTGTCAAATATATTTTAATTGATTTATAGATAAACAACAATGTAAGCAAATACCGCAAACAGAGTTTCATAGATAATCAAAAAAAGCAATAGATAACATGTAACAGGCAAGTTAGATAGTGACGAACAACAACAAGTATAACAATGACCTGTCAAATAGGAGATAGCCGAAAGACAGGGTAGTCAAAGGTAGGGGGAACACCAATGGTCGAATAGGGAGGGTCAGCAAGCGCTATAGAGTGGGGTCTTCCCACAGATGGATCCAAGAAGAGTCTTTGGTGAATGAGTGCCAAGACGCCCAGAAGATTCGCATGTATACAGTTCCAAATGAGAGAGTTCTTTCATGCGGGCAATCGGCGATACTTTCCTGAGAAAGTGGGGAATTTGGAGAGGGAACACGGAGGCCCAGTAGAGAGAGATGAGGGCTTTGGCTGCTGAAAGCAGTTGAAGCCATAAATGTTTAGGTAATCTGGGAGGAAAACGGGTCAGAGATGGAGGAAAATAATCAATGGAGATAGGGAATTGTGTGGCCCCATATTTGGTCAAGGATCCACTGGACTTCTGACCATTATGGGTTAAGTATGTCACAGTCCCACCAAATATGGAGGTAGGAACCAGTATGGATAAAAGGTTGGGGAAGTCCAAAGCATTTTAACCTCAGAGATAAAGACCTCAGCTGGGCAGACTGGATCAAGTGTAGTATATGTAAAGTGTTGTGCTTACCCTCTCTACCAGGAACAAGGCCCATTTATTCAGGGTTGATCAATTCAGGCAAAAGTAATTTTAGCCTGTTTAGCTAGTAACTTGGCATATAGCGTAACATCCACCTTGAGTAAAGATATAGGGCGGTAGTTGCCGCACTGGTTTGGGTCTTTGCCCTACTTAGGGATAATTGATATATGGGCTTCCAAGGCCTGTGAGGGGGGGAGTTATCGTCATCCATGGAGTTACTGACTTGCAGGAAGGCTTCAAAATATCACTAAACTGTTTGTAGTAGGCCATAGGCAGACCGTCATGGCCAGGAGATTTCCCTGTAGGGGAGGCAGAGAGGGCAGATTCTAATTCGGATAATGTGAAAGGTGATGTGAGTGTATCCTGTTGGGACTGTTGCAAAGTAGGTAGTGAAAGTGAGTGAAGGAAGTCCTGAATTAAGTTAACACAATCTTGCAGCTCAGTGGAGGTCTCCAGGGGCCAGAGATCATAAAGGGATTGGTAGAAGGTGCAAAACTCCGAAGCAATATCTGAAGCGTCTTTAAGACTCGTCCCGGTTATAAAATATAAGATATAAAGATATAAAATTTTGGGAGTGTTTCTTTTTCGTTATGTAAGTATGATTTTGCCACCGTTACCATGCAGGTAATGTTTATGAGAAGTAGAGAGATAGGCCTTGGCCAACTTTAGATTAAGGCTGTCTTTGAGCCACTTTCTAGACAATATCAGGTCTGAGAGAACCCCCTGAGCCACAGATCGCTTATTGCATTCCAGTTCAACAATGCAGCAACGCAAACCATCTATTTCTCTAGTCCGCTCTTTCTTACAGAAGGAGCTTAGGCTAATGAAAACAGCTCTTATCACAGATTTGTGTGCCTCCCACACCACACTAGGTTGAACACGTGGTGCATCATTCTCCTCAAAGTAGCGGGTAAGGGCCTATGCAATAGCCTGTCAGTCGTCATTGAAACAGAGTATAGTCTCATTAAGCCGCCAGTCATATCCGTGGGGGGAGGGGGATAAATCTCCAATTGCATGGAGACTGGAGTATGGTCAGATATTGTTATATGTCCTATGAAAGGAGAGGAGTATAATGTCACATGGCGTGAGGATATAAAATATAGTCTAGGTGCTGATATAATTTGTGGAGGTTCGAGTAATAGGTATAGTCTCTAGCTGAGGGGTGGAAGGACCTCCATGTATCCACAAGGTGCATGGAAGATAAACGCTTAGAAAGTCTGCTGAGGGAGGCAAAACTGTGGGAGGACGTGCCAGTGGAGGAGTTTTGCAAAGGGTGAAGCGCTATGTTAAGATCTCCACCTAGCAAAATGATACCTTCAACAAACGTAGAAAGAGTATCTACTGTAATACTGTTGAAAGTCAAAGGATTTGGCCGATATTGGAAGCATATATGTTGGAAATCGTGATCAAGGTGTTAGCAATTTTACCTTTAAGAAATAGATCATCACTCAAATGAGATGTGAAAGAGAAAGGGAAGTCAGTTTTAAAGTCTATGCTGACCCCATTCACTTACAAGAGTGAAACCATGTTGAGTAAGGATACGCAGATAACAAATACAAGTACAGGGGGAGTTGGGAAAATACAATGAATGTAGAAGTCAACTATAGGCCGGTCAAGGCTACGGATGGCAAGCAAAATATAGATTCAATAACTTGGGTTACCTCCATAGGAAGTGAAGCAATCTCTGTGAACGTGAGCCAAGAAGAGATGAATGAAGGGTCCAGTTCCAGCAGAGGACAGGTTACAAGGATTCCAGCGGATGACAGGCTACAAGGAGGTCCTCAGGATGGCAGATGGCATATTGGAGATCTCGAAAAGTGTATGAGATCCCAAACAGAAAGAACCATTTAGAAGGTGTTTTCAAAGTTCTCAAACGGTTATTAAGAATTTTCAGCTGATTAGCCAAAGTCACTGGTGAAATGTCTTGAAAAAAGATATTCTATGTCCCTCATATGTGATGTCTGGAGAGAGGCATGTCTTCTGAAGCACCACCTCTTAGACAGGGAAGAACAGTAATTTGCATATAATGTCTCTGTGAACATCTCCCTTTGTGCCCTTTTAAGGTGGATCTCAGACGGGGCGTTGTCTCCCAGCACAGATTTCAGGATTGTTTTTTCACAGCCATGGTATCTAACATGTGGAAAATCCTCCAGTACACATCTAATTCTCAGGTTATTTCATCTCCCTCTATTGACCTCCCTTGGTCTTCCAAGTAAGAGTGGAGTGAGTTCAGATGTGATTGGCACACCATTAGAGTCATAGAAGTAGCCTCACCGAGAGCAATAGATGTTTGTTTCTGCTCCAATTGTTCAACTCTCGAGACAATGCCCTGACGTCCTGTTTGATGTCTGCTAGTTCTCTCATAGCTGGTTGAAGGGCCTTTTCAATAATTTTTTGGCAGCTCTTTGAAGACATGGTAACCAATGAGGTGTCTGAGTCTGAGGCATGATCTTCGTCCATGAGGCTCTCTGTGTCTTATGATTCGGCTGGGTCCAGTATATCTAAGGCTCTCTTGAGGTGTAGTGGACACCTATTCTTGAGATATTTGTCAATATACGCTTGGGACTTTTTGAGTTGCTTCAGAGTAGCGTAAGAGTCAATTGCTTTGTTCTGACCAATCTTAACCATTCTGTAAAGTGGAAATGCTTGACATGCCAAGCAGGGTGGTTGGAAGTGGAAGTGGATGAAGACAGGTAAGAAGACAGAATACCTGAGTGTTCTGGAGGCTGCAGAGATCACGGGCGGTAGATAGCAGGTTCTCCAGGTTGGCTTAGCCAGTGCTGCCGGGCAGGGCCAGTTTTAGACAAAGTGGTCCCCCACAGTATAATATGCTCCCCACATTCCCCCTCAGTATAATGCTCTACAATGGCCCCACAGATTATAATATGCTCCCGAGAAGCAGATTATAATACACTCCACAGTGGCCACACACAGTATAACAGGCTCCCCACACTGCCCCTTCCCCTCATTATAAAGCTCCACAGTGGCCCACAGTATAATATGCTCCCCAGAGAGCCCCCCCAGTATAATGCTCCACAGTGCCCCCCCTGCAATATATTATGCTCCCCAGAGCGTCCCCCAGTATAATGCTCCACAGTAGGCCCCATGCAGTATAATATGCTCCCCAGAGGGCCCCCTAGTTCCCCCCCCCCCAGAATAAGGCTCCACAGTGGCGCCACGCAATGTAATATGCTCTGCAGATGGACCCCCAAGAATAATGCTCCACAGTGACCCCACACAGTATAACATGTTTCAGAATGGCCTCCACACAGTATAATATACTGCCCAGAGAGGTTCCCCCACTATAATGCTCCACAGTGGGCCAAAATAGTATAATATGCTCTAAAGAGGGCTCCCAGTATAATGCTCCAAAGTGGCCTCACAGAATATAACATGCTCCCCAGTGTTGTCCCCCCACATTATAATGCTCCACAGAGGCCCCATAGAATATAACATGCTCTCCAGAGGGCCTCCTCCCCCAATATAATGATCTACAGTGGCCCCACACAGTATAATATACTGGGATAGCATATTATACTGTGTGGGGCCACTGTGGAGCATTATATTGGAGGAGGAGGCCCTCTGATGAACATGTTATATTCTGTGGGGCCTCTGTGGAGCATTATAATGTGGGGGGCTCTGGAGAGCATGTTATATTCTATGAGGTCACTTTGGAGCATTATACTGGGGGGGCCCTCTGAAGAGCATATTATACTGTGTGGGGCCACCGTGGAGCATTATACTGGGGGGACCCTCTGGAGAGAATATTATACTGTTTTGGGCCACTGTGGAGCATTATACTGGGGAAGGGGCCATCTGGATAACATATTATACTGTGTGGGGCCCCTCTGGATAGCATAATGCTCCGCAGTGGCCGCACACACTATAATATGCTATCCAGAGGGCCCCTTCCCCAGTATAATGCTCCACAGTGGCCCCACACAGTATAATATGCTATCCAGAGGGCCCCCTCCCCAGTATAATGTTCCACAGTGGCCCCACACAGTATAATATGGTATCCAGAGGGGCCCCCCCCAGTATAATGCTCCCCAGTGGCCCTACAGACTCCCTTTATTATTATATTATACTCTGGGGTCTCTTCAGACCCCAAAGTATAATAATCGAAGGCCTGAGGGAGGTATGAGAAAATAACAAACAGTTATACTCACCTTGCCTTACCTCTAATGGGCCTCCTCGCGCTGCTGCGCTATACCCGTCAGCTCTGGCTTCCGCTTCTCTGTGGCTCCGGATCCCAGAGGCTCCTTTGGGGACGGGGTCCTGGGCAATTGCCCAGTTTGCTCCCCTCTAATGCCGGCCCTGCTGCCGGGGTCTTTGTTGCGGGGCGAGGTGAGGTGTGGTCCTGTCGGTACCATTGGTAGGTGTCCTGGAATCGGGTCTGATCAGATTGCAGTGATGCCAGGCAGGCAGCGCTGGGTAATGGTAAGAGGGGGCACGTGAAGGCCGAGAATTGAGGCAGAGAATTTAGGCCGAGGCTTCAGTCCGGTTAGAAGGCTGTACAGGTTGGCTGGCGGGGACCGGGTCCTGGAGGTCCAGAGGGAAAATAAGGTTGTTCAGGACAGTAATGGGGGGCAGTCTGTGCACCAGGAGTAGAACTATAATCCCAAAAAAGCTAGTTAGCTATCTGAAGCAGAAGCGTATGTAATACAGGTCTACCTCATTCCGCTGCTAGGCTACTCTCTCATCCTTAAGCCATCAATTTGTAAAAGGTGAATAACCCCTTTAAAGAGTTATTCTGGTTCCTTGGTATTGATTACCTATCATCAGGAAAGGTCGTCTATAAGGGAGTCCAATAGTGAGGACCCCATTGTGCGAGCGCTGTGATCCTTTCAATGATTTTATTGCACACTTTCTATTTTATAGTGGCTCTGTGATGAAATTGCTTCATGTTCCCTTCTATAGGACGAGACTATAATTACATTGCATGTCCACTATAAAGCAAACGCTGTGTGATGTAAATACCGAAGGGGTCATCACACTTGCACAAATGTCACTGTTTATTCCAACAGCTGGTCAGCAAGGGTCCCGGGTGTTGGACCCCCACTAATCTCTTATTGATAACTTATCCAAAGGATTGGTCACCAGTGGCAGATAACTGGAATACCCCTTTGAATGGGTTATACATTGAGGGGTCCCTGATAATCCGACCGTTGTGTCCCTTTGTAAAGATAATACAACACCGACACTCATCTCTGCTGAGTACATTGACATCCGCAGGAGAATTACTAAAAGCTTACTGTTGACTTTTATTTTTTTTTTTTTGTGTGCTCATCATTGTCATCCCCACTACCTGTCTAACTTTAACTCACATTTATCAATGGTCTTTACTAAATTTTGATCATAGCTTTCAGCAGAATATAGGTAACCTGTAATATGTCTACACAATGAACGCCGTAAAACAAAACCCATAAGAGAATGGCGCAAATGCAAATGTTTGTTTTTTTTGTAATGCCACCCAATTCTGATTTTTTTTTTCCAGCTTTCCAGTGAATCATACGGAATATTAAATGGTGGCATTCTGAAGTAATATTAGTCCCACAAAAAGTAATCCCTCATATACGTAGCTCTCTGAACATACAAATAAAAACGTTATGGCTGGAAGGAAGAGAGTATGGCGGATTCACACCAGTGTTCAAACTACGTTCAGAGTTTCCATTCCCGAATCTGCTTGAAAAATGCAGAGAGAAGTCCTACAAGCAGGCCTTTTTTCTCCGCATTTTTCAGGCAGAATCTGGACAGGAAACCTGGCGGACCCCATTATAGTCCATGGGGTCCACAGGTTTCTGTAGGTAACCACTTTTTAAGTGGATTAGGTTTCTGTACTTTGGGTCCCCAAGCGGACCAGAAGAACGGAAAGCCGAACTCTAGTGTGAACCTAGCGTAAGAAACGAAAATGCAAAAAGGAAAAGAGGTTGCAGTACGAAGCGGTTAAAGCTAAAATATAGAGAGATGCAAAGTTAGATACCTGCAGCAAAGACAACTTACAAATATGGGCACTAAAATGTCACAAAATTCTGACAGTCCATGAGTTACTTCATATGTCTATTTTTATATCCGTCAAAACGGACAACGGTAGATCATGCCAGGTTTTATGTGCAAATAAAATGGCCTGTCAAAAAATTGGACATGTGAATACAGACATTCAGTCTCGTTGTTTTTAAAGCAGCTATATGATGGCTGTTTTTTACCGTTGTGTGAATAAGTCCTAAGGCTGGGGATGCCAGGGACAGATCTGATACACTATTTTTATCAAAGAAATTCAGCAGCATGTCTCCCTGGGACATGAAATTGGGTGACTTCTGCTATGACTCAACCACTGCGTTTACTCACTGTATGCCCTAACCTAGAATTTGCCATGGCCACCGGGTCTCCGCTGTATTTCACTCAACAGTAATATCCACAATTGAAGCCCACAATGAACGACATAAAAACAAAACCCATAAGAAAGTCACGTAAACACAGTTTTTCTCTAATGTCACCCCATTCTGATTTTTTTTGCAGTTTCTCAGTGCGTTGTATAAAATATTAAATGGTACTATTATGAAGTACAATTTATTCCACAAAAATTACAGCTCTGTGAATGAAAAAACAAAAATGTTATAAACTTATATTCTAATATATATATGCAGCAGTCTTGTTCCTCTGCCTTTCATGCTGACACTCTGACTCTTGGTCACATAACCGACCCTGCTCTACTCTATGTACAAGTATTGGGAGAAGAGGCTGAGTACAGAGACTTCCAGCACCCCAGTGAGCTCTGCAAGCTAAGAATAGGAGTAACAAGGACCTGCACATACATTAATAAGTAAGCTTATTCCCAGTGCAGGGCATGAACGTGGAACATGCATAGTCCCTTTAAAGAGTCAATATGAAGTTTGTTACATCAATATTAAGATAATACTGATAATTATAATCTCTTTATAGTATGATATAAAGAAAATTCTGTTAATTTGCAAAGGAGACGACATGTGTTGTACTAAAATCTAGCTTTATTATATAAAGAATGTTATTACTAGAGATGGGCCAATCAGTTTAGTGATCATCTGGATTTGACCCAAAGTATAATGTCACTGAGGCTCTGTCGCCCAAGAGGCCACACAAACTTGGAGCCAGCCCTGCCTGACAGTGTCATACACTATGTTTTATAGCTATACAGTCCTAGGAGCCCTGACAGTGTCATACACTATTTTTTATAGATACAGTGCCTTGCGGAACTATTGGGCCCCCTTGAACTTTTCAACCTTTTGCCACATTTCAGGCTTCAAACATAAAGATATAAAATTTTAATTTTTTTTGGTGAAGAATCAGCAACAAGTGGGACATAATTGTGAAGTGGAACGAAATTTATTGGTTATTTTAAACTTTTGTAAAAAATAAAAAACTGAAAAGTGGGGTGTGCAATATTATTCGGCCCCTTTACTTTCAGTGCAGCAAACTCACTCCAGAAGTTCAGTGAGGATCTCTGAATGATCCAATGTTGTCCTAAATGACTGACGATGATAAATATAATCCACCTGTGTGTAATCAAGTCTCCGTATAAATGCACCTGCTCTGTGATAGTCTCAGGGTTCTGTTTAAAGCGCAGAGAGCATCATGAAGACCAAGGAACACACCAGGCAGGTCCGTGATACTGTTGTGGAGAAGTTTAAAGCCGGATTTGGATACAAAAAGATTTCCCAAACTTTAAACATCCCAAGGAGCACTGTGCAAGCGATCATATTGAAATGGAAGGAGTATCAGACCACTGCAAATCTACCAAGCCCCGGCCGTCCCTCTAAACTTTCATCTCAAACAAGGAGAAGACTGATCAGAGATGCAGCCAAGAGGCCCATGATCACTCTGGATGAACTGCAGAGATCTACAGCTGAGGTGGGAGAGTCTGTCCATAGGACAACAATCAGTCATACACTGCACAAATCTGGCCTTTATGGAAGAGTGGCAAGAAGAAAGCCATTTCTCAAAGATATCCATAAAAAGTCTCCTTTAAAGTTTGCCACAAGCCACCTGGGAGACACACCAAACATGTGGAAGAAGGTGCTCTGGTCAGATGAAACCAAAATCGAACTTTTTGGCCACAATGCAAAACGATATGTTTGGCGTAAAAGCAATACAGTTCATCACCCTGAACACACCATCCCCACTGTCACACATGGTGGTGGCAGCATCATGGTTTGGGCCTGCTTTTCTTTAGCAGGGACAGGGAAGATGGTTAAAATTGATGGGAAGATGGATGGAGCCAAATACAGGACCATTCTGGAAGAGTCTGCAAAAGACCTGAGATTGGGACGGAGATTTATCTTCCAACAAGACAATGATCCCAAACATAAAGCAAAATCTACAATGGAATGGTTCACAAATAAACGTATCCAGGTTTTAGAATGGCCAAGTCGAAGTCCAGACCTGAATCCAATCGAGAATCTGTGGAAAGAGTTGAAAACTGCTGTTCACAAACGCTCTCCATCCAACCTCACTGAGCTCCAGCTGTTTTCCAAGGAAGAATGGGCAAGAATTTCAGTCTCTCGATGTGCAAAACTGATAGAAGTATACTGTTGTACCGTGTTAGCCATTGAAAGTAGTAGAAGAGTGAAGAAATCAGGCGATACCTTTTAGAGGCTAACTGAGTATATTTATAAGTAAGCTTTCAGGAGTGCTCGCTCCCTTCATCAGACATGGTGTGATACAAGAACTGAAAATTAACAGATTTTTATACACATGGTTTTCAAAGCATTTTAGAGTCCTTAAAAAAAATTGCAATCTAAGTAGAGAAGTTATTTACAACAGGTCAAAAAAACAGTCTGGAAACTTGTGGTGCGTGACGGAGGGATCAGTAATTCTTGCTGTTATCTGTTTGCTATCAGGAGGTGATTTGTGACCCTCACAGGTCACACATAGTGTGATTTGAAGCTGGCATGAATATTGAGTTCAGTTCATGGTTCAAACATAGTGTGACATGAAGCTGGCATGAATATTAAGTCCAAATTGCAGAGTTTGAAATTTTTGCATTAATTTGTACTCCATTTCTTTTCTTTTCTCCTGTGTCTTAAAATGTCCCATTAAAACCACAACCCGCAAATCTTCAATAGAGTGGTTTTCTCCGGAGAAATGTGCGGCCACTGGGAGATCGGTTCTGCTGTTATTAATGGTGGATCTGTGTGAGTTCATTCGTTGACTGAGTCTCTGCCCTGTTTCCCCCACATAGAGGCCTGTGGTGGGACATTGCACACACATTATGAGGTACACCACATTGGAAGACCTGCAGGAAAATGTCCCCCTAATTCTGTGCACCTGTTTTGACTGTGGGATAGGTACACTGTCAGCAGTGTGGATGTGCTTGCAGGTCATGCACCTTTTATGTAGGCAAGGTGAGGTGCCATTTTCAGTTGGGGCCTTCAGGGCACTCCGGACGATAATGCGCCTCAGGTTTGGTGGTTGTCGAAAGGAGAGGAGAGGGGGGACAGGAAATATGTCCTTGAGTCTGTTGTCCCTATGTAGTACAGGTTGGAGCTCCTTGGCAATCCTTCGTAGGATCTCCAGCTGTGGGTTGTAGGTGACAACTAGGGGCACTCGGGCTTCTTTCTGGGTCTCTCTATATGTGAGCAGACTGTCTCTGTTAATGGCTGCTGCTTTGTTTAATTGGTTGTCTGTCACTTTTGGTTTGTATCCCAATCTGAGAAATTTCATCCTCAGATCCAGGAGGTGCTTGTCCAGGTCTGTTTTGTCGGAGCAAATACGATTGTATCGTATAGCCTGGCTGTAGATTATAGATTGTCTTGTGTGCTTGGGGTGGAAGCTGTCGTTTCTCAGGTAGGCCGTTCTGTCTGTGGGTTTGTGGTATATTGATGTGAGTAGCCGGTGGTCTTTAATGTATATTGTGGTATCCAGAAAGTGAATTTCACTCCCTGAATAGCTAAGTTTAAGGTTGATGGTCGGGTGAAAGTCATTGAAGTCATTATGGAATTGAAGTAGGGCCTCCTCACCTGCAGTCCAGATGACAAGGATATCGTCGATATAACGAAGGTAAATCATAGGTTTGGTGGTGCATGTTGATAAATATGTTCCTTCCATTTCTGCCATAAAGAGATTTGCATATTGGGGTGCACATCTGGTCCCCATTGAAGTTCCCATTCGCTGTAGATATAGATCCTCTCCAAAGGTAAAATGGTTGTGGCTAAGGATGAATTGTATGAGCTGCGTTACTGGTTCTGTTGGGAGGTTTTGTTTTGCCAGGTGTACCCGACATGCTGCAACTCCATCCTTGTGGGGAATGTTAGTATACAGGGATTCCACATCCATGGTGGCCAAAATGGTACCCTCAGGTAGAGGGCCCAGGGCATTCAGTTTGTTAAGAAGGTCAGTGGTGTCCTGGATATAGCTTGGAGTATCCCTGACAAGGGGTTTTAGGAGATTTTCCACCCAACCTGAGATGTTTTCTGTCAGTGTCCCAATGCCAGAAATGATAGGTCTCCCAGGGTTGCCATCTTTGTGTATCTTTGGGAGCATATAGAAGCAGCCAGGCCTGGGATCTTGTGGGATAAGTCCTTTTACCTGATTCTGGATCTGGACTGGAAACTCCTTGATCATACTCTTTAGTTCTTTCATATAGGCCTCTGTGGGATCACTTCCAAGTTTGGAGTAATGGATGGGATTTGACAGTTGCCTGTTTGCTTCTTGGATATAGTCTGAGGTGTTCATTATGACTATTGCGCCCCCTTTGTCAGCTGGTTTTATTATTATATCCTGATTTTCTTTCAGTGATGTAATAGCCTTCTGTTCTTGCAGGGTTAGGTTATGCACTAACCCTGCAAGAACAGAAGGCTATTACATCACTGAAAGAAAATCAGGATATAATAATAAAACCAGCTGACAAAGGGGGCGCAATAGTCATAATGAACACCTCAGACTATATCCAAGAAGCAAACAGGCAACTGTCAAATCCCATCCATTACTCCAAACTTGGAAGTGATCCCACAGAGGCCTATATGAAAGAACTAAAGAGTATGATCAAGGAGTTTCCAGTCCAGATCCAGAATCAGGTAAAAGGACTTATCCCACAAGATCCCAGGCCTGGCTGCTTCTATATGCTCCCAAAGATACACAAAGATGGCAACCCTGGGAGACCTATCATTTCTGGCATTGGGACACTGACAGAAAACATCTCAGGTTGGGTGGAAAATCTCCTAAAACCCCTTGTCAGGGATACTCCAAGCTATATCCAGGACACCACTGACCTTCTTAACAAACTGAATGCCCTGGGCCCTCTACCTGAGGGTACCATTTTGGCCACCATGGATGTGGAATCCCTGTATACTAACATTCCCCACAAGGATGGAGTTGCAGCATGTCGGGTACACCTGGCAAAACAAAACCTCCCAACAGAACCAGTAACGCAGCTCATACAATTCATCCTTAGCCACAACCATTTTACCTTTGGAGAGGATCTATATCTACAGCGAATGGGAACTTCAATGGGGACCAGATGTGCACCCCAATATGCAAATCTCTTTATGGCAGAAATGGAAGGAACATATTTATCAACATGCACCACCAAACCTATGATTTACCTTCGTTATATCGACGATATCCTTGTCATCTGGACTGCAGGTGAGGAGGCCCTACTTCAATTCCATAATGACTTCAATGACTTTCACCCGACCATCAACCTTAAACTTAGCTATTCAGGGAGTGAAATTCACTTTCTGGATACCACAATATACATTAAAGACCACCGGCTACTCACATCAATATACCACAAACCCACAGACAGAACGGCCTTCCTGAGAAACGACAGCTTCCACCCCAAGCACACAAGACAATCTATAATCTACAGCCAGGCTATACGATACAATCGTATTTGCTCCGACAAAACAGACCTGGACAAGCACCTCCTGGATCTGAGGATGAAATTTCTCAGATTGGGATACAAACCAAAAGTGACAGACAACCAATTAAACAAAGCAGCAGCCATTAACAGAGACAGTCTGCTCACATATAGAGAGACCCAGAAAGAAGCCCGAGTGCCCCTAGTTGTCACCTACAACCCACAGCTGGAGATCCTACGAAGGATTGCCAAGGAGCTCCAACCTGTACTACATAGGGACAACAGACTCAAGGACATATTTCCTGTCCCCCCTCTCCTCTCCTTTCGACAACCACCAAACCTGAGGCGCATTATCGTCCGGAGTGCCCTGAAGGCCCCAACTGAAAATGGCACCTCACCTTGCCTACATAAAAGGTGCATGACCTGCAAGCACATCCACACTGCTGACAGTGTACCTATCCCACAGTCAAAACAGGTGCACAGAATTAGGGGGACATTTTCCTGCAGGTCTTCCAATGTGGTGTACCTCATAATGTGTGTGCAATGTCCCACCACAGGCCTCTATGTGGGGGAAACAGGGCAGAGACTCAGTCAACGAATGAACTCACACAGATCCACCATTAATAACAGCAGAACCGATCTCCCAGTGGCCGCACATTTCTCCGGAGAAAACCACTCTATTGAAGATTTGCGGGTTGTGGTTTTAATGGGACATTTTAAGACACAGGAGAAAAGAAAAGAAATGGAGTACAAATTAATGCAAAAATTTCAAACTCTGCAATTTGGACTTAATATTCATGCCAGCTTCATGTCACACTATGTTTGAACCATGAACTGAACTCAATATTCATGCCAGCTTCAAATCACACTATGTGTGACCTGTGAGGGTCACAAATCACCTCCTGATAGCAAACAGATAACAGCAAGAATTACTGATCCCTCCGTCACGCACCACAAGTTTCCAGACTGTTTTTTTGACCTGTTGTAAATAACTTCTCTACTTAGATTGCAATTTTTTTTAAGGACTCTAAAATGCTTTGAAAACCATGTGTATAAAAATCTGTTAATTTTCAGTTCTTGTATCACACCATGTCTGATGAAGGGAGCGAGCACTCCTGAAAGCTTACTTATAAATATACTCAGTTAGCCTCTAAAAGGTATCGCCTGATTTCTTCACTCTTCCAAAACTGATAGAGACATACCCCAAGCGACTTGCAGCTGTAATCGCAGCAAAAGGTGGCGCTACAAAGTATTATTAACTTAAGGGGGACAAATAATATTGCACGCCCCACTTTTCAGTTTTTTTTTTCTTTACAAAAGTTTAAAATATCCAATAAATTTCGTTCCACTTCACAATTGTGTCCCACTTGTTGATTCTTCACCAAAAAATTAAAATTTTATATCCTTATCTTTGAAGCCTGAAATGTATCAAAAGGTTGAAAAGTTCAAGGGGGCCGAATACTTTCGCAAGGCACTGTATATAGTCCTAGGAGCCCTGACAGTGTCATACACTATGTTTTATAGATATTTAGTCCTAGGAGCCCTGACAGTGTCATACACTATGATAATCCTTTAATAGTCCCACAATGGGGAAATTCAGTGTGTTACAGCAGCAAAGATAAGCAGATACAAATACAAATACAACATGAACAGGAATGTTCCAAGTTGAGAGGCATTACATTGATAGTAGACAGACAGATAGGAAGTAGCAGAAAGATATTTCAGTTCTCTGTGACCTCCTCTTAGGTTGGTGTTGGTTGTACAGCCTAACCGCGGTGGGGAGGAAAGACTTACGATAGCGCTCCTTCTCACACTTAGGGTGGAGCAGTCGGTCACTAACAGTACTGCCCAGCGCAATCACGGGATGGGATGCATGGGATGGGACTTCTTCTTCCGCATGGAGCTCACCACGGACAGTATCCTTCTGTCACTCACCACCTGCACTGGGTCCAGGGGGCCCCCCAGGACAGAGCTGGCCCTTCTAATCAGCTTGTCAAGTTCCTTTCTGCCCCTGGTTGATATACTGCTCCCCCAGCAGGCCACTCCAAAGAAGATGGATGATGCCACTACCGAGTTGAAGAAAGTCCTAAGAAGTGCCCCCCGGATTCCAAAGACTCTCAGCCTCCTAAGCAGGTAGAGCCTGCTGTGGCCCTTCCTGTACAGGACCTCCATGTGATCTGCCCAGTCCAGCTTATTATTAAGGAGCAAAACCAGGTACTTATAGGTGTTCACAATCTTGATGCCCATCCCCAGGATGTCCACTGGTTTAGGAGGGCATCTGCATTGAAGGAAGTCCACCACCATCTCCTTCGTCTTCCCTGTGTTAATCTTCAGGTGGTTCCACTGGCACCAGTCCACAAAATCCTGGTTCAGTTCTCTGTACTCCCTGCCATCGTCATCTGTGATGAAACCTACTATTGCAGAGTCATCAGAATACTTCTGTAGGTAGCAGCTAGATGAGTTGCACCTAAAATCTGCAGTGTACAGTGTGAAGAGGAAAGGGGCAAGAACTGTACCCTGAGGTGCCCCCGTATTACATATCACAGTATCTGACACACAGTCTCGGGCTCTCACGTATTGAGGTCGATTTGTTTTATAGATATATAGTCCTAGGAGCCCTGACAGTGTCATACACTATGTTTTATAGATATATAGTCCTAGGCATCCTGACAGTGTCATACACTATGTTTTATAGATATATAGTCCTAGGAGTCCTTAAAATGTCATACACTATGTTTTATAGATATTTAGTCCTAGGAGCCCTGACAGTGTCATACACTATGTTTTATAGATATATAGTCCTAGGAGCCCTGACAGTGTCATACACTATGTTTTATAGATATATAGTCCTAGGAGCCCTGACAGTGTCATAGACTATGTTTTATAGATATATAGTCCTAGGAGTCCTGACAGTGTCATACACTATGTTTTATAGATATATAGTCCTAGGAGCCCTGACAGTGTCATACACTATGTTTTATAGATATATAGTCCTAGGAGTCCTGACAGTGTCATACACTAGGTGCAACTCATCTAGCTGCTACTTACAGAAGTATTCTGATAACTCTGCAATAGTAGGTCTCATCACAGATAATGATGACAGGGAGTACAGAGAACTGAACCGGGATTTTGTGGAATGGTGCCAGCAAAACCACCTTAGGATTAATGCTGGGAAGACCAAGGAGATGGTGGTGGACTTTCGTAAATGCGGATGCCGTCCTAAACCAGTGGACATCCAGGGGATGGACATTGAGATTGTCAACACCTATAAGTACCTGGGTGTGTTCCTCAATAATAAGCTGGACTGGGCAGATCACTTGAATGCATTGTACAGGAAGGGCCACAGCATGCTCTACCTGCTTAGGAGGCTGAGAGTCTTTGGAGTTCAGGAGGTACTTCTTAGGGCCTTTTTCAACTCAGTAGTGGCATCAGCCATCTTCTTCAGAGTGGCCTGCTGGGGGAGCAGTATATCAACCAGGGATAGGAATAGACTCGACAAGCTGATTAGAAGGGCCAGCTCTGTCCTTGGGAGCATCCTGGACCCAGTGCAGGTGGTGGGTGACAGAAGGATACTGTCCGTGGTGAGCTCCATGCGGGAGAATAAGTCCCATCCCATGCATGAGACCGTGATCGCGCTGGGCAGTACTGTCAGTGACCGACTGCTTCACCCTAAGTGTGAGAATAATAATAATAATAATAATAGTCCTTTAATAGTCCCACAGTGGGGAAATTCAGTGGAGAAGGAGCGCTATCGGAAGTCTTTCCTCCCCACCATGGTTAGGCTGTACAACCAACACCGACCTAAGCGGACATCACTCCATACAGAGAACTGAAAGATCTTTAAGTTGTGATTTCCCTTTTACTACTTTTTTTTTTTTTTTTTACCTGTACCTTTCTATCTGTACCTACTGTCACTGTAATGCCTCTACCTTGGAGCGTTTTGTATTTTTGTATTGTATTGTGTTTGTATTATCTATGCTGCTGTAACAAACTGAATTTCCCTATGGTGGGAGTATTAAAGAATTATCTTATCTTATGTTTCATAGATATAGTCCTAGGAGCCCGGACAGTGTCATACACATTGTAGAAAAATATGCTGCGATTTTCAAAAACTGTCATCTTCCATCTTCTTCTTGATGATAGATAGTGGTCTGCTGAATCCTGTGATTGGGTCTCCTGTGATGGTCACTTGGGGCGTGTCAACAATATGATGCTTCCTTAAAGGTTTTCCTGTGATTGCTGAGACCCAATAACAAGCCTCAGCATTCACCTGGGGCAACTGACATTAGTCTGGTGTCTGGAAGAGGCCAGAAGATAAAGGGAAGGTGAGTATGGCAGTTTCTTATTAGATTAATATAAAAAAGCAGCCCTCCAATATTTACAAAAAGAGGACATTTATTAGCCCAGAAATGAGACATTTCATCACTGGCATGAGAAAGATCCCTTGTGCACTTTTGGGCCAATAACAGCCCACTTTTTGCATATATCGTAGTGATGACTTATTTAATATTTAGTTCCTGCTCACTGACCAGGGGGCCATGCACCCAAGTTCTATTTGATTTTTTGGAAAGAAAGAAAGAAAGAAAGAAAGAAAGAAAGAAAGAAAGAAAGAAAGAAAGAAAGAAAGAAAGAAAGAAAGAAAGAAAGAAAGAAAGAAAGAAAAAATCATTTATTATTCTAGAAGATGTTATACAGTGGGTATGGAAAGTATTCAGACCCCTTTAAATTTTTTGCTCTTTGTTTCATTGCAGCCATTTGCTAAAAGCAAAAAAGTTCATTTTCTTTCTCATTAATGTACACTCAGCTCCCCATCTTGACAGAAAAAAAAACAGAAATGTAGATATTTTTGCAAATGTATAAAAAAGAAAACCTGAAATATCACATGGTCATAAGTATTCAGGGCCTTTGCTCAGTATTGAGTAGAAGCCGCTTCCTTTTCAGCTAGTACAGCCAGGAGTCTTCTTGGGAATGATGCAACAAGTTTTTCACATCTGGATTTGGGGATCCTCGGCCATTCTACCTTGCAGATCCTCTCCAGTTCCGTCAGGTTGGATGGTGAACGTTGGTGGAGCCATTTTCAGGTCTCTCCAGAGATGTTCAATTGGGTTGAGGTCAGGGCTCTGGCTGGGCCAGTCAAGAATGGTCACAGAGTTGTTCCTTTGTTATTTTAGCTGTGTGCTTAGGGTCATTGTCTTGTTGGAAGGTGAACCTTCGGCCCAGTCTAAGGTCCAGAGCACTCTGGAAGAGGTTTTCTTCCAGGATATTTCTGTACTTGTCCACATTCATCTTTCCTTCAATTGCAACCAGTCGTCCTGTCCCCCATAGCATGATGCTGCCACCACCATGTTTCACTGTTGGGATTGTATTGGGCAGGTGATGAGCAGTACCTTGTTTTCTCCACACATACCGCTTAGAATTAACGCCAAAAAGTTCAATATTCGTCTCATCAGACCAGAGAATCTTATTTCTCATAGTCTGGGTGTCCTTCATGTGTTTTTTGGCAAACTCTATGCGGGCTTTCATATGTCTTGCACTGAGGAGAGGCTTCTTTCGGGCCACTCTGCTATAAAGCCCCGACTGGTGGAGGGCTGCAGTGATAGTTGATTTTGTGGAACTTTCTCCCATCTCCCTACTGCATCTCTGGAGCTCAGCCACAGTGATCTTTGGGTTCTTCTTTACCTCTCTCACCAAGGCTCTTCTCCCACCATTGCTCAGTTTGGCTGGACGGCCAGATCTAGGAAGAGTTCTGGTCGTCCCAAACTTCTTCCATTTAAGGATTATGGAGGCCACTGTGCTCTTAGGAACCTTGAGTGCTGCAGGAATTCTTTTGTAAGCTTGGCCAGATCTGTGCCTTGCCACAATTCTGTCTCTGAGCTCCTTGGGCAGTTCCTTTGACCTCATGATTCTCATTTGCTCTGACATGCACTGTGAGCTGTGAGGACTTATATAGACAGGTGTGCGCCTTTCCTAATCAAGTCCAATCAGTTTAATTAAACACAGCTGGACTCCAATGAAAGAGTAGAACCATCTCAAGGAGGATCAGAAGGAAGTGGACAGCATGTGAGTTATATAGGAGTGTCACAGCAAAGGCTCTGAATACTTATGACCATGTGATATTTCAGTTTTTCTTTCTTATAAAATTTGCAAAAATATCTACATTTCTCTTTTTTTTCTGTCAAGATGGGGAGCTGAGTGTACATTAATGAGAAATAAAATGAACTTTTTTGCTTTTAGCAAATGGCTGCGATGAAACAAAGAGTGAAACATTTTAAGGGGTCTGAATACTTTATGTACCCACTGTATTCCTAATTTTACCAATATTCTTTGTTATTTTCCTGTGTGGAAGAAAACACAAGAGGCAATGACAAGAATCTCCCTAGAGTTCTGATAATCAGTCTCTCGCCTTCCGTCTGTGTATTTATACAGGACACAACATATATACAGTATAATATTCATGTTTCTGATATACACACATCAGCTCACATGGATAATTAGGAACTTTTTGTCCTGTAACTCTTGTGACTCCGGAAATCCTCTTGTACATTCATATGCATTAGAAAGAAGACATTTCCACTTGACCATGAAAACTGTTGCTGTAAGTACCTTTAAGGCCACACTCTGGAGCCAGGAGCGGTCAGGGTTTCTCTCCATCACTGTCTTTCACATTCTAGGATGTCATCTCATTTGCATACATATTGTAATTAAACATTCCGCTATTAGAGTTTTTGTCCTCACACTGTAGACTTTGTAGACTTTATAGAATTCAGAACAATAAAGAGTAATTGGTTAGCTGATGTCTATGATAGGACTGCAGGTAAGTCTATACGTTAAGTCTACAGTAAACAAGTAGAAATTGTACATTGATGCAATATGAAATATGAAATTGTTACATCTGTTGGTAAATGATATGCTGTAGTTAAAAGAGGTCAGCTAATGAAGGTCAAAAGCCAGAGGTCGAGACAAAAAATTCTATGGCTGTGAGAGTCATTTTAACATATTTTCATGTTACCATCACATCACATCATAGTGCACTGATGCCAAGATTATCTTTTATCCTTACACCCCAAAATATGAAGAATCCACCTCCATGTCCTCAGGACTCCTGCAGAATTGGTCCTTGTACAGTTGGTATCATTTTCAGTAGCACAAAACCCGTTTACAGGTTTACAATAATTTTATGCTCACAGGAAAGATGACATCAGCTATTAGGAAATGTTTGCTAATTTGATGACCAGACATGTATATAAGGGGCAATGATCGGGAACACATATTTGTACAAATTATTGTATAGCTGATCATTGGCCCATGTAGATGGATATTTGGGTTTATGTGCAGTCCCTTTCCCACTATTGGTAGTCCCACTATTACCAAGGACCAAAATGGATCAATACTTTTTACCGTAAATGGCTAATAAATAAAATACAAATGTTTATTGATATACATTAAAAGTTTCCTGCTATAAAAAATATAAATGATACAAAACCACCACAAGCTATATTTTTTATAGTTGGGAACTTTTAATATATATCAATAAAAATTTGTATTTTATTTATTAGCCATTTGCGGTTGAAACATATCTTGAACCCACCTGACCCCATATTGCAATTGCAGCCACTTCAACATCCATCAAGAGACCCCCATTTATTAAAAGGGAGTCTGTCAGCAAGAAAATCAATATCAAGCTAATGACAGAACCATGCAGGGCGATTTCTACACTGTCCAAAAAATGCCTTTATTATATTCTGCATTGGATTTCTTTTTCCATGAAAATAAACTTTTATTCTTATGCAAATTTGCTGAAAAATAGGGGCATTTCTTCTCCGGCTGGGGCTTCACTCTCTACTCTAGATAACCACCCCTAATTGTAGCCCAGCTCAAAAATAATGACTGGAGTACCTGGCCTGAGCAGGATGAATGGCTTGTGAAACTTCTACATCATCAAGGCCCCTTGTGCAGATATAATGTATCACACGTTAAGCAGATTTTCTAAACAAAACATGGTTTCATAATAAGTTATCACATCTGCTATCTATCCTATTTGTGTCTATAAGTGACCACCCAGTGGGGTAAGGGGAATTGTAGCCTTTTGTTAGTAGGTTGTGATATTGTGTTGAGATGGTTTCTAAAAAAAATTGAACAAAATTGGAGATCAGTTGTCCCTGGACATATCTATATATAGCACTATAATGTAGCACTGGTCAGAGGGGTTTTTGCATTTTCTTTATTATTTAATCTCCTGGCACCTGCGGGATTTTATTAACAACACTGTAAACTTTTTTTTCCTACAAAAAACACTTTTCAATTGTTTTTGGATCTTCACTTTGTATCTGTTTAGCTGAAGACACTCACTGTATACAGTAACATGATGCCCATGGCACGATGAAGGAGAAAACCCCTGTCATGAGCTATTTTTGGAACATGCCACTGTCACATGTCACCTGTTTAACTATAAACAAACTAATATATCAATTAGTACAATTAAGATACAACTTAATGACAGAATGTATCGTCTAATGGTAACATACTGGATGGGCCGAAATTATTATCTACTGTATAATGTAAGATTTATAATCTCTAGAAGAATATTGGATTGGGTTGGATTCCAGCAGATCTGAACTTTTCTACCCAAGGAAATAAGATCTCCCCAATTAAAAAAACAAAAACAAAAACATTTGACATAATGGTTGGTATGTAGAATTATGTTTAAGATGAAAAGATTGCTTTCGGGGGAACACAATTATCTCTCCACAGTACTTGCATTCAGCCTTTAGTAAAGACTATTCCACTCTTGCCTTGTAGTGTCTTACAACCAAGCACTGCGCTACTTTAAGTATTGTAGCTTATAAGAGCAAACGTTAAAGGTGTTGTCCAGCAGGAAAAAAACTATTACATGATGTCTAACATGTAAAACTTTATTAATAATATGATGCTGTCAAAGTCCTGGGTCATCCACCTGCGACTTGGGCTCATGCATCATAGACTTGGGCTCATCCAGCTCTCATGTGGTCTGAACACGAAAGACTCTCGACACCCATTACAGTCCCTAATCCAGACCTGTCTCAGTCACCTCTGAGGCAGAGGCAGATAAGGGCATAGGTTACCTACTGAACCAGTCAGCTATCGTGGACCCCTGCAAGCACGTTCATGGGAGGGGAGAGGAAGTTCTCTCCTGTGTATAGTCCAAGTAAGAAGTGGAGATGTCACGACTCAAGAGCGAGGAGATGAATTGACTTTTAATCAATAAATTGAAAAGCACAATTATTTAGCTCAGCTTCACAAACCCTTTAAAAGGGTTGAGTAAACGAAGTTTAGGAATTTTCTTTTGACAATATACTTCTAAGGAGCTATCCAAGATTACAGTAGAAAACATAGCTGATTTATTTCAGAAAATGCTCATTCCAAATACTCAAAGGCATGGGACTGAACAGCACCATGGCCATGTCACCAACGGATGTGATGTCACTACCTGAGAAGAAGTGGAGTGTTTTCTGAAAGAAACCACCCAGATTATCTAAGCCTGGGTGACCCCTTTAAATTCCAGTTTCATAGTGCATAAGGTTATACATGGATTCATGCTACTAATACTACTACATGTAATACTATATTTTACTATTTCTTCTACTACCACCTGATTCCATATGATGTCTACATTACAAATCTCTTCTTGCTCTCTCCAAATCCAGAAGAACAATCTGACTGAAGTTACAGAATTTTTCCTGTTAGGATTTCAAGGCAGCAGACATCTACAAATTGTCCTGTTCTGTCATCTTCTCATTATCTACACTGCAGCAATATGTGGGAACCTCCTGATCATCACCCTGGTGTCCACCAGCAAGATCCTCCATACTCCAATGTACTTCTTCCTCACACAGCTGTCTATCAGTGACATCTTCTTGACCACTGATGTTGTCCCCAACATGCTCCACATCCTACTGAATAATGGGGGGACCATTTCCTTCACTGACTGTATCACTCAGTTGTATTTTTTTGGGGCCACTGAAGCATCTGAATGTCTCATTCTCACAGTGATGTCTTATGACAGATATGTGGCCATCTGTAATCCCCTCCGATACAATTCTATAATGACAAGTGGACATTGTGCGAAGCTGGCCGCCACGTGTTGGATAATAGGTTTTTCCATGGTGTTGCTCTACGTCATAACAACATCAAGGCTAAAGTTTTGTGGCTCAAACATCATTGACCATTTCTTCTGTGATTATGTTCCTCTGCTAGAAAATGCTTGTTCAGATACTTTCATTGTTGAAATTGAGGTCACGTTACTAAGTATCCCCTTAGTCATCATCCCAAGCATAATAATCATAGTATTGTATGTCCGTATTATCGTCACCATCTTAAATATTCCATCCAATATAGATAGGAAGAAAGCCTTCTCCACCTGTAGCTCCCACCTCATAGTCGTCTGCATATTTTATTGGACTATATTCATTGTTTATGTTTTCCCAACAAGGGGTCAAACCTTGACCATTAGTAAAATTCTCTCCCTGCTATATACTGTATTCACGCCATTCATCAACCCCATCATATACAGCTTGAGGAACAAAGACATTAAGAAAGCCATGAATGAAACAAGAAGGAAAATTTTAGTGCATTGCTACAGTCTATAAAATGATACACTTAAAGGAGTATTTCTTTGTTAGATTTAAAGGGGTCTATCACCTCCACGAACCCTATATCACTGCCCCCATAGTGCTGTAGATGCTGCAACATTGATAAAAATCATATGCTTTATGTTTGACAGTGCTGTGGATGCCAAGAAAAAGAAGTTTTATCCCTTATGTAAATTAGTCAGTGTGAGCACTGGGGGCGTTCTCAGAAATTCTGGACCACTACTCTTGCTGTTCTCCAGTTCACAATACTTTGCCAAGGAGATGGTAGCATCGGACTGCTTCCCCTGCTTAGCAGGCTGCTCAAACATGAACAGGGGTGTGTTTTCAAGGGCAAGAGCCAGAGGAATAACTTGAAGTTCCTGGGTCCCAGTGCAAAATACGTAAGAGGCCTTCACTTATCAAGTGCTATCTTTAATACTGGTAACTTCTTATGTTGTAGAGAGGCTCTTTGGCCCCATGAGGCTCCAACGCCTGGTAGAAATTGCTACCTCTGCACCCTCTATAGCTATGTCCATGGTGAGAGCAGTGGAGATGGTTGGGAACACCTCCAGTACTCCAACTGACTGATTTGCTTAAGAGATAAAACTTATTTTATTTAGCATCACCGACACTGTCAAACATAAAAAAAGTATGATTTTTTTTTTTCAATGGGGCAATTTAAAAGGTTTGGAGAGTTGATAGACTCCCTTTAAATAGTTCTTCCAGATGGAACCAAGGTTAACATGACTTGTTTTAATGTTTTAAATACACATTTGCTAATAATTTTAAAGGAAGTCTATCATTGGATTAAGGCATTTTTCACTAAGCATACAGTATGTTGGAATAGGCTTTAGAAAGACTATTCTAGTCCTACCTTCCTTCTTCTTTTCTTGTAAGCTGTTTTTGAATAAAGCTCTTTTTCTGATATGCTTGAATATATGCTATACCTATACCTATACCTATTATGCACTGACCCTTAGCTTAAAATTCACATGAAATCACAGGTGTGAAGGAACATATAAAAAAGGTAAATATATAAATAGATGAATATTAATGCAAAGAAAAAAAAAAATTTGATTAGATATACAGGACACCTTTCAGCTGAAAAAATTTAAAATATGTATACAAATGCATTAACAAATCACATAAATGGAAGACTTAAATATAATTGAATATACAACGTACCTATCAGCTGTTAGTGGGAAAATTCTAAATATATGTACAAATCACATGAATAAATCACATGAACGAAAGGTTTAAATATGATTGGACATCCAATCACATGAATAAAAAATTCCTTTAAATATAATTGGACATCCAACATACATATCAATCTCTGGCAAAAAAAATCAGCTGTTACCAGGAAAGTTCAAATTATATGTACACAACACACCCCTTTGTTGTGTAAACATGGGAGAATCTCTCCGTGTTTTTATCTATCTTTGTGATATTTCTTCATTAAAAGTTACGTTTTATATAAGACCTGAGCTTAATTGTTTGCTGGATGCTACACAGTTTTCAAGCAATCCTTCCATCTCTATCGGCAAGGTTTGTCCATGCATCAGAAGTCTCAGGAAGACGGTGCTTATTCATCCCTTAAATGTGAGTCGGCTGTGCGATTTGGATGTTCTTTTTCTGATATGCAAATTCTGTGTTCAGAGCACAGGGGGCGCTACCCCTGTGCTCCGAGTACAGCACTGTCATCGGCAGCATTTCGCCTTCTCCTGCTTTCAGAGACGTCCCCTTCTTTCAAAACGATTCCTCCTCTTCATCCTCTGCATCACTAGCAGCAAGTATCTTCTGCGGAGATCCAAATCCCGCGCAGGCGCAGTACGCTCCTGTAGTTCTAGGGAGTACTCAGCAAAGAGGATGAAGAGGAGGACTCGTTTTGAAAGAAGGGGGCATCTCTGAAAGCAGGAGGAGGCGGAATGCTACCGATGACGGTGCTGTGCTTGGAGTACAGGGTTAACGCCCCCTGTGCTCCGAGCACAGAATTTGCATATCAGAAAAAAAGAGTTTTATTCAAAAACGGCTAACAAGAAAAGAAGAAGAAGGGTAAGACTAGAATAGCCTTTCTAAAGCCTATTCCAACATATGCTTAGTGAAAAATGTGTTAATCCAATGATAGACTCCCTTTAACTCTTAACTTTTTGACTTTTTTTTCATTGCTTGTTCATCTTTCTGTAAGAACGACCAGACCCACCTGGGTTCAAAAGTAAAACATAAAGAAATAAATACATAGATAAAAAAGTACATAAATAAATAATAAATACATGTAAAAAAAAAAAGCTAAAAATTTAAATCATCCTAATTTTCCTAAATCACATTTCAAAATAAATGAACATTTATTCCATTTATTTATCCGATACTGTGAACGTCATAGCTGAGAAAAATGAAAATTCCCCAAAAAACTGAATAAAATGCGATCAAAGTGACATCATTATAAATTACAACTGGACCCACACTATAAGATTCCTTACATAGAATACTGAAATATGGAAATATTGAAAAGTTACAGGTATCAGAAATTGGTGACTCAAAGAAATTGTTATATTTTAAAGGTTTTAATATGTATAAAGGATTTGAAACATAACACCAATGATATAAATATGGTAAAACAATGATTCTACCGACCCGCAGAAAATGAGTTATTTTTACTCACATTTTTTTATTTTACTTTTGTTTTTTAATATTTTTCAAATTCCATCTGATTCTAAATTTTCCAACTTCCCAGTACACAGGATCAGGATTTATTTGTTGATGAGTGTAAACTGAAAATGTAAAGTAAACAATATCTTTGTACAAAGAAGCCCTTAATAAAATCTGAATAAAACATTGGCTTAAACATTAAACACAATTACTTAAAAAAAAAAAAAAAAATACATGTATTTAGTAAAAGACACACACTTCTCTTAATTGTTAAATCAGTACAATACATTTAGAGTCTAATTTGGAATATTTAGAGAATGATGTGAATAGATAATACATAAATAACTAAAGAACTAAACCAAAGATAGAATTTAAAAAATGTGGACAAAAAAACAACCAATATTTTTAATCACAAACATCAAGAGTCTACACAACAAGATAAAAGATAGTAAAATTGGAGGCAAAAATGTAGAAAGTATTCTGAAGTCAAACAGTTACCACATTTACAAGCTGATCATTCTTTATTGATCATTATTTTAAGCCATTGTCCAGTCATGAGTTAAAAAATCATTTGTAAGCGTGAGGCCCCACGTTGCGGAAACGCAGCCATTTGTTGTTGCAGCTTTTGCTGTGGTTTTTTGAGCCAAAGCCAGGAGTGGATTGTTCATCTATAGGGGATGGGCATCTTCTAGTTTTTGCTTTTTTTTTCTAAAATATTGCTCATTGGCAATCTGTGACTACAGCTTTGATATGGTTCTTACGCAGAGTCCAAGGTAGATTGTGACAACCCTTGTATTTCATCAATTGTTTAGACGCATGAAGAGCGGATTTCTAGTACAGCAACGGTAGAATCATTATAGAGTTCTGACCCACCAGTAAGATAAGAGATGAACATGAGAGGGCCTGGAGTTTCTCTGTACTAAACCCACATCACAGTTTTTAACTCCGTCCCCAGCAACACAAAACTACAGGAAAATTACCATAACAGAAAACAAAAAAATTGTTTATATTTTCAAGGATATTAAAAATAAAAGAATTCAGTGTATAAAATATTAGTAGTGACTGATCCTATCCTGCTTAACCTCGAGCTGACCACTTGTCTAGTCTATACATTCACAAAGTGATTTCACATTCATGAAATCACAAAGTCCAGAGCCTGGCACACACCAAACCAAAAAACTAACCGGATACCAGCATACCTTACCGCTGACCTCAGCATAATTGGCAAACCAGCCATGTGAATCCTTCTGAATGTACCACGTATTACCGCCACTCCTGGATGAAAATCCTTGTCTGAGGCTACCTCTCCCTCTGTGCCAGCAAGTGGAACCTATCCAACTTACTTACAGGAACTCCGCATGCATCAAGAGAACGGGCTATACTCAATTGATCTTCCATATACTCTAACTGTTTCCCTGTTGCCTGACGAAGGGTTTATTACCCAAAACGTTGCATCTATAAGCTATAATAAATTATTTAAGAAGCACAACCTTCTGGAGTGCGGTTCAGCTTTGTTTTTTGGTCCTGAAATCAAGTGATCTGCTGGGAGCCGAAAACTGCATGGGGCCCAGAGAGACTACAAGATGGCCCAGATCAGCTCTGCATTTCATGCAAGGAGATTTTCATCCTTAAAATGCCCCCTTCCCCCAATAAACAAATAAATACAAAAAAATGTGAAATAATAAAAAACAATGTTACTGCCACACCCACATCACAGGTTGTAGCCCAAACCATGGCAATTCCAAACTACCTGTCACCTACATGGAAATTGCTTTACCAGAAAGGGAAATCTATGTATTTATTTATGTATTTATTTATTTATTAGTACCACTCAATGTTATTAAAATAAAACATGAAAAAATGTGAAGAGACCTATCACCTACTTTTTTAACATTTTCCTTGATATTAAAAAGAACAAAACACATTCAAAGATAAATATGACATAGAAACAATGATCTAAGTATCATCAAAAAAAGACAAAAAATTGTATAAATAGCCTGAATAAAAAAAAAATGTAAAAAAAAACCCGATAAATAATAAACCTAGCCATGTGAAGGAGACAAGATACGGCGCATTAGCTTTCTAAGAGCCTGCTTAATGTCTCTGTTATTCAGACTGTATATTATAGGATTAAGGAGAGGAGTTACAACCGTGTACAACAAGGAGAACATTTTTTTTAAGTTTCCCTGATTTGGAAATAAATACATACTGATAAGTCACCCGTAATATAAGGAGACTACGGCCAGGTGAGAGCTGCAGGTGGAGAAGGTCTTCTGTCTCCCGGTCACAGAGGGGATCTTCAGTACGGTGATGATAATACTGTATACACATATGAGACTATTATCACAGTAACTGGGCAGATGGCTATCAGTATAACCAGCGCTTCACTTTCCATTTTCACAGCAAATGTGTCTGAGCAGGAAAGTGCAAGTATTGGATCCAAATCACAGAACAAATGGTCAATGACGTTTGGTCCACAGAAATCTAAGCGACTCATGGTTATTGAGAGCATCAAAACCATAAGAAATATTATCAGCCAGCACAATAGAACAGCTTTTATACAAAATGTGAGGTCCATGGTGGAGGTGTAATGTAAAGGGTGACAGATGGCCTGATACCGGTCATAGGACATCACAGCCAGGAGAAGGCATTCCAATGATATTGTGGCTGCAAGACAATAAAACTGAATGAAACAGCCCATCAGAGACATAGAAGTTTCTTCATACAGCAGAACAGGGAGTATGTTGGGGACAATGGTGTTGGTGAGGAGGATATCTGAGAAGGAAAGCTGTGTGAGGAAGAAGTGTGGCATCCCCGAGCTGGCTATGGCTGGGCTGAGGGTGATCTCTGTAGTCATTGTATTATTTCCTGTTGCTTCATAGCCTGTGTGACATAGCAGGGGGTCCTGAGTCTCACACAACACAGCGCCACCTAGTGAGCCTCACACGTGCATTACACCTCCCATAGGATTGAATAGTAACCAAATGTCCAATGGGAGGACATCGCCTGGGAAAAGGGGAGGAGTCAGCTGATCACTGGGTCCCCATGGTAACACCCCTGCAGGAAGGTCCTGCGTGTGAGGAGTTGGAAGTGTGGAGTGTTAGGAGGAGGTGACGAGATAAGTGTGATGTCCTGTGAAGAAATCAGTGAGTTTAGTGCAGGAATCTCAAGTCCTAGACAGGCCCAGGAAGGTTGGAGAGCTGACATACTCCAGCTATTCAGAAGATCCTGTCCCCTGTCTGCCTAGCCATCGCCCTGAAGGAAGTCAAGCATCATTATCTTGTCAGCATGAGACTGTGGAGAGAACAATCTGGAACACGTGCTCCATAGCAAGTATCACAGGATCCAGGGGCCAAGGCCAGACCTGTGGAATATCCTGCCACCCTGATTATTGCACCCCGAAACTCTGAGCTATCAGGACCACATAACGTGAGTGGGGAATATTATGTACTAGTATCATGGTGGGCATCCTCCTATGAGCCAAATAGGAGCCCAGACGCACCTTAGGGCTGTAACACTGAAGTATAAGGGGCTAGGAACACCTTTCATCAAGTCTACCCTGCACCCCAGGACTTTGCTGTGTCACCAGGCGTACCCCATTGTTTTGTATTGAAGAAACTGTTTAAGCATTTGTGCCTCCACACCCATGGAAGTAAAAGTTCAACTTTACAACCGTTTCTGTGTCTGACTCTGCACCGACAACATCAGGGCGCCCCAAACACCACCAGTCGGCACAGTATAGGGGAAGCGCCCCGGGGGAACAATCACCACCAACATTTGTGCAGCCCCCTCATCACCGGTACCAGTGGTGGTAACGTGGGACAGCACAAGCGCTGCACCCTCGTGCCCAGAGACCGTGACAAGTCTGCGCTGTTTGCACCCCGCAATCCCAACTGCAGCGTTACCTTCCATCTGGTCACCGCAGAAGTACATGGGAGAGTGGAGGGACCTGCTGTAGGACACCACCAGGATGATCAAGAGGTTTCCACATACAGTCACACAGTAAATCATTAACAGGAGAAGAAAGGAAAAAATATTCACATTTTGTAAATTCTGAAATCCCAAAAGCACAATTTCATTCACTGTGTTACAATTTCTGTGCTGCATATTCAGAAAATAAATTTCTAAAGGAAAAAACGATAAAATTACATGCAACAAAGAAGTAAATAAATTCACTCTACATTTATTCATAGCGTGTATTCCGGGAGGCTTAAATGCTGATTGTTTTACATGTATGGCTATTGTGAAATAATATTTACCTGAGACCTAGAATAACCAGCTGATGTGGCTGATAAGAAAACCCTTTAAGGTTAAGGCTGCAAGCTAAGAAACACTGCAGAAAATATAATAATTTTATGTCTTAATTAATACATAAAATACAAAAAATAAAACACAATACAAAGCAAAATTCACTTTTTTAAATCAACGTTTAAAAGCAAAAAAATATGAAATAAAATTTGTACGTCAAATACACTCAGCCTCTAAAAGGTATCGCCTGATTTCTTCACTCTTCCACTACTTTCTATTTCTAACACGGTACAACATTATACTACTGTAGGTCTCTCAAACAAAAGTCCCATCTGTGTTAAAAACATAAAGAAAAAAAAATCTATTCACAAATACTTCTAATATAAAAGGAATACGGAAGTTTACATATCATTCATTTTTTATGATTTAGAAGTCTAAATTTCTCATATACAGGTCATATAGAGTATACAGTGTATGGCTGCAGAAACTACAGGATTTACACTGTATAACTGAGGAGGCGTATTACTGGTATCTCTTTTATAGAAGAAATATTGAAAAACTGGAGTAACAAAGCCGGAGAGATTTCACTGATATTTTCTCCAGGGAACCATTTCTAATACCAGCAGGAGATTTATGAATCTTAAAAAAGGAATAGAAAATTGTTCACATCTACAGCATTTTATTGGTATCTATTAGTAACTAGCTTCTAAAAGCTTCTATTTTGTCCCAGATACTGAGGAGTCATTTACAGATTTTAGATATAAAGCTTTAAGTAATAGACGAGAAAGATAATAATGTTCAACAGTCAAAGATTGTCTAAATTCCCTTTTCTGTTTAAGGAGAAGGGATCAGAGTGAGTGAAGATACATGTGTAGGAGAAAGTGTATGTATACAGTTAGCTTTGAAGGGTCTCATCACATGGCACCGGTCCTTTAAACAGAAACATATACAGTGAAGGAAATAAGTATTTGATCCCTTGCTGATTTTGTAAGTTTGCCCACTGACAAAGACATGAACCGTCTATAATATTAAGGGTAGGTTAATTTTAACAGTGAGAGATAACATATCAAAAATAAAATCCAGAAAATCACATTGTATAAATTCTATAAATTTATTAGCATTTTTCAGAGAGAAATAAGTATTTGCTCCCCTACCAACCATTAAGAGTTCTGGCTCCTACAGACCAGTTAGATGTTCTCTTATATTGTCACCTGTATAAAAGACTCCGGTCCACAGACTCAATGAATCAGTCAGACTGTAACCTCTGCAACATGGGCAAGACCAAAGAGCTTTCTAAGGATGTCAGGGACAAGATCATAGACCTGCACAAGGCTGGAATGGGCTACTAAACCAGAAGGAAGACGCTGGGTGAGAAGGAGACAACTATTGGTGCAATAGTAAGAAAATGGAAGAAATACAAAATGACTGTCAATCGACATTGATCTGGGGCTCCAGGCAAAATCTCACCTCGTGGGGCATCCTTGATCATTAGGAAGGTGAGAGATCTGCCTAAAACTACACGGGGGGAACTTGTTAATGATCTCAAGGCAGCTGTGACCACAGTCACCAAGAAAACCATTGGTAACACATTACGCCATAATGGATTAAAATCCTGCAGTGCCCGCAAGGTCCCCCTGCTCAAGAAGGCCCATGTGCAGGCCTGTCTGAAGTTTGCCAATAAACACCTGGATGATTCTGCGAGTGATTGGGAGAAGGTGCTGTGGTCAGATGAGACTAAAATTGAGCTCTTTGGCATTAACTCAACTCGCCGTGTTTGGAGGAAGAGAAATGCTGCCTATGACCCATAGAACACCGTCCCCACTGTCAAACATGGAGGTGGAAACATTATGTTTTGGGGGTGTTTCTCTGCTAAGGGCACAGGACTACCTCACCGCATCAATGGGAGAATGGATGGAGCCATGTACCGTAAAATCCTGACTGACAACCTCCTTCCCTCCGCCAGGACATTAAAAATGGGTCGTGGCTGGGTCTTCCAGCAGGACAACGACCCAAAACATACAGCCAAGGCAACAAAGGAGTGGCTCAAAAAGAAGCACATTAAGGTCATGGAGTGGCCTAGCCAGTCTCCAGACCTTAATCCCATAGAAAACTTATAGAGGGAGCTGAAGCTCCGAGTTGCCAAGTGACAGCCTCAAAATCTTAATGATTTAGAGATGATCTGCAAAGAGGAGTGGACCAAAATTCCTTCTGACATGTGCACAAACCTCATCATCAACTACAACAAATGTCTAACTGCTGGGCCTGCCAACAAGGGTTTTGCCACCAAGTATTAAGTCTTGTTTGCAAGAGGGATCAAATACTTATTTCTCTCTGCAAAATGGAAATAAATGTATAAAATTTATACAATGTGATTTTCTGGAATTTATTTTTGATATGGGTGTGGTAGAAAATCAATTACAGAGAAGAGGTAATAGAGCAGTGTTCAGACAGAGCAACAAGAACCCTAAGCAAGGAATCAAAACTGACACGCCTCCTTTGCCGCAGCATGCAAGCGGAGGATGGCGCAGAGACCCAAACAGGCAGAGACGTTACAGCAACATGTTGGTTTGTTGTAAGAATTAGTGTTGGGTGAACCTTTCAAGATTAGTTTTTATGGATTGGCTGGTTTGGTCCCAATATTTGTTTCAGCCCAAATAAATTTCCTGGCTGCAGAGACCCTGTATAGTGGTGTAGAACACTGTGCCTTGCAGTAACACGCATAGGGAGCCTACTGTGGTAGTGAAACAATACTGTGAGTCAGAATGATATGCACATGATAGGCGTCGCTCTTAGAACCACTGCACACTTCACTTATTTGGCGAGTTACGGGGCCAAAACTGACCAACTAACTCAAGTGTGAACTCAGCCTTCCAGGTCCATGTTAGTGCCAGGTAGAAAGAACCATGGAGAGGTCCAAGATCCAACTGTAGCGTGAAAGAGTGCACACCTTTTACACTGTTGTACGCTGATTCCACATAGATGTCTACAGAGTGGCAAGGCGACATAATGTGGAGTTGGCAGCAGCATGAGGAGGCCACAGAGTGGCAAGGCGACACAATGTGGAGGTGGCAGCAGCATGAGCAGGACATTCAGTGACACAGTGGCAGTGGCATGAGAAGGAAATACAGTGACCCAGTGGCAGCAGCATGAGGAGGACATACAGTGACCCAGCAGTGGCAGCAGCATGAGGAGGGCATACAGTGACCCAGTGGAAGCGGTATGAGGAGGACAGAGCGAAGCAAGGGCAGTGGCATGAGGAGGGCATACAGTGACCCAGTGGAAGCGGTATGAGGAGGACAGAGCGAAGCAAGGGCAGTGGCATGAGGAGGGCATACAGTGACCCAGTGGCAGCAGCATGAGGAGGACATACAGTGACCCAATGGCAGCGGCATGAGGAGAGCATACAGTGACACAGTGGCAGCAGTATGAGGAGGCCATACAGTGACCCAGTGGTAGCGGCATGAGGAGGCAATACAGTGAACCAAGGACAGCGGCATGAGGAGGGCATACATTGACCCAGTGGCAGCAGCATGAGGAGGTGATACAGTGACCCAGTGGCAGCAACATGAGGAGTACACAGAGTAACCCAGTGGAAAGGGCATGAGGAAGCCATACAGTGACCCGGTGGCAGCGGCATGAGAAGGCCATACAGTGACACAGTGGCAGCAGTATGAGGAGGACATACAATGACCCAGTGGCAGCGGCATAAGGAGGGCATACAGTGACCCTGTGGCAGCAGTATGAGGAAGCCATACAGTGACCCAGTGGCAGCAGCATGAGGAGTACACAGAGTAAACCAGTGGAAATGGCATGAGGAAGCCATACAGTGACCCAGTGGCAGCGGCATGAGAAGGCCATACAGTGACCTGGTGGCAGCGACATGAGGAGGACATACAGTGACCCAGTGGCAGCGGCATGCGGAGGCAATACAGTGAACAAAGGGCAGCATTGTGAGGAGGGCATACAGTGGCAGCAGCATAAAGAGTACATAGACTGACCCAGTGGAAATGGCATGAGGAAGCCATACAGTGACCCAGTGGCAGTGAGGAGGTGGCAGCAGCGTGAGGAGGCCATACAATCACCCAGTGGCAGAGTGTCGAAGTGACAGCAGTGTGAGTAGGCCACAGAGTTGCAAGATGATATAATGTGTAGGTAGCAACAGCCTTAGGAGGCCATACAGTGAACCAGTGGTAGAGGGTGGTGAGGCAGCATGGATCATTTAATCTGCTGTATCAGGGATTGGTTGGTGGAAATCCTGGCTGATCCATGCTTGATTCATCTTCACAAAGGTCAGTCTCTCCAAATTTTGGGTGGACAGGCGAGGTCTCCTCGGGGTAACTATGGCCGCCGCCGCACAAAACACCCGCTCTGATGCCACACTACTGGCCGGGCAGGACAGCTTTTCCAGGGCAAACTCGGCCAGTTGCAGCCACAAATCCAGTTTGGCTGCCCAGTAGTCCAGTGGATCTTCAATGGGTGACAGGGTGCACTCTAAGTATGCCACCACCTGCTGGTTCAACTTCTGCTCTGTGTCTAGCTGCTGATAAGCAGCTTCTTCACTATGCGGCTGAAGAAAGATACTCATCAGTGACTCTAGGCTCAGGCTTCTGCTGATGGAGCTGATACTACTCCTGCCACCCCCCACCCACTCCCACAGCTGCCATGCCAGTGCAAGTTGAGCACTCAGGGCCCTCCAGTCAGATATAGGAGAGGATGGATGATGGCGCAGATAGGCAGCGGCCAATTTGCTACATAGCATGTCTCTATACTAGTTCAGTTTGTCCTCCCTCTCAGCGTGTGTAAAAAAAGGCCCCCATTTTTCCCCGGTAGCAAGGGTCTAACATGGTGGAAAGCCAGTAGTCATCCCTCTGCCGAATTGTGACAATTCGGCTGTCACTGAACAAGGAAGTGAGCATGCATCTGGCCATTTGCGCAAGCGACTCTGAGGGACTACGTGCATCCATCTCCACTGCATACTGCCACGGTGTGTCTGGGTCATCTGCCTCATCCTCCTCATCTCCCTCTGGCTGTTCTGGTTGCTCCTGCTCCTCCTCTCCACCCATTTGGCTTCAAATTGTTTGTGCTCCAATGTCCTCCTCATCCTCCTCCTCCAGTTCATCCCCACAGGACTCATGTGGCCGTTAGATGTAGACGCCACATCTCCATTCCCCTGATCAGCCACATTGAAAAGCAACTTTTCCAAGATGTAAATCAGTGGAATGACGTTGTTCATCCCATAGTCCTGGTCACTGACTAACAAAGTGGCCTCCTCAAAGGGAACAAGCAAATGGCAAGTGTCACGCATGAGCTGCCACTGGCTAACGTTAAAGTTACACAGGGGAGTACCTCTGTCCACTTGGATCATCAAGAAATCGTTTATGGCTTTTCTCTGTTCATATCGTCGATCCAACATATGGAGGGTTGAATTCCAACGGGTGGAAACATCGCATATCAGCCTATGTTGTGGGAGGCCGTTTTGCCGCTGCAGCTCATGAAGGGTGTGCTTGGTGGTATACGAGTGTCTGAGTTTCCTTGACATTTTTAGGATGCCTTACAGAGGGGTGGAACACTTAAGGAAAAGCTTGACAACCAGATTGAACATGTGTGCCATGCAGGGCACATGGCTCAGCCCTCCTTGACGCAGCACAGACACCATGTTCTTCCCGTTGTTGGTCACCATGGTTTTGATTTTAAGTTGTCACGGAGAAATCCAGAATTCAATTTCTTGATGAAGGACACGGAGCAGTTCTTCCCCTATTTGACTTTGTTCGCCCAGGCAAACGAGGTGTAGAACAGCATGACACAGCTGTGTCCTGCACATGTGCTATGCTGGAGGAGCACTGTGAATTGCCCCTGCAGTGGAGGCTGAGGAAACAGTGGAGACAGAGGTGGACATTGTTGCAGGACCAACGGCGTGAGAGAGTGGAGGCGGAAGCAGCGTCACCTGGTCAAGTTGCTGGTGACAAGGCTACAATATGGAGTTGGCAGCAACATGAGGAGGACACAGCATGGCAAGGCGACATAATGTGAAGTTGGCAGCAGCATGAGTTGGCAGCAGCATGAGTAGGCCATACAGTAACCCAGTGGCAGAGGTGGAGGTAGTAGCAGCTTTAGAAGGCCATACAGTGACCCAGTGACAGAATGTGGAGGTGTCAGCAGCCTTAGAAAGCCATACAGTGATCCAGTGGCAGAGTGAGGAGGTGGCAGCAGCATGAGGAGGCCATACATTGACACAGGACTGTGGTGCCAATCTGCCCACAGATTGAGCATATGGCCATGTTCACCTCCACCGGCAGCTTAGCAAAAAACTGCCACACTGCTGAGTATGTGATTTTACCCCCAATACTCCACACTAACTGACTGCTACCACCACTGCCTCTGTGAACCCCTGCACCACTGCTTTCCTGGCAGGTAGGCTGCTGCAAAGCGGGTGGCACGTTTAGCTCCCAACCTCCCACTGCTGCCACCCTGCTGAACCCGCTGCCTGATGGGCAAGCTGCATCCCTCTTCTCCTGAAGACGATGAAGCCCCTTCGTCACCCGGCTCCCAATCACTACTTGCCCACTTAACGGAGGAAGCAGCGGATGTCTCCTCCAGATCTTGGCTGAACAGTAGCTGCGCACTGTCCTCAAGTACCTCCTCCTCACTGTATAGTGGATCTGAGCTCACAGCATAGAGTAGTTCTCTAGCTGAGGGAACAAAATAGGACAGAGGCAGGTTGAGGACAGGTGAGGGCACAGGGCCTGCTGCCGGGCCATGCCAACTAAGGGTTGTGTCTGACGAACCCACCGACTCTTGGCTGGGGGTGTCTGATATGACTTGGGATGAATTGGACATGACCGCTACTTGACACTGGGAGCTCAGGCCTCTGTAAGTGACCCCTGCTGCCACGCCCCCTTACCCTGCTGCGACCTATGCCTGCGCCAGAAACATTTAGACCTGTGGCCCTACCTGTGCATGGCCTCTCGCTCCTCTGTCTGACATACTGTACGATGAAAAAACGTAATTGCAAAGGAAATAAATACAGGACAAAATTTTCTACTTTGAAGAGAACGACAAATATGCCACTTATTTCTTTTCCCACTAATGAACACCTATAAAAAAAGCGTGATAAAGGCAGAGATTAGTGGCTAAGAATTATTGATTTTTGCCAATACTGTATTGAGAAATGGCCTGTAACTTAATAATGGGAACAAAATGGCGAATATGGTCCTATGTGTTTCCACACTAATACACAACTTTAAGTAAGTGTTAGAATAACAGCTAACTGCACAGATCAGTGGCTATTATTGAATTTTGACACTACTGTATAGAGAAATGGCCTGCAATTTTATACTCTGAACAAAATGGCGAATATGGCCTTTATTTGTTTCCACACTAATAAACGCCTTGAAAAAGCCGTTAGAATAGATAACTGTAGAGATAACTGGATCAGAATTCAGTTTTCTTTGGCACAGTAGTACTGACAAATGGCCTGTAATATTATGCTTTGAAAGAACAGTAAATAAGCCCCTTATAATAAACGCCCTGAAAAAGGCGTTAGAACAAATAACTGCAGATATTAGTGGATGATAATTAAGTTTTCTTTGACACAGTAGTACTGACAAATGGCCTGTAATGTTATGCTTTAGAAGAAAAGTGAATAAGCCCCTTATAATTAACGTCTTGAAAAAGGCATTTATTACAGATACGTGCAGATATTAGTGGATGATAATTCACTGTTTTTTGCTGTACTGCACTGCAAAAGGCTTGTTGTGTTCCACCTTGAAGACAGAGGTATGAGTAATGAGCAGCAGTATAACAGCAGTGAGTGCTGCAATGTGTATTACAATTCTTGCTGTTAATGACCCTGCAACCACCCCAAATTCTTCTTTCAATTCCTCCCTATCTTTTCCGTACAGTTCTAAGGCTCTTTCCCTGAACTCCTATCTGTTTTATAAGTCTTTCCCTAGCTCCTGCTGACGTCTCTCCCTGCACTAAGTACGATGTGAAATGACTGTACCTAAAATAGCCGAGGGTTTTTATAGGACTGTGACATCACAGGTCCGGCTGGCTGCTGATTAGCTACATGCTTGGCATTGTGGGTGATCCCACGTTTCCAGAGTCCCTTGCCCCTTGTCCTAACATGTGCAGCAGCCATTTTATAAAAAAATGCAATTCGATGCATCGAAGCTTGAGAAAACCGGAATCGAGGTAAATCGAAGATTTCCTGAAATTCGGATCAAATTCCACTTCTGCAGCTTCATTTCGCTCATCTCTAAACATAAAAATCCTAATATAAGTTAGGGCCGCTATACTATAATGTTTATTGTTAATATACATTAAAATGACTATCCACTGTGCCTGGGGAGTAGCAGTGAGCAGTATTCACCGCTGCTGCCCTGGAATCCTACACTGCAGGTGTATAATGAATTGCTGATTTCCCAAGAAGAAAGTAATTGCAGTCTTGCCATTATCGTGATTAACATCTTGAATGCAGAGACTCCATCAGTAGAAGTCCCTGCACTGTGTTCCACAGAGCCCCTGAAATGCACTATATTGTGGCACTTCTGGGGACCCTTTGTACCAAAAAGGGTTTACTGGAGTTCATTGGTGATTGGAAATATCATTGGGTGGTTTATTTATTGAGAGGAGACAGCGCTGGACCAAGATGGGTAAGTATGATAATTGTATTGTTTCTTTATGTTTTACTAATGTGTCTTTTTTTTTTCCTTTATGTACTTCTTTTTTTCAGATCCGCTAACTGGTCTATTTCAATGGCCTGTGGCGGCATATTTTTTATTTAAAAAAAAAAAAGTCAACAAGGGTCATTAATAAAATTTATTTTATTTATTTTAAGTCATATTTTAATATTTTATTGCTATTGCCTTAGAAATGGCTGTTGGCTGATTGATATTTTCTATTACAGAGGCAGAGCTTCATGTTAGGCTAACTCTAAGGTTAGGTTCAAATGAAATCTGCCAAATCCATTGCAGATTCTGTCCTGAATCTGCCTCCCATTGTTTTCAAAGGGAGGCAGAGATCTTTGCAAGATGTGGAAATAATCAGTGTCCTGCTCGATCTAGCCACGGATTCCACAGGTCAAATACGGCAATGCAAAATGATTTGGAATTTCGGTTAATTTTCTGCCATGTGAACCTAGACTAACTCCCCATTATTTTTCCAGTACGCTCTGCAACCAGGGGTGCTTGGAAAAGCTGGGTACAGTCCAATATCCAACCACTCAGTGATGGTCAGGTACCGGGGTAGCTGATAGATGTTATTAGACTGGAAAGGCGCAAAAACCATGAGTTTTACCACCACTGTAATGACAGACTGTGGTGGCTGTTTTATTGTATCTAGACCCCACTTTTCTTTTCAATGATTTTTTTTTTTTTAATTGACTCAATTAGGCTAAGCCAACTCCCCCAAGGAACATTCATTAGGGACTCAGGAAGGTATAGGAGCTGGTTCACTACGTGGCGCTGGTTCACCCAAAAGTTTTGTTTTTGTTTGATGCCAAATTTTTCAGAAATTTAGGTGGAATCCATTCCTTTACAAACATTTCACCCATCTCTACTAATGATCAAAAGATCATAAGCAAAAGGAGAGCCATTGTTGATACAACCAACTTCACACCTTCCACTGTCAGCATATGTCCAAGTCTTTGAAACAATTTTTCAATAGTTTCTATGAACAGTAAAGGGAAGAGAGGGAAGCGCTGCCTCATCCCATTTAGTTTTCCTCATTGTAGATTGTTGCTATATTTTCTATTCAGGACCTTTCAAGTGTAAGGTGCTGTGCTTGGTTTTCTGTACAGAGGTTGCAGCACTCTTCCAAACTGTAATGCTGGTGTGGTTACCAACATACTACCTCTCCCAACAGACCTAGCAGCCTTGTTACCTCTGAACATAATCTGAAGGATTAGTATGTTCACCTGTTTAGCTTCCTCCCGCCTCCTGTCAGCCTGTGTATAATAAGGGTCTTTTCTGCAGCCGCACCCTAGCATTGCAATGTCTCAGTTACCTTTTCATGTAATGTTTGGATATATGGATGCAGAAGGAAAATATCCCTGTCTATTTATTTATGTACAATGTAAAACAGTCTAAAAAAGAATATGGATTGTATGACAGAGACTCAATAGGGGGACAGATTTATATTAAAAAAATATTTATTCTACACAGTGTATCTATTAGACACTTTTATTAAAACTACCCCAATGTGTTTTATACATTTTTTTTTATTAATCTAAACAGCGTTCTTCAGGATTCCATGGAGTTTTAACATATTGGGTCACAAGAAAGATAATTTTTCAAAACATTATTTTATGATAATTTGGTTGAAATGATTGTTCAATAGAAAAACTTGTAAGCCTCTGCTTGTCATCACACCAATACAAGTCCGGCTCCGGTCACACAAGCATTACGTGATCGTTCAGGGACTCCGTTTCCCATTCCACTTAAAATATGTGCAGAGAAAAGTCATGCAAGCGCAACTTTTCTCTCTGACGATTTTGGGCAGAAACTGGGCGGAAATCTGGCAGACTCCATTATAGTCTTTGATGGGGCCTGCGGGTTTCCGCAGGTAACTGCTTTTTAAACGAATAGGGAATGGAAACCCAAATGCTAGTGTGAACTTAACATAAACATTACCACCCTTTTTATTCCCAGTGCCTTACACTTAAAGCATGGTGATTGTATCATACAGTATATCATAAAATAACATTTACAAGTAAATAATAAAAAAACACAATACAGCTGAATAAGGATTTCTTTAAATATTAACAAAAATAGCTTAAAAAAGATTTTATTTAATCATGCAATGTAAAAATACTGTATATATATACAGTACAGACCAAAAGTTTGGACACACCTTCTCATTCCAAGAGTTTTCTGTATTTTCATGACTATAAAAATTGTAGATTCACACTGAAGGCATCAAAACTATGAATTAACACATGTGGAATTATATACTTAACAAAAAAGTGTGAAACAACTGAAAATATGTCTTATATTCTAGGTTCTTCAAAGTAGCCAACTTTTGCTTTGATTACTGCTTTGCACACTCTTGGCATTCTCTTGATGAGCTTCAAGAGGTAGTTGCCTGAAATGGTTTTCACTTCACAGGTGTGCCCTGTCAGGTTTAATAAGTGGGATTTCTTGCCTTATAAATGGGGTTGGGACCATCAGTTGTGTTGTTCAGAAGTCAGGTGGATACACAGCTGATAGTCCTACTGAATGGAGTGTTAGAATTTGTATTATGGCAAGAACAAAGCAGCTAAGTAAAGAAAAACGAGTGGCCATCATTACTTTAAGAAATGAAGGTCAGTCAGTCCGAAAAATTGGGAAAACTTTGAAAGTGTCCCCAAGTGCAGTGGCCAAAACCATCAAGCGCTACAAAGAAACTGGCTCACATGAGGACTGCCCCAAGAAAGGAAGACCAAGAGTCACCTCTGCTGCGGAGGATAAGTTCATCCGAGTCACCAGCCTCAGAAATCGCAGGTTAACAGCAGCTCAGATTAGAGACCAGGTCAATGCCACACAGAGTTCTAGCAGCAGACACATCTCTACAACAACTGCTAAGAGGAGACTGTGTGCAGCAGGCCTTCATGGTAAAATAGCTGCTAGGAAACCACTGCTAAGGACAGGCAACAAGCACAAGAGACTTGTTTGGGCTAAAGAACACAAGGAATGGACATTAGACCTGTGGAAATCTGTGCTTTGGTCTGATGAGTCCAAATTTGAGATTTTTGGTTCCAACCACCGTGTCTTTGTGCGAGGCAGAAAAGGTGAACGAATGGACTCTACATGCCTGGTTTCCACCGTGAAGCATGGAGGAGGAGGTGTGATGGTGTGGGGGTGCTTTGCTGGTGACACTGTTGGGTATTTATTCAAAATTGAAGGAATACTGAACCAGCATGGTTACCACAGCATCTTGCAGCAGCATGCTATTCCATCCGCTTTGCGTTTAGTTGGACCATCATTTATTTTTCAACAGGAAAATGACCCCAAACACACCTCCAGACTGTGTAAGGGCTATTTGACCAAGGAGAGTGATGGGGTGCTACGCCAGATGACCTGGCCTCCACAGTCACCAGACCTGAACCCAATCCAGATGGTTTGGGGTGAGCTGGACCGCAGAGTGAAGGCAAAAGGGCCAACAAGTGCTAAGCATCTCTGGGAACTCCTTCAAGACTGTTGGAAGACCATTTCAGGAGACTACCTCTTGAAGCTCATCAAGAGAATGCCAAGAGTGTGCAAAGCAGTAATCAAAGCAAAAGGTGCCTACTTGGAAGAACCTAGAATATAAGACATATTTTCAGTTGTTTCACACTTTTTTGTTAAGTATATAATTCCACATGTGTTAATTCATAGTTTTGATGCCTTCAGTGTGAATCTACAATTTTTATAGTCATGAAAATACAGAAAACTCTTGGAATGAGAAGGTGTGTCCAAACTTTTGGTCTGTACTGTATATATTATAGGGAATGCATTACCAGAAAATGATCTATTTTTAAACAATTTTTTTAACGAATTTCTGGCAACTTTGTCTGGTGAGTTATTACGCTTTTGATAATCACATAATAAAAAGTTAGTTGCAATTGATAGATGAGGTAGAAAGACAAACAATAAACTTGCACATGTCCAGGACAGAAGATAAGATATTGCCTATTAGCTGTCTAAGAGCCTGTTTAATATCTCTGTTATTCAGACTGTATATTATAGGATTAAGGAGAGGAGTTACAACCGTATAGAACAAGGAGAGAATTTTTTTTATATCTCCCTGATTTGGAAATAAATACATACTGATAAGTGACCCATAAAACATACAGACCACGGCCAGGTGAGAGCTGCAGGTGGAGAAGGTCTTCTGTCTCCCGGTCACAGAGGGGATCTTCAGTACGGTGATGATAATATACACATATGAGACTATTATCACAGTAACTGGGCAGATGGCTAGCGGTATAACCAGCGCTTCACTTTCCATTTTCACAGCAAATGTGTCTGAGCAGGAAAGTGCAAGTATTGGATCCAAATCACAGAAGAAATGGTCAATAACGTTTGGTCCACAGAAATCCAAGCGACTCATGGTTATTGAAAGCGTCAAAACCATAAGGAAAATGATCAACCAACACAATAGAACAGCTTTTATACAAAATGTGAGGTCCATGGTGGAGGTGTAATGTAAAGGGTGACAGATGGCCTGATACCGGTCATAGGACATCACAGCCAGGAGAAGACATTCCAATGAATCTGTGGCTGCAAAACAATAAAACTGAGTCAAACATCTGATAAGAGACACAGAAGTTTCTTCGTACAACACAACAGGGAGCATGTTGGGTACTATAATGGTGGTGAGAAGGATATCTAAAAAAGAGAGTTGTGTGAGGAAGAAGTACATGGGAGAGTGGAGCGACCTGCTGTAGGACACCACCAGGATGATTAGGAGGTTTCCACATACAGTCACACAGTAAATTATTAACAGGAGAAGAAAGGAAAAAATATTCCAATTTTGTAAATTCTGAAATTCCAAGAACACAATTTCAGTCACTGTGTTAGAATTTCTGTGCTGCATATTCAGGAAAATAAGTTTGTTAAAGAAAATAGAGTAACATTACATGTAATAAAGAAGTAAATGATTTGCTCTACATTATCAGGACCTCTTATCTATGGTATAGTAGAAGAGAACAACTTTAGGAGAAGGGTCATTATGTTACATGTATGTTTACCAGGGGAACTTTGACTGGGACCTGAGAAAATCGCTCTAAAGTTAAAGTCATGAGTCTAATTCCCAGTATATTGATGTGACTTGGGTAATCTATATATGGCAGATTCAAAGCATAGAAAGTAATTTTTATAAAAATCCTTATTCAAGGCTTTTCTTTCTTTCTCTTCTTTGATATACATATGTTTTCTCTCAATGAAATTTACAACAATATAAATCCAGGGAACCGAAGGGGTTCATCCGCTGACCCTAATATCAGAACGACTCTCTGTTCAGTCTTGTAGAAGGTATTTATGATGTCCAAATCACATACAGGCTCTTTGCAGCCAAATTTTGTTTTCCTCTCTCCACATTCCATAGAAACACCTTATAGATGGAAACTGTCCAAACTGTTACAATGTATCATCTGCCCAGTTGGAAACAATAAATGGTAGAATAATATTAATAATAATAATAATAATAATAATAATAATAATAATAATAATAATAATAATAATAATAATAACAACAAAAATGATAATAATAATAATAATAATAATAGCAAAAATGATAATAATATTTACATTTTATTTATATAGCACCAACATATGCTTATTGCATGTGATCCAATGTGAAAAATCTTATATATTGTTAAAATGTTAATAATTTGTCATGTCACATAAAAATAATAAGCAATACCAAGCAAAATTCACAATTTTGTTAAAAAATTGAAATTTTTTTTTTCAAACAAAATGTCAATCAATTTAAAATATAAGGCAAAAAAAATATATATGCACAAATACCACAAAAAATGATAAAAAAAAGGATAAATGTCTCATATACAGGTCATATAGAGTATACAGTACAGAGCTGCGGAATGCACAGAAAAGGGAAGTTTGGGATGAAGCCTCTTATGTGCACCATGAAGCAGAATCTTCATTTCTTAATAAGCGTATTACTTGTGTTCCTTTTATAGATGAATTATTGCAAAACTGGCAGAACAGATCCAGGGAGATCTGACTGATAATTTCTCCTGGGAACAGCTTCTAATACTAGCATGAGATTTAGTTATCTTAAAAAGGAACAGAAAGATGTTTATATTTATTTTATTTTATTATTATTAAATAATAATAATAATAATAATAATAATACATTTTATTTATATAGCACCAACATATTCCGCAGCACTGTACAATTTGTAGGATTCAAGTACAGACAAAAAGTTACATTACAAAAAAATAGTCAAGTCACACACTGGGACTGAGGGCCCTGATCGCAAGCACTTACAATCTATGAGGTAGAGGGGGTGATACAAGAGGTAGCAGGGGTGGCATCGGAGGTAGCATTGCTTATACAATGGTCAGACAATCTTGTCATTACTGTCAAAAGGTTACTGTCATTATACATATATAAAGCTGTATGAGCCGTCACCAGTCGTGTCCTTTAAAGAGGACCTTTCACGTTCTCATGTATATGCTGTTTTACATGCCGAATGAATTCAGCGCACTACTGGCTTTCCCATTATGTGCCCTGGGGCTGGAGATATCCGGGGTCTTAGTTTCACGGCTTACTGTCAGAAGGGCGTTCCTGAGAGTCTAGCTGCGCTGTGAGGAACGCCCTCCCTGACAGTATTCCTCCATATCCCTGTACTGGGGTGGGTGTTCCTCACAGCTGAGCATCATCGCTAGGCAGTAAGGAACGCCCCCTCTCTCTGTACTCATCTATAGCACTGTACTGTCAGAGGGGGCGATCCTTACCGCCCAGCAATGATGCTGAGTTGTGAGGAACGCCCCCCTCAGTACAGGGATATGGAGGAATACTGTCAGGGAGGGCATTCCTCACAGCGCAGCTAGACTGTCAGGAACGCCCTTCTGACGGCGAACCGTGAAACTATGACCCCCGATATCTCCAGCCCCGGGGCACATACCGGGAAAGCCGGCAGTGTGCTGAATTCAGCATGCTGTCGGCTTTCTAGCGGTATGTAAAACAGCATATACATGAGGACGTGAAAGGTCCTCTTTAACGTGCACATGGTGCCTGGACATATAAAGTTAGTCTGATACAGCATCATATCCTGTGAGGTAATGTGGGAGCGTGAACAGAGGAGGGTATGTTTTAGGGAATCTAACTACGGAAGGGTTTACATTAGGAGTTGTGATAGGCCTGTCTGAAAAGATGTGTCTTTAGTTTACGCTTGAAGCTGTGGAAATTGGGAGTTAATCTGATAGTCCAGAATAGAGCATTCCAGAGAAGTGGTGCAACTCGGGAGAAGTCTTGTATACGAGTGTGAGAGGTTCTGATAATAGAGGATGTTAGTCTTAGGTCATTGAGTGAACAGAGAGCATGGGTTGAGCAATAGACTGAGATGAGGGAGGAAATGTAGGGAGGTGCAGCAGAGAGACAGTCACTGGTGTTCTGTATTAGAGAAGGGGTGATGTCACGAGATGACGGAAATAATTGGGTGTCATCAGCATAAAGATTGTACTGGAAGCCAAATTTGGTGATGGTTTGTCCAATAGGGCCGTGTAGAGGGAAAAGAGCAGGGGACCTAGGACTGAGCCCTGAGGAACCCCGATGGCTACAGGAAGGGGGGGAAGAAATAGAGCCCACAAATGATACACTGAAAGTGCGGTCAGAGAGATAAGAGGAGAACCAGGAGAGCGCGGTGTCTATGAGGAAGACAGAATGGAGCATAATGAGGAGGAGTTGATGGTCAACAGTGTCAAATGCTGCTGATAGATCTAGAAGAATAAGAAGAGAGAAGTCACCTTTGGATTTAGCCGTCACGAGATCATTGGAGACTTTTGTGAGGGCCGTATCAGTAGAGTGCAGAGTGCGGAAGCCAGATTGTAAGTGGTCAAGAAGAAAGCTAGCAGAAATATAGCAGATTAAATGAAAAATAGACCAAGCGTTCCAAGATTTTGGAGATGAAAGGGAGGTTAGAGATAGGTCGATAGCAGCACAGGATGGGTCAAGGAAGGATTTCTTCAATAGCGGGGTTATGACAGCATGTTTGAAAGAGGATGGGAAAATTCCAGAAGAGAGAGAGAGAGGCTAAATATTTTAGTAAGGTAAGTCGTGACAGCAGGAGGCAGAGACTGGAGAAGGTGTGAGGGGAAAGGGACACTACTGCTGGTCAAAGGACAAGAAGAAGAATGTAGCTGAGATACTTCCTCTTCTATAATAGGTTCAAAAGATGAGAATAGACAATCTGAAGTGTGGTAGGTGATTGGGCAGTTATTTCCTGATGGATCTTATCAATTTTGTCATGGAAATAAGTGGCCAGGTCATCTGCACTAAGGTCTGTGAATGGCGCCTGCACCCTAGGGGAGAGTAAGGAATGAAAAGTTTCAAAGAGCCTTTTAGGGGTACAGGAGAGAGAAGAGAAGAGAGTGGTGAAATAGGCTTGTTTGGCTAGGTGAAGGGCAGAATTATAGGTTTTAAGCATAAATTTGAAGTGGTAGAAGTCTGCAGGTGTACACGATCTTCTCCATAGACATTCAGCACACCTAGAGCACCGATGAAGAAAATTCGTCTGTGGCGTGTGCCAGAGTTGCTGCCTCCTGTGTCTAACATTTTGAGTGGAGGGGGGAGCCGCCTCATCCAATGCACTCTTAAGGGTTTAATTATAGTGACTGGTGGCCAGATTGGGACAGGAGAGTGAAAAGATGGGGGACAGGGAGGACTGTAGAGTATCTGAGAGGTGCTGGGTGTTAATAGCATGTAAATTCATATATGTATGATGGGTAGGTGTGTCCTGTGAAGGAGAGAAAGCACTGATAGTAAGAGACAGAAGGTTATAATCAGAGAGTGGCAGAGAAGAGTTAGTAAGTTTAGAAACTGTGAGGAGTTGAAGGAAGACGAGATCAATGGTGTCGCCATCTACATGTTTGGCAGAAGAGGGAAGTTGTGAAAGACCAAAAGAAGTGGTTATGGGGATGTTAAAGTCACCCATGATGAGGGTAGGAATTTCACTGGATAAAAAGAGTGGAAGCGAAGAAACGAAGTGATCCAGAAATTGGTAGGGTGAGCCAGGTGGTATTTACTAATAGTTAACTATTAGTATTTACTAATATAGAATCCCCCAAAAACTTGATTTTGCATTACTCCATTGCATGTTACTTATGTGTCTATATGTGACCACTCAGTTGCTGTGATGTAGATTTCAGTCCACTGAGGGTTACAATATTGTATTGAACTTGTATCACGTGTAATTGAAGTCTTTAAACCTTTAGGTTAAGGCTCCACATAGCAAATCGCTCTATAACAAACATTGCGATAACACATCTCCCTTTTTTCTACAGCATTTTTCACAGAAAATCCAATCAGTTTTCCTCTGCAGACTTTCTGTCTTTATTATAACCAGCGTTTCCACTGCGGATTTTTTATTTTTTTTTTAAATTTGTAGCTAATGTAAAACGTAGCATTTTTCGCAACGGGGGGCCCCGGCCTCAAAAGGGTTTTACCCACAAAGAGAAGACTTCAGGACCTTTCTCCAGCTCCACATTCAACCAGAGCACAGCCAGGCTAAACGTGGACGGGACCGCTGGAGTTGGGTTCCCTTTCACTTCTATAGGAGTAATGGGGATAGCCAAAATACAGCACTCAGCTATTTCTGACACTCCCGTTGAAGAGAATACAGTCTTCTCTTCATGGGGAAACCCATTTAGGGTGGGGCCCCATGTGCCAAACCGCGGCAGAAACACCACGGCATTATACAGTCCGTGCAAAGTGGAAGGGATTATAGCAAATCCCATCCAAACATTGTTGAAATATATGTACAAAGGACACGCTGTGATTTCTAAAACCGTTGCATTTTTGGAAATCGCAGTATGTCAATTATACCTTCAGAAACGCAGGCAGTTTTCCTACAGGTATTATGGAAGCAGAAAGCCCGCAAAGGAAAACTCTGCTGACTTTCTGTGAAAGCGCTCTGGGAAAAACCGTGATGCATTGCCGCTGTAGTTTTTCCCGAAGTGCTTTTTTGCTGTGGCCCGCTACGTGGAACCTTAGCCTAAGGATGAGTCTACTTTGAGAGTTAAAGGGATTCTATCATTAAAAAAATCGATTTTTAACTAAACGGCTATTCTACTCCTACTTTTATTTTTAAGGTCTGCGCTGCCATTTTTGAGTTTTGTCTCCTTTCCTCGTTATGCAAATTGGTCTTCAGAAAGCACAGGGGGTGTTCCATCAGCCATTTTGTGGTGGTCTCGTGTAAGAAGAGGAGTGAAGAGGAGGAGACACATCCCAAAACAGGAGAGAGAGGCGACGCTGGAATCTATGATGAGCCTGTGCTTTGAGCACAGGGGGAACGCCCCCTGTGCTTTCTGAAGACCAATTTGTAAACCGAAGAAAGAAGACAAAACTCAAAAATGGCGGCGCGGGCCTGAAAAATAAAGGTAGGAGAAGAATAGCCTTTCTAAAGGCTATTCCGATGTGCTTTTAGTTAAAAATCAATTTTTTAATGCTAGAATCCCTTTAAGACTCTGGCAACTTTTTTTTTTTTATTTTTCCATCTCCGCATTATGAAAACCACATGTTTTCTTAGTCAATATATACATATTTTTTTGAACAAAAACATAGATGGCATACTTTTTGGAAGCATATAATGTTCTATTCAGTTTTTATTAATATCTTTGAGGGAGTGAAAGAAAATTATTTTTGGAGTTTTGCTCATATGGAGTTGACTCTGTATGTGTTATACAGTATATAACTTGGAAGCTTTTGTTACCTTGGTCATTATAATAACGGTGGTCCCATATTTATATATTTATATAGGATTTTTAAGTCTTAATTGTAATAAATAAAACCTTTATTTATTGACAAAGCAATGTGAGGGCCCTTTTTGTGTTTGTGTTTTAATTGGTATTTATTCCTTTTTTTATTCCTTTTTGGGGAAGATGAGCCCCTGGCTACTGTGCCATTTAGGATAATGCTGCACTCCCTATAGCTACCCCCTTGGCAGGCAAGTTGCTCCCACCATCTTGGAGAACTATATCTGTGGGGCCATATCATCACTGCCAGGACTGGAATATTCACTTAATTTTGTTAATTGACAAAAATAAACTATTAACCATTTCATTTCTGAAAGCATTATTTACTTTGCAGCATACTGTATATATAAAACCAATAACAAAGTCACAACCTTTTCCAGCTTGTCCCAGAGCTCCAAAATTATCAAACCTTTTCTCACCCCTTGCAGAATCTGGTCCATTACAATAACCCAAACCAAGTTGGACCTGAATATTCTAAATTGTTCAGTTTTTAACAAAACCGAACAAATGCAGTGAAAGTCACTGAATTCAACTTTCCAGGCAGCAGAGATAAGTGTCGATCTCTGCTACTGGTAAGGTAAGTTGTCAGGGTTATCAGGGAACCTTCAGTGGATAATTTCTCTAAATGGGTATTCCAGTGACCTATCCTGTCCTCAGGATAGGTCATCAATAAGAGATCAGTGGGAGTCAAACACCCGAGGCCTCTGCTGATCAGTGAGCCCTTCAGTTTTTACAGGGTCACTATGTGAGATGTGACCAGTGAAGAGATCATGGTGTTTGCACAAGCAATGTGGTCCCTTCCAACAATTGATCAACAGGGCTCCCGGCTGTTGGACTCCCGCTGATCTTTTATTCATGACCTATCCTGAGAATTAATCATTGAAATTTTGGAACTGGCATAACACTTTAAAGGGATTATCCACCTTTTAAAATGAATGGAATATTATTAAGATTGGCCATCGATTTTAGATTGGCGGGGATCTGACTGATCAGCTGTTTCCCAGATCACACATCTCCCAGCATTGTGTACATACCAGTGCTATTTACGTACTTACCATATTCTTGATAACAACGGTTGTGAGTACTATAGTTGTATCCCTTTCACATCTATAGGACACCACTGCAGTATCTATTACCACCACTATTAACAATATGCCATAGGGTGGGGTAGGGGGTCCTAGATGAAGTTTGCACTGGGGCTCATCAGACTTTAGTTACGTCACTGCTTAGATAAGAATGTTTCAGCATGTGCTCCTGGATCTCCACTTTTGCCCACTCTGTAGTGCTGTTTGCAGGCTTGATCCCATGAAAAAGAGGTTGGAGAATCTGATTCTTTCTTGATCAAATTTAACCAGATTTGTATTTGTTAAGCTCTAGGACAACCTTGTTGCCGAACTTTCTATTGCAGACTCAATCTTGCCACAATCTTGTGGGTACATTGGGAGGTATTCATGACATCCTGATGATATACATACTGTATACTCTGAGTGCATTGAGCACTCACCAGAATCAGAATATGGATTATTTGGTTTATCTTCTTATCTTAAAGAGAACCTTTCATATCATCTGGTTTTATATACCGCTGAAAAGCTGACAGTGTTCTGAATTCAGTGCACTGTCAGCTTTGATGCTATGCATCAGTGTGCCCGAGATATCGGTGCCATTAGTTTCAGCACTGATATCCCTTCACTGTCAGAAGGGCGGGCCTTAATGCTCAGCGTCATCGCTGGGTTGTAAGGAACACCCTCTCTGACAGTACATTGCTATGGAAGAGTACTGTCGGGGGGGCATTCCTTACCGCCCAGCGATGATGCTAGATGGTAAGGACCGCCTATCTGATGGTGGTGAGATATCAGTGCCGACACTAACAGCCCTGATATCTCGGGCACCCGGGCGCACATCAGGAAAGCTGGCAGTGCGTTGAATTTAGCGCACTGTCAGCTATCTAGCGGTATATAAAACCACAGGTGCCAGAGGACGTGAAAGGTCCTCTTTAAAGGGTTTTCAGATTATAGTTTGGTTAGCTCATCAAAGATTGGCGGGTTCTGACACCCAGGACCTCTGGGAATCAGTTGTTTGAAGAAACAATGGCTCTCCCATTTCTTCACATAACTAATCCATAGGGGGTCCCGGATAGGGATGAATAAATGGGCTTGTAAAGAAATGGGTTTATTCTGAGCTTTCTAAAAAGTTTGAGTTTTGCTGAACCCAATATATTTGGGGTTCGTCTCTTAGGAACCCAGAGTATAATAATCAGAGGTCCCAGTGAAGAAAATTAATAAACAGCAACTCCGCCACAGCATCCGTTTTTCTTTCCCAGTGTATTCCAGCCTATTCCAATCTCCTAGGTGACATCAGGGGAAAACTGAGGCCTGTGATTGGGCCTTGATGGTCATGTGAGGCATATCAACATCATGACGCTTATGTCAAAGTATCACATTTTTTAATACACTTTTATAATGAAAAATGCCTGTTTCTTCACTTATTTGCCTCTTTCTGACATTGATCAAATATGGACCTAAGAAGTCTATGGAGAGGGGAGGTGGTAAGAGTAGAGTTCCACAAAGCAGAGAGATGTCTGGACCATAGAAAGACAGTTCTTTTCACAAAACTGCTGCATTATCAGGGATTATTACCCAGTCTTCTCCTGAAAGTAATGACTTGTATCTCTGTTTCTCTTCTTCCCCTCTACCCTAACCTTATAATAGACTCCCTTTATGTAGCAGGAACCAAGGATAGGCAAAGAAAACCGGGGCCCCCTGTGCAAAATTATGTATGGGCCCCTTGCTATCCATTAGCATATCATAGAGCATGCCCTTAAGTCTTTCCAACAATCTATCAGTATTTGTAAGATATTGTACATAGATCACTAAGTCCTTTACATACAATTTAATAGACGGTAGGTACAATATCAGCTTTTGTGGGCAGTGAGCCCTATAATCTCCAGGGCACCAGTGTAGCTGCTCAGGTTGCACATATAGTATATCCACCCTGGTGGGGAAAATCTTTCTATTCCATATGTTATTTTCATATTTAAATGGGTTATCTGGGGAGAAATAAAGTTTACCATTATATTTCCTGCACTGGTTAAGCAGTGTTACTAATATACACCTTGGTCTGCTGGTCTTAAAGTTATGTGCGAGGATGGCAGCTGGGGAGGCCAGAACTTTTATTCCTCTGTCTCCCATGTAGCTGCTCTTACTCTCAATGACGTCCTCTCTACTTGAGCCACAGGCCTATTGAGTAGTGTGGAGTCAGTCAGGAGGGGAGGCATAGCATCAGCAGGGAAGGCAAAGGAACAATAGCTTTGGCCTCCCCACCTGCCCTCCTCACAGGTAATAAGTGGAGCTCCGGATAAACAATTTAATGTCATGAAAAGATTGTTTTAATGCTTGGACTCCTTTTGTATCTATCAACATAGGAGGCCTTTCAGGGCTGTTCTGATCTCCTGGTTCCTCAGAGTGTAGATGATGGGGTTGAAGAATGGGGTCACCACTGTGTTTATCAATGACAACATCTTATTTAAGCTGAAGGAATATCCTCTTGCTGGAGATAAGTACAGGATGATGAGTGTTCCATAATATGTACAAACTACAGCCAGGTGTGCACTACATGTAGAGAATGCCTTTTCCTTACCAGCCTTTGAGGACATGTGAAAAATGGAGTAAAATATGAGAATATAAGTGATGATGATAAATAGCATCTGGAAAATGCCAACATACAAAGCAACAATAGAGACTTCAACATTTACCGAGGTTCTATCAGAACATGAAAGTTCTATAAGAGGAGCGATATCACAGAAGAAATGGTCGATGACATTAGGCCCACAGAAATCTAGTTGCAATATAAATGTGTGAGTAATAAGAGACTGCAAAAACCCCACCGCCCATGAGTATGTGATAAGACCATTGAGGAGGTTGGCATTCATAACAGATGTGTATCTCAATGGTCTACAAACGGCCAAATATCGGTCATAAGACATGACAGTAAGAAGACAACATTCCATAATGGTGAAGGCCCCAAAGAAATATAACTGAGTGATGCAGCCAACAGACGGCACGCTTATAGTACCCGATAAAATCACCTGCAATGAATTAGGAGCAATAGTGGTGCTGATCAAAATATCCGAGAGCGAGAGATGACTGAGAAAAACGTACATCGGAGATTTCATTTTGTTGCTGGAACTGGTTAATATTAATAGTAAGATCGACAAATTTGCAACCACGGTCGCTGTATACAGGAAAGCAATGGAAATAAAAAATGGAATACGATAAAGACCAAGATTTTGGAATCCCAGTAATATAAAAACCTCAACCATCGTCTGGTTTCTCCTTAGATTTGCCTATAAATTAAATAATAAGTAAAATACAATTTATCAGATATGAGTTATATTTAATATGTCCATGAATAGAGTATTACATAGTAACATAGTACATGAGGTTGGATGAAGACACAGGTCTATCAAGTCCAACCTATAACCCTACAGTGTTGATCCAAAAAAAGGCAAAAAACCCAATGAGCATGACAACAATTGCCTCATGTCAGGGGGGACATGTCAATATCCACATCGGCAATCGATATAAAACCCTGGATCAACTTGAATTTCCAAAAATCTAAAACCCATAGTTCTCCAGGTCTTATTAACACACAAACTTTGCGAATAGAAAATTATTTGCCAAGTGATGAACAAGAGGATCTGTTTCACCACCAATGGTTGATTCTGGTCATATTCATGGTGCACAGTCTAACAGGATCTCTGGGTTTCAACAGTGACCTACAAAAAAGTGCCAGACTTATAGTTGTGCAGGACCTGTAGTTTATGATGCTTGGAATGGCCTCTTAAAGGGGTTTTCTAGCCTTAAATGCATTTTTAATACTGATGACTTATCCATAGTATAGATCATCATAATCTGATCTGTGGGGGTCTGACACAAAGACGCAGCACAGGTATGCTGATCTGGCAGCTTCCGGGTGGCAGAAGCTATAATAACACTGAGGAGTAGAAGCCCATCTGCTCTTATTCAGTAGGAGCGGAGCTGCGCTACTCCGGTGCCACCACTATGCAATGGATTGGCCTGTGCTCTACTCCTATCACTTGATACAAAAAAAAAACAAGGAAACAGTGGGCTGCACATGAAGTGATGACAATATCTGTAAAGCGCTGTGGAATAGGTTAGTTCTATATAAGTAAATAAATACATCAAATTAACATGAATGGCGCAGATAGAGGAGCCTATCCAATAGAAATTACAAAATGAAATATTCTTCTGAAAGCGGAGACAAGTATGAGAATCACATCATATACAATTATTTTGCACTTGAAAATGCACAAAAAGTTGCAAAAGGACAATACGGGCAACAACAGCATTACTGATAATGCCGAATGTATATAGAAAGACATAAAAATGAGGTTCTTGGTAACATTTTGATCAAATTGTACTGTATAAGCACATCTGCCAGTAACAATGCGACCTCTTTTTGATTACACTAATTCTACATTAAAATGACCCAGAGGCCCAAAGAGAGGCAAGTCATTTTAGTGTAGGGTCCCATCTAAAAGAGGTCACCTTGTTGTGGCAGATGGACAATATAATGTGATAAAAAGAGGGACCAAGAACCTCATTTTCATATATTTATATATACAGTAGGTATTTGCAGTAATTCTCTTGGCACTAGAAGAGAACTGTTGAAATTTTTTGTGTTCACATTTCTATTGAACCTTCATTTTTTTATTCACATTGACCATTTATTGTGTATTTTGCACTTACTTGATCTTCCATTCCCGAGTCTTTTACAGTATCATGATACAGATCGGAGGATAAGGTAGACAGGGAATTCCTCATTTGCACCAATTGTGTCCAAGTAATGTGTTAATTTTCTGCACGTTTGACATTAGCTCTGAAGTGTTCACCTGATGGTAATATAAGTCATTATACAGCCTGGCACAATGTGACTTCTTGTGTTTCAGAGTTCACTTTATATTCTATGGTGATAAAACCCCCCGGAGGCTGCTAATAAGCCCCAGAAGATGATCATGCCAACATGAGTAACATAAATGGCAATTAAATCTGATGATAATTTCCACCAGAGACCTCATTTACAGTAAAGAAAAGAGTAAATTATACACATATCCATATTATTAGAATACAGAGCATTGTTCTACCCAGGTCTGTCTTTTTCCTCTTGGCTGGACCTGTCCATATATCTGTGCCAGTGTTAGAGATCACCAAATTGGTTAAGATTAGAAGTCTCAAAAGTTTTGGATTTGCTGAAGTCACTTAAAAAAGATTCCTTCCATTTTATATATCTGAAGAAAACAGAGAAGACATTTTGCATGATCTGAGCGGTGATGCAGTGGTCTTCTCCATAATACCTTGTAGGCAGCCCTTCCTCTACTACAGACAATCATGAAGCGCTATAGGTGTGAGGTCACTGATGACTGTAAAACGGAGGCTACTTTTGGATAGTATACCTCTTGGTGAGAGATTGTTGACTGTTAGACATGCCTCTATGAGCCGCTCATAGACATTTTGCCCACTGGAAAGACTTTGAGAGGGGCACATCATTGGACTGAAAAAAGTAGGATGGTTGTTTAATAGGGTTTGACTCCCCGCCTTCCAAACCCTATTACTTTTTTATTTTTCCATTTCCAGAGCCATATGAGGGCTTAATGTTTGCAGGATACATTGTTCATCATAATGTTATCATTTATTATTCTGTACAATGTACTGAGAAGCTGGAAAAAAATTCAGAATTGGGTGGAATTGGAAAAAAGTGCATTTGTGCAATTTTTTTTCCGGGCTTTGTTTTTATGGCGTTCACTGTACAGCCAAAATGATATGTCACCTGTAGTCTATGGGTTGGTATGATTCCAGAGATACCAAATTTATATAGTTTTATTTATGTTTCAACCCCTTAAAAAAAATCCAAATATTTTTTCTTATAGTCTCTATATTCTTACACCGGTAACTTTTTTATATTTCCGTGTACGAGGATGAATAGGGCATCTTTTTTTTTGTGGGGCCAGATTTAGTTTTTAGTTCTACCATTTTGGGGAATGTCTATTGCTTTGATCACTTTTTATTAAAATTTTTATCAGAGGCAAAACAGCAAAAAAAATGGCATTCACCACACAGGAAAACTATTTTTATACCTTTGTAGACCAGTCGTTTTCAGGCACAGTGATACTTAATGTGTATGTGTTTCACAGTATTTTTTAACTTATATGTGTTCTAGGGAAATACTGGCCCTTCTATTACAGCCTGTAATAGAAGAAATGCAAGAAAAGCCTGAGGGCCTTCTATAGACTCCCATCTTTCATGGCAATGGATAAGGCTGCCATGGATCTTATTCCGGGGACCGGCGACCCTCCCCAAAATGGGAAATGGTGCTCAGTCAGCTTTCACCGAGGTGCCAGGGACCTTAGTGCTTGCAATCAGTGTGGGCACTGATTGTGGACATTAGTGCAGGGTCTTTGCTGAAGATTACAGCATAGATCAGGTGGATTTGAAGGCCACTTAGCTCCTGAGTGGCTGCCATGCTTACATACCCAATTGTAATAGTACAGTGGATGTCAGGAAGGGATTAAACAAATTTCCTGTAATCTAAGCCTAGCTGTTAGGAGGTGTTGAGAGCAGTGGTTATGTGAACAGGCTCTGGATGACCCACATAAAACACCATTAGAGAGGATCCACCAACAAGCTTGAGCAGCTCTTGGTTTCCTTGTTCTCCATCCAGAAACAGGTGGCACCTTCATTATACCCCCTATATCTGCCTAGACCAATTCTAGGCACTTAAATTGAAATTTGGAGTCACCCATTATGTGTTCTGCCACTAACTGCCAGACACCATAACCTTTGTTTTCAATGGTGTTGTGAACAAAATATTTGGACTGTCCTGGCCTGGAACCGTATTGTCTTTAAAGACAAATCCAGGTTCTGTTTGGGATCTGAAGACAGTCGGGGATGAATATGAAGGCCTAATAGTGATGAGCTTCAATCTGCCTTTGCAGTGGGGAGGTGCACTGCCCCAACTACTGGTGTAATGATCTGGGGAGCCATCACATACGTCAGTCGGTCACCCCTAGTATTATTATGAGGGACGCTAACAGCTGAGTGATATGTACAGAACATTCTCCAGCCACATATGTTGCCTCTCATGGCAGGGTGGACAACTGGCATTTTTCAGCAGGATAATGCTCAACCACACACAGCAAAGATTTCCCAGGATTGTCTACACCGAGTGGCAAAGCTATAGGGGCTAATTGAGCATTTATGGGACAATCTGGGGTGCCAACATCAACAACTTTATAAGTGCACAGCATCTACAAGCCCAGTTGCAAATTCTGTTGGCAAATGTACCACAGTATACCATATAGAACCTGTATGCCTCCATGCCCAACCGTATCTCATCTCGTATCCAGCTTAGAGGTGTCTAACAGGGTCCTATAAGTGGAGGTCCAGGGAAGGTGCAGAAACATAATAAACACTTATACTCACCTTGCCTCCCCTCTTCTGTGGCATCTGGCAATCCATCTGTGTCCTCTTCCAACCTCCCAGGGGAACACAGGGAACTGTGATTGGACCTCACTGTTCTCCAGGGCTCATGAGGTTACCCAGAAGACTGGATCACGCCACCAAGGGAGTGCTAGAAACTATGAGGGAGCCCAGGAAAGGTGAGACAAGGAGAATATAAATTACAATTACAATATTCCACTGAGCACCCCCCTTTGGGCTGCACAAGTTTGGTCCAAATTAACACAGATACAGTAATTATACTGCTAGGGGTTTCTCTCCCAGGATACTTTTCAGGCTGGCCAGCACACGTACTGAGTTTGGCGGCTGAAACTGAATCATGTGAGTGCGGTGTAAGAGTCACATTAAAATTGAAAAAACCTTCCCGAAAACACCGCTTTTTTATTGCAGAATTTTAATTTATGGCTCCAGTAAATATTCCCGGAATATAACTCCAATGCCTTATGTGCATTTTAACAGTTTAGCAATTTGATGTATTTTAGCCTTAAACCTGTAATATTTTAGTAACATTTTATCCCTGTCTATCTATTTCATTTCAATGTCGCTTTACAAGAACTTATATTTTCTGGGTACAAAAGATTTTTTGTTTTTGAGAGGTGAGATGAACTGAAAACATCAATTATGCATTCTGAATTTTATTTTATTTTTATTTTTTTACATTTACCCTATAGAATAAATAATAATAATGAGACCAGCTTGGGATGCCAAAATAATAATTATAATGTTATTTCATGCATTGTTACGAATGTGGCAATACCAATCGTGTGTGTGTTTTTTTCATTAACAAGAGAAAAAAATATCTATTTTTACTTTTACTGTAAAACCACGTAGGTGCTGCTGTCCTTATTGACTGCAGCATATAAGGGGTTGAATGTATATTTTCTCATTGATATAGGGGGGTAATACCATGAACAAAACTCCCAATTACTTCTAATTGGGTCATCTGAAGGCATGACCTAGTCTTCTTGTAAAGCCAAGATTCTTTCCTTCCCCGCCAAGATGAGAGCTGCTGTTGTAATGGCTCCCTCTGCAGTTTCCCAGCTTGTTTCCTGCTCGGGCTTTGTGCAAAGTAGCTAACAGTTTTACCCAAGCAGGAGACAAGGAAATCTGCTAATATGCAGTAGATAATAATAATAATAGTAATAATAAACTATATATATATTCTCCAGCACTTAAAAAATTATAGGGTTCATGTACAGACAAAATAAGACATTACAGTGAAATAAATCGATTCACACAATATTAGTGAGGACCCTGCTCACAAGAGCTTACAATCTATGAGGAAACAGAAGGACACAAGAGGTGCTTAAGTCGACGGAGCAGAGTGCTTAAAGGGGTATTCCCATGAACATAATCAGATCTATATTTGTAGATAAATAAAAGTTAAACATTTTTTGCAAATATAAGTAGTTAAAAATTCTGCAGAGTTTTAAAGATTTTCTCTAACCATCTCAGTAGTGACAGTCTTTTGTCTTGATCAGTTGCCAATGGATACGACCACAAATGCAGAAACTTTCTATGGTCTGGGACTTGTCAGGAACTCAGTCATGATTTTCTTATTGTATCTGGGTTATCAGGCAGGGACACTACATGTATCAGAAGATATCCCAGCCACAATAAGGAAATCATGGCTAATTTTATGACCTTAGAAAGTTCCTGCATTCTTGGTCGTATCCACTGGCAAACTTTTAAAAGTTTTAAAAACTTTAAAAACTCTGCAAAATGTTTAATTACTTATATTTGCAAACATGTTTAACTTTTAATTATCTACAAATTGATAATTGTTTATGTTCATGGAATACCCCTTTAATATGTTGTGCCCAGTTTGTGCCACCAGTAACATACTCTCCATAAACTTTTCTGTTGGTTCTCCCAGATATGTCAGTACCCCACAGGTGGTCTCCACGGATATAGCCCTGATCTCAACATTGTCCAGTCTGTCTGGGATGACATGAAGAGACAGAAGGATTGGAGCAAGCAACATCCACAGAAGATCTTTGCTTAGTTCTCCAAGATGGTGGGAACAACCTCCCTGCCCAGTTCTGCTAAAAACTGTCTGCAAGTACCGAGAAGAACTGATGGAAGGCAAAGGGCAAAGGTCACTCCAAATATTGATGGGATTTACATTGTTCATTCTCTTCATTTTGTTAATTGACTATATATATATGTGGCATCCCAGAGCTGGCTATGGCTGGGCTGAGGGTGATCTCTGTGCATTGTATTATTTCCTGTTGCTTCATAGCCTGTGTGACATAGCAGGGGATCCTGAGTCTCACACAACACAGCGCCACCTAGTGAGCCTCACACATGCATTACACCTCCCATAGGATTGAATAGTAACCAAATGTCCAATGGGAGGACATCGCCTGGGAAAAGGGGAGGAGTCAGCTGATCACTGGGTCCCCATGGTAACACCCCTGCAGGAAGGTCCTGCGTGTGAGGAGTTAGAAGTGTGGAGTGTTAGGAGGAGGAGGTGAGGAGATAAGTGTGATGTCCTGTGAAGAAAGCAGTGAGTTTAGTGCAGGAATCTCAAGTCCTAGACAGGCCCAGGAAGGTTGGAGAGCTGACATACTCCAGCTATTCAGAAGATCCTGTCCCCTGTCTGCCTAGCCATCGCCCTGAAGGAAGTCAAGCATCATTATCTTGTCAGCATGAGACTGTGGAGAGAACATTCTGGAACACGTGCTCCATAGCAAGTATCACAGGATCCAGAGGCCAAGGCCAGACCTGTGGAATATCCTGCCACCCTGACTATTGCACCCCGAAACTCTGAGCTATCAGGACCACATAACGTGAGTGGGGAATATTATGTACTAGTATCATGGTGGGCATCCTCCTATGTGCCAAATAGGAGCCCAGACGCACCTTAGGGCTGTAACACTGAAGTATAAGGGGCTAGGAACACCTTTCATCAAGTCTACCCTGCACCCCAGGACTTTGCTGTGTCACCAGGCGTACCCCGTTGTTTTGTATTGAAGAAACTGTTTAAGCATTTGTGCCTCCACACCCATGGAAGTAAAAGTTCAACTTTACAACCGTTTCTGTGTCTGACTCTGCACCGACAACATCAGGGCGCCCCAAACACCACCAGTCGGCACAGTATAGGGGAAGCGCCCCGGGGGAACAATCACCACCAACATTTGTGCAGCCCCCTCATCACCGGTATCAGTGGTGGTAACGTGGGACAGCACCAGCGCTGCGCCCTCGTGCTCAGAGACCGTGACAAGTCTGCGCTGTTTGCACCCCGCAATCCCAACTGCAGCGTTACCTTCCATCTGGTCACCGCTATATATATATATATATATATATATATATATATATATATATATTAACCCCTTTATTTCTGAAAGAATTCTTTTCTTACCCTGTAGTGGTTTTTCCATGTCTGCCTAAAACTTTTGCACATTCCTGTATTATGTTCTTATGTAATATAGTTATACTGACTACTTGCAATACTTTTTCATATGTGTTCTTGCTATTATGTTTCTTTCAGGAATGTTCACTTATTGTCTATTTAATGTATTTACTTCCCTTTACCTTCCATCTTCAGAAGACCTTGAGAGAGATTGGCCTACAGTTTAGACCATATAACACTGCTAAGAATTATTTATAGGATATACAGTATGTACCATTATGCTAATTCCCTTATGAGAGTCAAGTCCATTATAATGAGACTCCCCAATAGCAAATGGCCACAAATTTGACTTAACCCTTTCAGGACCAAGCATAATTGATGCCCCAATGCTCAGGCCAAATTTAGCACTTTGGTATGCATGGCTTTACACAGCAATATCTTTTTAATGGTTTTGCATATCTCAACTATTTTACCATGTTTTTTTCAGGACACATAAGGCTTGATACAAATTACTTTATTGGTTAAATACGTTGAATATTTTTTTTGCTAGAAATGGATGAATGGTATAAAATGTGAAAAAAAAATTTGCTTCTTTTACCTAATACAAAATTGTTTTTATATTTACTATTGCACATAAACATATTCAAATTAGACTTTCTAGTTCTACTGATCACAGCGGCTACACATTTATATACTTTTTCAACAAAAAATTAGGTTTTATATGGTTTTATATCCAGCATGGCTTATTTTCTGGACCCCTAGTCCATGTATAAATTAACCAGTAGTTTAGTATAGTAGAGCACTGTAAACTGCTTGTGTTACCTCTAGCTAGGCTCCATGCTGAGACAGAGCAAACATCCAGGAGGTAGGTGAAGGAAGGGCTGGCAGGGGAGCAAGTTCTGCTAGCACAATGTGAATGGGAAGGCTCTTTCACTTTACTATGATCACTATAAAGAGTTACATTTTGTAGATATAAGTGATGATAAAAGTCCTAAAAGCTTCCCTTATCACAGTGTAACTCCGTGACAATACACCCAGCATGGAGATGCTGCTCTTATCACTCCTACAGGAGCAGCTGTAAATCACAGGTGTGCAGACTTTAATTAACATGACTGCAGCAGCGGATATCAGATAGAGCAGCATAAATAGCCAGATAAGTGACGTCTAGGGGTTAAAGGGATTGTCCATTTTCAGCAAATAAATGTTTATTTATTTCCTTGAAAAATTTATAATGAAAATTCTCCAATATACTTTCTGTATCAATTCCTCACATTTTTCTAGATCTCTGCTTGTTGTAATTTATTCTGCTTACTCCCACTGGATATAATTCAGTCCATGGTCATGTGATATATGGGCCATGGTCATGTGATGGACACAAAGGTGCACAGTTCGTTATAGTCATAGAACAATAATGCGACATCTGCCTGGTAATGAGCTGTGCACCTGTGTGGTCATCACATGACCATGGATTGTATATCACATGACTATGGTCTGTATATCGCATGACCGTGGACTGACTTTTATGCACTGAGAGTGAGCAAGAAATGAATGACAGCAAGCAGAGATCTAGAAAACAGTGAGGAATTGATACAGCAAGTATACTGGAAAATTGTATAATAATAACAATAATAGGGATGGGAAAACTGGTCTACTTAGAACTTAGAAATCCCAAATTGTTTGGTTTCATTAAAAAACAAACAATTTGGAATATTCAGGTTGAATCCGGTCTGACCTAAACCCCATAGAGAATCTATAGGGTATTGTCAAGAGGAAGATGAGAGACCCAACAATGCAGATGAGCTGAAGGCCGCTATCAAAGCAACCAGAAGTGCCACAGGCTGATCTCTCCTTGCCACGCCACATTGATACAATAATTCATGGTAAAGGATCCCTGACTGGTACTGAGGGCATACACTGTACAGACTTTCAGTAGGTCAACATTTCTGTATTGGAAATAATTTTTTTTTAATTGGTCTCACATAATATATTAATTTTCTGAGATAACTTTTTGGTTTTCATTAGCTGTCAGAAGTAATCCTCAGCATTCACAGACAAAAAGGCTGGAAATAGATCAATGTATGTGTAATAAATCTAGAAAATAGATCACGGCATGTGTTGTGAATCCAGAAAATAGATCATTGTGTGTTTAGTAAATCTAGAAAATAGATCACTCTGTGTGTAATAAATCTAGAAAATAGATCACTCTGTGTGTAACGACTCTAGAAAATATTATAGGTCACTTCTTGTATTATATTATTAAAATAAATTCAGTTTTCTAAGATATTGTAATGTATTGAGATTCCCCTGTATATATGGTTATGTTCATAGCTCCGGGCCCCCCTTCCTCTTTTCATTTATTACATCATTTCTCTTAAATTTCCTCTAAATCTATTTTTTGCTGTAACTCCACTTATTAATAAACTTGTAACTTTTTTTTATTCATCCATGTGATCAATAGCTTTAATGTTTGCCACCAGGGCCGGCTCCAAGTTTGTGTGGGCACTTGGGTGACAAAGCCTCATTGCGCCCCTTTGTGACACAACTCATGCGGGAGCAGTGTGTTCATTTAAAACCTGTAGCTGCACAAAATACTTGAAATTGGGTGATTTTTGGACCCCTTGTGCCAGCACACATAGTATAATGGTTTGTTCTGCCCCCACACATAGAATAATGGCCTCCTTCAACCACTATAGACAGTTTAATAACCACCTTATACTTCCCCACATAGTTAAATGGTGTCCTTTTGCATACACATACATAGTATAATGGCCTCATTTACCCCCACACAATGGCCCCCTTTTGCCATCCCATTCAGTAAAGTAGCCTCCTTTTGCCCCCAGAGTTTAATAACCCTCTTTCCCCAAGACAGAATAATGACCTCCTTTTGCCACCACACAGTATAACAAACAGTTTAAGAAACTCATTTTGTTCCCCCCCCATACAGTTTAATGGTCCCCTTTGCCTCCACAATGTATATGGCTGTTGGCCCTACATGCCAGACATCTCTGAGGAGTGAGAGCTGCTACAGATATCCTCACTACTTCCTTCTGGGAGCTACCTGAACTCATCGACCCTTCTCTGAGCTCTGGCACATGTGCGTGCCAGAGCAGGGAGGGGAGGATTGTCTGTGCAGCTCCGAGCGGGAGGGAATGAGGATATTAGTAGCAGCACTTGACCCATAAGACTGTGAATAGACACTGAGCATTTCCATAACTTCTGATGAAAGTGTTCATTGCAGACATTCAGAGGCCCCCTCAGGAGCTTTGAGCCCCAGCTGCCCATGATCCCCAAGTGCTGTTGCAGGTCCTGTTTGCCACAACAGCTATTAGACAGTATAAGAGGTTTAGCAAACTATTTTGGTATTTACTTCCATACATATTTATGCATCTACCAACATAGGAGGACTTTAAGAGCCATTCTGATCTCCCGATTCCTCAAAGTATATATGATCGGGTTGAAGAATGGGGTCACCACCGTGTTTATCAGTGACAACATCTTATTCAAGCTGAAGGAATATCCTCTTGATGGAGATAAGTACAGGATGATGAGTGTTCCATAATATGTACAAACAACAGCCAGGTGTGCACTACACGTAGAGAAGGCCTTTTCCTTGCCAGACTTTGACGACATGTGAAAAATGGAGTAAAAGATAAGGATATAAGTGATGATGATAAATAGAAACTGGAGAAGACCAACGAACAATGCCACAATAGAGACTTCTATATTTACTAGTGTTTTATCAGAGCAAGCAAGTTGTATGACAGGGGCAACATCACAAAAAAAATGGTCGATGACATTTGGCCCACAAAAATCTAGTTGGAGGATAAGTGTATGTGTGATGAGAGGCTGAAGAAATCCTACTGTCCATGAGTATGTAATAAGACCATTGAGAAGTTTACCGTTCATAATAGACATATATCTCAAAGGGTTACAAATGGCCAAATACCGGTCATAAGACATGACAGTGAGGAGGCAACATTCTGAAATAGTGGAGACCCCGAAGAAGTATAACTGAGTGATGCAGCCGAGAAACGGCATGCTTGTATCACCCCAAAAGATCACCTTTAAGGCGTTAGGAGCCACATTGGTGCTGATTAAGATATCGGAGAGCGAGAGATGACTGAGAAAAACATACATAGGAGATTTCATTTTGTGGCTCGGACTGGATGATATTACGGAGAAGATCGATAGGTTTGCAACCACAGTCGCTGTATACAGGAAAGCAATGAGAATGAAAAAAGGAATACGGAAATGGCCAAGATTCTGAAATCCCAGTAATATAAAGTCTACAACTTTCGACTGGTTTGTTTTTAGAACTTCCTGTAAATGAAAAATCTAATGTTAATAAAAAAATATAAATAATATACAATGTAAAAATTATATATATGCAAGACATAATATCCTGTTTGTATTCATTTCTTCATGTAAGAAGTTGACCAGTTTATTGATCATGACCAGTCTTGTTCATGACATGGAGGAGAAGACCTTCCCTGGTCATACATCTAATAGACACCCACATATACAACAAACTCACCAGAAACCCTTAGACAAGAAACTTTTTTAGAAAAAATCATTGTATAAGTTACTGTGGGAAGAAGAACATAGTAACATAGTGTGTGAGGTCTGAAGAAGACATGGGTCCATCAAGGTCAACGTAGTCCAGCAAGTCTAACCTAGTCTAACAAGGGAATGTGCTTATATAGTATGACCCAAGAATGCAGCTATGCAGCTAGGTAGGGCCAAAAGCCAGTTTTAATCAGTAGTGATGTGTAAAAGCAAGTATTCAGAGAGTACATTTTTGTATGAAGATATTTAGAAGACCATGATTTTCTGATCTTCTGAACAACCATGAACTGATACAATCCTCTTTAATTTTTGGTCTCCAAGGTCTCCATTTTCTGATGAAACCAATTAAATACAATATCACAAAATGTTAGCACCTACCTTGACAGGTTACAATTCACTGCACAGCCACTGGGTAGTTATATAGACTATATACTTCTTGTGACAGAGTATCATGAAATTGTGTTTTTTTTAAAAAGTTAAAGGAGTTTTCTGGGCTAAAAATATTGAGGATCTATTCTAAGGATAAGTCATTGAAATCAGATTGATGGAGAGCCAACAATAGAAATACAATATAGTGTAATATATACAGGCTTTCATTCACTACAGGGATTAGACTTACCACAGTTTGGTTCTCCATTATAATTTCTTACATAGCAATTTATCTAAGAAAATTGAACAAACCAACAAAAAATGACGATTTCTGGAGAAGAGAGATTAATGGCGCAGAGGATTCCTTACTCACACCAGCAGAATGTAATAGTACATGTCTGATCTCTGGACAAATAAAGAGATGATACATATAACAAGTGGAATAAACCCTCCCGTACAATGTGACTTGTTGTGTTCAGGGCTTGCTTTATACTCTTATTCTGCAGGTAAATGAGTCCCAGGTGGCTGATAAGTGCGGAGCCCCAGCGGAGGAGAATGCTAAACATGAAACAAAGGAAAATAAAATAAGATATTACTACAACGTAACCCATAAATGCATGGACAATATATGAAGTGGTTTTTTGTTTGTTTTTTTATTTTATTTTATTTTTTTTTTTTTTTTTTTTTTTTTAATAAATCCCCCTAAGTAGAACTCCCACAAACATTTTTATTCTTTGGTGTGTTAGAGAGGCACCTGCTGTACATTGTAGTAAATATAATCTTCTTACTAGTGGCTGTATTTGTGAGTTATCCACTCTTTTCTGGCCCATAGATGTGTCACGTGACCAATAAGAAGACTCTTCAGCTGACATGACACCTCATCAATGTGAGACTCATAGGAATCAATGGAGAAACTGACTTTCTGTCCACACATGAGATATCGAGTCAGTTGAAGAGTCCTATTGCAGGTCATGTGACACTGCTGTGGACCAGAAAAGAGTGGTATCTCACAAATTTAGCCACCGGTAAGAAGGTACACTACAATGTACATCATGTGTATTTCTAACACACCAGAGAATTACATTTTTTGTGGGAGTTCTACTTTAAGGCCTTAGCAGTTAATATTTTTTCATTACATTTCAAGATCCTTTTTTTTTTTGCAATATTTTTGCTTATTTGAGAAACGTTTTAATGTCACCATGTTGGGTACACATGATGTATTACTTATCATTCATTAAAGGGGTTTCCAGGATTCATTAATTTTTTTAAATTTATTTATGGTCTGATCAATAGTGAATTGATAGCTCGCCCCACACGGATCACCTGTTTGGGGGTGTGGCCAATCCCTTTGCTAGATAGAACATGTAGGGGCAGATAGCTTTGTGTCTTGTATAGTGGCAAGACATCTGTACTACAGTTCAACTCTCATTGAAGTCAGTGAGAGGTGAGCTGCATACTGGTGCCCGGACACTATACAGGGACCGAAGCCAAGTGCTTCTGGTGCCATGCTGTGTATAGTATGGCCATTGGAAACAGCCCACCTGTTGGCCCCCCACCAACCAGAAATTTTTAGCATATCCTAAGAACAGGCCATAAATTACAAATTGATGGACAACCCCTTTACAAAAAAATCAAATAGAGATTATGGAAGTAGACAGCACCCTACCTCTTCCTCTCCTTTGTTTTACAAATGTCCATGCTGAGCAGGGTCAGTCCCAACAGGGTCCCTGAAGAATTGTACAAAAAAGGTGGACCACCAATGCAGCTACCCCCTGCTCACACTGGTACATATGCTATCCAAAAGCATTCATCCAGGGTGGATGACTACTATTGATTAGCAAGTGGGGCAGTGCAAGTCCAGGGGTATCACTAGACCAAAATATCAGGGGCATAATCCCTGTATCTTTTTTCTAGTGCTTTGAATCTCCATGTCCTCATGATCAATTGTTGATCACTGCAGTGGAGCACTGGAGTCTATTCTCTGTTTATGCCTCTTCTCCCTTATACACTACAGGCCACTTTAGGTATGTAACCTATGAGGGAGCAGATTGCTGGTGTAGCCAACACAACTACGTCATTCGACCACCTAAGCTGGTCCATGACAGGCGGCCTGAGGTATTCACTGCATCACAGATAGCAGTAGGGAATTGAAGTGAGGTACTTCTTTATATATTTATAGTGTGTGGGGTCACTGAAGTGGACCACTTAAGGACAGTATAATGTGTGGGTGGAGGCAATGGGTCTTAGATGGGGTTAGAGGCTTGGCCTAGGACAAATTTGTGGCTGTGCCATATTAATTAACATCCCCAAAACACTCTTCTTCTTCTTTTCTTCCTTCTCCAATTGTGATTTTTGGATAAAAAAAAAGGTGACTCTAGTCACAGTTGAGGAGCATTATTACTATGGATGGCACTGTTACTAATGGCCACACAATGGGTTATACTATTTGATGGACACAGTTATTTCCATGAGCACTGTGAGTGCCACTAATGACTGTAGGGGACATTAACTGTGGGGAATTAGCATTTTTGGGGGGAGGGGAGGTATCTAAATGGCACTATTACAGTATTAAAGAAAGCAGTAGGATGACACTGTTAAGGCACCAGAATGGGGTGTGATGGAAATTTGAGGAACCTAAGATATTTGGATGGCAAATTCTGCAGAAATGACATGTGGGAGAAAGAGTTCATGGTTCAAAAGATCAAAAAATATGCAGTATATATATTTTTTTTTTTTCATTAAAGATTTTATTAAAGTTTTGCACAAAAGGAAAAAACAACATAAAACACATCTGAATATGGAGATAGGGGGAAGGGAAAGGAAAGGGAGAGGTGAGCGGAGGGACATAGGGGGTATAGACGCTGGGAGGGTAGGCAAGGGGAAGGGGGACAGGGGACAAACAGAAATTCTAATGCAGCAGAGTAAAACATTGTATCAAAAAAGAAAACATTCAAAACATTCAAAACTGAGGATGAACAGTAAAAGGTTTGCAACCTGACTAAAAAAAGGGGAAAAAAAGAAGAAAGGAGGCCAGGCCACCCGTCCTAGAATTCAGGGTTCCACTGGGGGCTGCTGGATAACGAGGTACAGGAAAGAGTCAGTGGGAGTAAGAAGCAGAGGGTATATGGAGAGTAGGAGAGGCAGGAAAAGGAAAAATTGCTGAGGGTATCATGAGTGAGGGGGACAAAAGTGACCTTGAAAGTCAGCAGAGTAGTAGAAAGAGTCCCAGAGGAGAGACGTCTGTTGGTGGAATCTATCATCATGTTTCAGCTCAGTGAGCAGGTTCTTCATACTGTGAATGCAGAGTAATTCCTGCAACCAAGATGTCAGAGAAGGAGGGGACGATGATTTCCACAATCTGGGAATGACTGTACGAGCTGCAACCAACATAAATCCAAGCAACCTACGAGTGTGTCTTTTGAACTTCCTGGCAAATATGTAAAAGAGAAGAGAGGCAGGGTCATCTTCCAGAGCGATACCGGTCACCATCTGAATTATGCGTCGCACCTCTGACAAGAACGGGTGGAAGAGAGAACACTCCCACCAGATGTGCGCCATCGTACCTCAATCAGAATTGCATCTCCAACATCGATTCGAAGTTGAGGGATAGAATTCGTGGAGGACAGAGGGTACTCTGTACCAACGCGAGAGGATTTTGTATTTAGTTTTTTGCGCCTTACAAGATATAGAAAACTTGTGGCATGCCCGGAAAGCAGAGGATCACGCATCTGGTGGGAACGAGACCCCCAACTCCCGCTCCCAACTTCCCATGTATACCGGTAGTTGGTCGGCAGATTCCTCCAGGAGCATATCATAGACCAGTGAGATGGCATGCGATGGAACCGCTGAGGAGATGCAGAGACATTCGAATGGTAACAGCACCCTATGGAGATCTGTGTGATTTCTTAATGGAGGTGTAGAAGTGGGACAGTTGAGTGTACAGAGGATGGAGGAGTGGCAGGGTCTGGAGGACACTGGAGAATACTGGATTCTAGGCATGATGATCACACACAGGAGATCAAGATCGCTGGTAAGTCGCAGTGGTAATGCACCAATATTGAGCTCAGGAAAGTATAGTGACTACTCTGTTCGCAAAACCCAGAGGGAGTGTTCGAGCAGAGCAGTGACCACTACTTTACCCTGCCCTGCGTGCCTTCATTTGGTCAGTCTCCACAGACCTGTACAGACTGACCGATTGCAGCGTTTGGGGTGGTGGCACTACTGCATGCCCCCAAACACTCAACAAGGATTTCTGCTATGTATAGCACCAATCACTGCTGGTGTTCCAGAAACCTGTTGGCACAGATCATTGGATCTGTACCGGTAAACTGATATTGGCTAACCTGAATCGATTGGCCAATTGCAGCGATCCATGTTGGGATGGGAGGGATCAAACCCCCCTATATGCAAGGAAGAAGATTCTCTGCTCTGCTCTCATGAACAGCAGCAATCTTCTTAAGAGCTCCATGTTATATAACACAGAGACCCTGAACGGCCAGATGTACTATTATGTCCATTTGTGCTAAGTACCAGGTGCCTAGGATGTAATAGTACATCATGTGTCGCTAAGGGATTAACTGGGTTAAAGACATTAACCTATTTGCGGGAAAATTGGCCCTTCATAAACAACATGTGATTGCAGATACAAATGTTAAACACTTACAATATAAAGAAAATCTTGCTGTGAATATTTTGGAGGATTTGGAGAAAATAATATAGGTAGAGGTAGTATTTTAGAACTCTTTACACAGCTAAAACCTCCAGACATGCCCCTCCTTTTTCCCAGTTTTCCAACATCGACAGCTTTGTTACCCAAGTGTCCTCTCATATCACTAAACTTCAATATAAATGAAATTATAGGTTAAACAATGTATCATCTAAGGAACAGATAGCTTTGTAGTCACTTTGTGATGACAGAAGTGTTATAAACCATCTGATAAAGAAGGTAATGCGGTTATTATGGATGAATAGGATCATGAGGAAATGGTTCTCAAATTGCTCAAGGACCCTAAAACATAAGGTGTTGGCTGTGAATCCAACAGATAAATTAAAAACTCCCTTCCTGGACGCTAAATATAGGAATTTGATTTCTGAAGATGAATTTAAAGTGTTATGCCCTATGAATCCCATTGTTGCAACTAAAAAAACTTCTCAGCTTATTTTAAAGTGATTTAATAACAGTTATATATTATTGGTGTAGTTACATAGGTGGAAATCATGGTTTTTCTTTTGCTATGCATCTGTCAAGTTGCCACCATTGCAGGAATCCCTGAACTTAAACCAGCAGTAGATTTACCCTCATGTGGCTAGGATGTTGATGATGATGACTTAATGAAGATGCCCAATTCTTGTATTTAGCCATTTATCTAATAAGGGGATTCTGACTCCAGAAGACTCACAATACAGAAAACATGGAAAGGTTCCTATGTTGTTCTGCTCTTACCAGGTGTCATAGTCCAGGACAATAAGCTCTGAGCCTATAACCTAATTGGTACTATACTGCCAAAAAATGGTGTTGTGAAGACATACCACTCATGTACATTATAGCTCAGCGGTTAGCACTCTTGCCTTGCATCACTTGAGTTCTGGGTTTAAATCTGACCAAGGACAACATATGCAAGGAGTTTGTATGTTCTCCCCGTGTTTGCGTGGGTTTCCTCCGGGTACTCCGGTTTCCTCCCACACTCCAAAGAAAATACTGATAGGGAATTTAGATTGTGAGCCCTACTTGAGATGAGAGATGTAATAGATGAAATGTTAAATTTCCTATCTAATCTCTCCTGTTCTGGCAGATCATCAGGGATTCTCATCAAATACTCATGAAGGCAAGCGGGATGATTCCCAGAATGTCGCTGGAGGGGCAGAACCAACATGACAACAGCCACGTAATCAGAGTGGCTTTTATTGTTTTATTGATATATCGACATGTTGGCTGTAAGACACCCTTCTATTGGTCCATTTAACCTATTTTGCAAAATGGCAGTTTTTATCCTTTATTATATTCTCTAGCTATCCTTTATCATTAAGTAGCAAATCAAGTTTTTAATCTTTTATTGTTTACCCCCAGCTGCATATAAAGGCCCCCACTTGTTCTATCCCGCTACATTCCGTCACATAACACATTGACACGAACCTTCCCCTCTATCTCAGTGCATAAAGACACACTTTCCACCTAGAAGAGCAGTTACAGGCTTCAGTAATGGTCTCTCTGCCCCCGCCTTGCTCCTTCTAACCAACCCAACAGGACAAGGCAGAGCCAAGCAACATCTGAGTCCAACCTCCTGACTCTTGCAATAGAAACTTGTTAATAGTGTTCCACTTAATACCCCTCATTGGCCGCCAAGTCCAGTGATGGACAGGGGGCAGCAGTATCTTGCCCTGAAGCTCCAGCCACTTCTCCCAGACAGGCCAATACCTGGATCAAGAACAATACAGCCAGCACTGTAAGTGACTATGACCCTCATCCTGTGAATCTTATGCTTACACTGTTTCTCAATGGTTTTATTTGTATATTTTTGATCAATACAAGAATGTGTCTATGCCTTACCCCAACCCTTTCACTTTAGTAAGGGGGTAATTTTTTTATGCACATGAGGCGATTTTGGCACCATTTTAGCTTTACATATGTGAGTTCTAAACTATGTGTCATGTATCTGCCCTCTGTTGGTATGACAAAGGGGTCTGTGTATCTGGAAATGTGTTCCTATTGAGACCTTCGTAATAAAAGATCATCAAAATAATAGCAGTGTCCACTATCATTGCGTGGCTGTCATCACGTTGGTTCTGCTCCTCCAGCAATGTCCTGGATATCATTTTTTTCACAAAGTTTTTCAACTGAAAAATATAATTTACAACTTAAAAATAAACATCTTTGGAAAAATAAGATAATTTAAGATGTTTGACACAGTTAAATTATTCAATGCCACAAATATTTTTTTAAATAAGTAAATGTAATTTATATACAAAGTTTGGTAAGTCTTCTTTCATAAATGGTACAATAGTAATGTGATTTTTAAAATGCTTTTTGAGTATTAGCCATTTTATCCAGGACATGGTATGAAAACAGCAAAGTATAAAAATCAAATTTCTCTTTTTTACCATTAAAATAGGTTATATATATCAAAATCTGTGCAAGTGGGATATCACTGAAATCTGGATACATTGCAGAGAAACAATTTGAAAAGAATCCTTTTTTTTTGTAAAAAAAAGTATGAAGTTTTTAAATATTAAGTGTTTTCTTATGTTTTGGTAGATTTCTACACTTATACTTCAAAACATATGTAGTATGTATTTTAAAATAATTCATCAAAAGAAGGTTTGTCATGTCTGCAATAAAATAATGTAATATTGTGATGGAGCTGCAGGCTGAGCATGCCCCCTGAATCTCACTTCATTCTCTGTGTGGGAGCTGGACATAGTCATGTACAATGCTGGTGCTACCAAAGAAAATATTACTCCATCAGGATGTGGAACCCAGACCCCAATTCTCAGGATCAATAGGGTTCCCAGCAGTTAGATCCCCATCATCCATTAAGTTATCCCCTACTCTATTGATAGGGTATAACTTCAAAAGTTGGTACAAACCCTTTAACTTGTTAATGTTAAATTTTGCTACATCTTCCATGGTTTTATATGGGAGGAATATGATTCTTGAATTAGAAATATGGAGCGAGAAATATTATTCAATAGTTTTCTAAGAGCCTGCCTAATATCTCTATTACTCAGACTGTATATCATTGGGTTAAGTAACGGGGTTACAACAATGTAGAACAGGGACAGTAATGTGTTTGCATTTTGCTGACGTGAAAATACATAGATGATAATAATTGAGACATAGAATGTAGACACCACAGCCAAATGGGCACTGCAGGTGGAGAACGTCTTCTGCCTCCCGGTCACAGAGGGGATCTTTAGTATGGTGAAGATAATATATGCATACACAATTATAATAAAGGTTAGTGGGAAAATTGCAAAGATGATAGCCAGAAATAAAGTTTCCATCTTCATTATAAATGTGTCTGAACAGGAAAGCTCCAGTAAAGGTTCTAAGTCACAGAAGAAATGGTCAATGATGTTTGGTCCACAGAAATCCAAACATTGCATGGTTAAAAAAACTGTCAGAACCATAATAAATATCATCAACCAGAAGAAAAAAACTGATCTTATACAAAATGTGAGGTTCATGACGGAGGTGTAATGGAGAGGGTGACAGATGGCCTGATACCGGTCATAGGACGTCACAGTCAGAAGAAGACAATCCAGTCCTGCAGAGCCTGTCGAAAAATAGTTTTGAACCAAACAGCCAATAAAGGAAATGAAACTCCCTTGATACAACACAATGTGGAGCATGTTGGGTACAATGGTGGTGGTGAGGAGGAATCTGAGAAGGAGAGCTGTGTGAGGAAGAAGTACATGGGAGAGTGGAGCGACCTGCTGTAGGACACCACCAGGATGATCAGGAGGTTCCCACATACAGTCACACAGTACACGACCAATAGCAGGAGGAAGAAAAGAAAATTGAAATTTTAAAAATTTTGAAATCCCAAGAGCAAAATTTCAGTCACTTTACTAAAATTGTGATATTGCATATTCAGGGACAAGTATAAAACTATAACAAATGAAATCAAGAGAATATATTAAGGTGAATAAATAAATTGATTTAATGTTATAAAAAATATTATTGACGTGAAGATCTACAGACTAGTACTTAGTTATGACAATATGACAATACATAATGTCAGTGATATTGTGAAAAATGGATACATCATGTATCATCCTCATAAGTCAGATAAGATGAGATAAAATTCATCATTGTCATCATTTTGAAACTGGAGAATCTAAGTAAGAAATATTCTGCAATATAATAACCATATTATATATAACACAATAATACATCATTCTCATCATGACAAAATATATTTTTATTATTTAAATTTTTTTTACTGTACCTACTAGAAAAGGATGAAATGACATGTATATTTTATATCATAAGTAAAGGTGAACACAGCTCAGTATAAGACACATATAAATCTACCCATTGACCGCAAATCCTCTCAGCTTATCCTCTCCTGGTTTATTCACTGTTGAAGCTTCTTGTGTTTGGAGGAAATCTTGCCAACCTTCATTGTCCATAGTCAAAGGCACAAGATCAGGGCTCAGCCTCCTTTTATAGAGGAGTCTGCCATCACTTACTGTACATTCTGAAACAGCAGAGAATTCATGTTGTTCCCTGTTGGAGATTCTGTACTGTGGGGAAATGAATAAATGTATGAAATTTTTACGTAAACAAAATATTTTTTATTTGTTGCATAAGAAATATAATTACATAAAACAAAATTACATTAAATTACAAGAAATAAACTAAACTAAACTAAAATAACATGTAGAGGATGATTTTACCTTTATTTTGTTTCTCCTCTTGCCATAGCTAAGAAAATGTTAAAAAATTCAACACTCCATGTTAAATTGTGGTGAAATTCAAACAGAAAAGCATGACCACATGAATGTTTTGGAGATTTCTATAACCCTCTATATGATAAAAGAGATCTATTTTGAACTAAAATATTTTTTTCTCTTATGTCATAGTTAAAAAATAATAAAAATATCATAACTGTATATTAATTTGTGGTAAAATGCAAGTGGAAAAGCAAGACTACATTAATGTTTTTGAATCTTCTTTTGTTCTTTGCATGTAATAAATAAATAATATAATAATACATAATATAATAATAAATAAATTAAATAATAATAAATAATATCATAATAAATAAATAAATAAAAGGTGATGATGATTTTTTACTTGTGGGGTGTTGGACGAATAGGACAAACTGCCATCTCTATCACTGGCACTTTTAGCAGATACTGTGTGCTGGCTAGGAGCGAATAGATGAGATAGCCTTAGAGAGTAGGGTAAATTCAATCAAGTTTTAAAGTCAAGATTTTATTTTTAAAGGGAGTCTGTCAGCAGTTTAGACCCTTCAAAGCTACTGATAGCACTAGAAAGGTAAAGTGTGATACGATTAAAAATACTGGAACAATTTGTTGTTTCCTGCACCAGTTTTAATTAATTCCCCCACTATCGGAATTACTAAGGGGTCTGAACTTTTAATAACATTGATGCATCTTTCAAGGTCTTTTGGGCCAAAATTGAAATCTATTCCAGTCAGGAACTGAGGGCGTGAATTTTCTGGCATGAGTTATAGTAAAACTGTTGGGCCATGGAATTCCTGCCCCAGCCCGCCTTTGTCTCTGCCCTGCTATATCTACTCTTCTTAAAGTGCCAAGCAGATCAGAAAATGAGGAAAGTGGTGTATTTATGCCCAAATTTACCATGCTCCAAAAATGCACCATTTTTGTCCCAGAAAACTGTTGCATGCATTTTTCAGTAAATTCACCGCACTATAAGTATCAAGAATCCTACTATAGCTCCTGTTTGCAGTCACTACTGTATGGTTTCCAAGACCAAAAAATACATTCTGCTTGGGACTTCAAAGCCTTTCCAAACTTTAAAACGCAGACCCAATCAGAGATCTGCCTTATCTTCTAATTAAGAGCTAATGTGGGGTATTTAATCCTTGCTGAAGTTCAGTCATGTGCCTGTGATTGTCCTGTGCAGCCGGGCACTTTACTCTGCTTGAAAAGACTGATTTCTTTTTTTTTTTTGGACTGATGGTGCTGATTTCTGGCGTGTTCTCCTGGTTACCCCCTTGACTTCTGATTTGGATTTTGTTGTGACTTCTTGGATTTGACTTCGGCTTGGACTCTGAGACTTTCCTGATACTAGAGATGGGAGATCCTCTCAAAATTCATTTTGTTTTGGGTTTGAGTGGGTCGGGACCAAACTTTGTTTTAGGTCAAATAACTTAGGTATGAACCACAGATTAAATTGGCTTAAAACTTACAAATCTATGAAACATAGTGTAGAACACTCTTAATGCTCCTATGAACCTATCTATAAAACATAGTATAGAATACTCTTAGAGCTCCTAGGAACCTATCTATAAAACATAGTGTAGAACACTCTTAGGGCTCCTAGGAACCTATCTATAAAACATAGTGTAGAATACTCTTAGGGCTCCTAGGAACCTATCTATAAAACATAGTGTAGAATACTCTTAGGGCTCCTAGGAACCTATCTATAAAACATAGTGTAGAACACTCTTAGGGCTCCTAGGAACCTATATATTAAACATAATGTAGAACACTCTTAGGGCTCCTAGGAATCTATCTATAAAACATAGTGTAGAATACTCTTAGGGCTCCTAGGAACATATCTATAAAACATAGTGTAGAACCCTTGTAGGGCTCCTATTAATCTATCTATGAAATATAGTGTAGAATACTCTTAGGGTTCCAATGAACTTATTTATCCCATTTCTAGCTCTCTAAGGCAAATGTAGCTGAAGTTATGTCAAAGTGAATGTGACATGTATGTCTATGGAAAAACAGATGATTAACAGTGGATACAACCAGTTCAACCATACACTGCACTGCCAGTTGCTTTTAAGCATTTTGACGCCTCAAAAATTACCCTTTTTTGAGAGTAACCACACAAGGTGTTTATATTGCAAAAAGCAATTGTTTTATTAAAATAATAGCCCATTTTGATGACTTGTGCTACAGGCTTGTTGTTATTTGGGAGACAAATTTGTGGCTGTGAGCCAAGTAGAAAGTGATGAAGAATTGGCTTTTCAAAAAAAAAAAAAAGTCACCAAAAGTTATCCCTTTATGGGAGCAGAATGCCACACTAACATTGTTTTGGTATTGGAAGAAGCTATGGTGGGGTTGTTTTTTTCTTTTTTTTCTTATTAGTATGCCAATAGTTTGGCAGTGGCAACTATAGAATTTGAAGAAAAATTTGTGACACTGTCAGCATGCCTGTCACTTGAAAAGTGAAGTGACAAAAAAATTTACTTTATAAAAAAGCCACCAAAGTTGTCCCTTTATGGGAGCAGATGCAGCACCAATGAGTGACAATTACAGAATTTGAAGAAAAATTTGTGGCACTATCAGCTTTCCTGGCCTGCCAGCTGAAAAAGATATAATATACTGTAAAATGCAAAGGATTCTATTAAAATGAGAACTTGGGAGCCATAAAAGAACCTGGTTTCTGGCTGGTTATCCCAGAATGTGAGTAAATGGCACATGGAATTTACGGAATGAAAAAAAAAAATTGTGGCAAACCATCAGTGTGTCTGCCATTTGAAAAGGAATTGTGTGGAAAAAAAAGCCACCAAAAATGACTCCTTTATGGGTGCACATGCAGCACCAAGTACTCACAATTTTAAAAATTTCACGAAAAATATGTGGCACATTGTCAGTTTGCCTAGCTGGACTATCTTCCAAAAGTGATCATGAGGTAGAAACTGTTCTTCCTCCTCTCATAGCTATTTATTCCATCGTGTCTGTGGTTTGCTGCATACAGTAATAATTCACCATACTGCTGCTCAAATTGATTCTCCAGTATGTGCCACAGTAACACTCAATGTGCTCTTCACCTTACAGCCATGAAGTGAGGGCGGGGGAGTTTAAGCAATGGCTTGCCCTGGTGAAGTTGGGTGCAGGAAATAGTCCTGTATGGAGGAACTGGACGAGGTGGATGAGTCCCGTCTGGTGTTGAAACTGGGCATGCACCAGCTAGGTGATATCAATACTAGAAAGCAGCGGGCCTTCCTGCATTTCTAGACTGTGGCCATTGTTGCTCAAACATTGGCCCAGGTGGCCAATGCATTGCCTCTGCCCATAATTGATGCTCCATTTGTTAATGGTTGGGTGCAACTTTCTCCACATGGACATTTACTAGTAGAGGCCTACATGGTGATATCAAGAAGGGTCAGATTCCCTAGAGAAATAATGGTGGCTGGGTAAACTCCATCAAAACTGCGTATGCCATCAGTTGGCAAAATGCAGTGGATTCCACTAAGTGGAATGGCAATGACTCTACTGCAAGTAACTTGGCCGGGTGTGAGTTAAAGTTGCAGACCAGCTGGATGACTGGGTGCAGATTGCTGTTTATTGGACACATATACCTTTATGGATGATAACTGTCATTGGTGTGGAGAAGGAGGAGGAGAAACAGACGTAAATGATAATAATAACAATGACGACCATGTGCTAGGTGTGGATGTGGCCTGACTGCAAAGAAGATCATGGGGATAAGGAGTAGGACGGTCTTGTTAACTTTGCCTGCCTGTGCCACTGTCACTTCTATTTCCTCAAATGAGCTGGTGACGCCATTTCATGTGAGTATGGAAAGACCTTGTTCCTACATGTTTGCCAGCACCCTCATGGCCAATTATCTGCTTGCAGATTTTCCACCTTGCCATCAATTTGTCATTTGGTAATGTACAAAAAAATTCCCATATGGGAGAAACAACAAGTACCTGCTGCCGCAAACCCCAGCAGCAGTGGAAATGTGTCTGCCAGTGCCATTATCAGTCAAGTTTGTATTAGACCTACCCCAGGCAGATCTTTTGGATGTTGGATGCTTGAATTTTTACTATTGCAGCTGCCACCACCCTCTTCCTCTGATGTCACCCTGACCCGGTTGCCAGGTCTTTTCTGCAATAGAATCATAGTCCCCACATTTTTCTGACTTATCATGGTGATGAGAACCTTCTATACTCCTTCAATTCCTAAAAGATCTCCCTCTAGTGCTCCTACAAGAACAACTATAAGTACCACACCACCTGCCACTACTACTTCCACCAACACTCATGTCTTCCACCTCTACCTTCTCTATAGCCAAAAGACAGAAGACAAAAGGGAGCTTTAATCTACCTTGTCCTGTGATCACGAGTATCTCAGGACATTTCCTAATTGTGGTCTTTACTCTCTGCACTGAACCCATCCTCCTGGCTGATGAATGACAGATCTAGTATTCTCCTGGATGGATGCAAGAACAAGGGCTAAGGGTTTGGAGAGCAATGATGAAGGGCGTGTAGTCTGAAACACGTAGGATTGCAGATGTTTTTTTGGTGTGAGGTTTGCTTTGGACTGTTTTTAATGTTTCTTCAATAAAACGAAAGTTTTCATTGTATCTCACGGCTTACCAATATCTTTCTTTACTTTGTATGGTCAGTTGTCCCCAGATATCCATAGCTATACATAGGAGTTGACTTCAAGAGGGATGAGCAGAAATGTGTATGCTACATTCAACTGGTTATGTTGTAGCTGCTTTATACCTTATATATCATTATACCATTGTCAGCCACTGTCAGGGGTTAGTGGTTCTGAAAGACTCCTTTTATCTTGTCTGACTTACTATACAGTATATATTCAGTCCGGTCTCTTACACAATGCCTGGTGATAAATATTTCATTGCAGTTGTGGCTATCCTTTTACTTTAATATGTGTTTTAAATTTAGCTCCTGACCTCGGCTTGTCTCTGACCCTTTTGTTTTTCACTTGGATACACATTTGTTTCTTGTTGTATTTCTCTGGTATTGACTCTGTCTTTGTTCCTCACTCTGACCTCTCTCTCTATAGCTAAGGTCATCATCTTGTTGACCACAACAGACTCTGTTCTGTCCACTGACTATGTTTTGTTATTATGCTGCTCTACTGCTACAAATTTGAGATTATTCTGGGACCATGTCCTAGGAATTCACTGCAGCAATGTCCCGATCCCTATAATGGGGTTTAAACGCTTCCTTCAGCAGCCATTTTTCTTTATGTTTTTTTTTTTTACTTCACTCCTTCCAAAAGCCATAAGTTTTTTATTTTACCGCTCTCAAACTGTGCTTCATAACGAAAAAAAAAAAAATCATAATGAGGTAGAATTAAAGAAAAACTGCATTTGTGCCACTTTCTAATAGGTAAAGCAACAGAAACAGAAAGCATAGGAGTTTCTTCCTTCACTACTGCAGCACTTGAGCCAAAAGTTGCATAAAAATCCAGCCTCCTACTGGCCAGAAGAATCCATTACTTAGCTGTGCCAGGTGGCTAGAGGGCCCCTCCCTAAAAGGGCACTAAAGTCTGAGTTATAGGGAGATACTGTACTGTATATCCACAATAAAGATCCCGCAGCAGGGAAATTAATGGTCTTTCACTTCTGATTTTGTTTTCTCATAGCACCAACATACCTGGCTCCCATATGTATGGCAAACCTCTAGAATGTCATCAACGTGGTCAAATAATGGCACACATGTCCAGATAGCCGATGACAATGTTATATATTCAATAATCCTTGTGCCCTTTTGTTGACATTTTAGGGCTTTTACACCATCAACGTTTATGCTCCTCATTGTCCTTCTTCTCAATCTCGTAATTCTCCTCTTGGCTCTCTGGAAAAATAATTTGCAATGTGGTTTAATAATGTGCCACACTTTTCTACAGTTTGTGTCATTATGGTAGCAGTGGTATAAAGGTGCCCAGCCTAAACTTTTTGCCTGTTTTGCATATGATGACAAAAATGTGTGTTACTCTTTTGGGTTTTGAGTAATATAAGATTTTTTTTTTTCAAACTTGGTACTTTTGCCTCTTATCTTGGGATATCTTAAATACGGTATATTGTAGTGTTATCTGTGATCATTATTTCATGTAATGGGAGAAATCTACATTGTTACTGCTTTTACTATCATCACACAAATGATTATTTTCGAGGTCCTTTGTACACCACAGGTAACAGCGAAACTGCTACACTTTACTATACTGTGCAGAAGATATTGGCAAAAAGTACACTCCGCTGACATCACTCAGTGCTGTTTAGGGGGTGCTCATAGTACTGTTGGGTGACCATTCTGATAGGGTCCGTTAAAAAAAAAAAAAAAAAAAAAAAGGCCACCTATTATAACAGACACTAACTTTAAATGGATCAGATAATGTCAATTTTTATACCATTTTTTTGCTTATTATTTTTGTTCTGCTTTCTGAGCATGCACAGAAAAAATGGACTGCAATAACAGACAGTATAACGAACGACCATCAGTTACTATCCGTTAGCTATAGACATTAATGTTAAAAAATAACGGACGCTTAACGTCCATCATCAGTCCTTTATTTTGATTGGATTCAAAAGCCCTGCACCCCGCATTATGTCCTTAAAATAATGGACAAGTGACTGATTTGGTGAAAACAGACACTAACGGACAACAGATCAAATCCCATTGACATCAATGGAATTCTTAACGGATTTATGACAGATCTGTTAGTGTCCATTATTAACATTCTGTAACGAATGCTAGCAATGGACACAACTAACGGTGGTGTCGACACCCCCTTAGTTTTTATGTTAAATATATTTTTTCAATAATTTTTTTCCATATTTTTTTTTTCTGGCCAATTTGCAGTTTACTCCCTACTAGGGAAGTCCGGCTATAGATACATTAAAAAGTCAAATGTCTTCACAATGAATATAGAGGAGAGGGTCTAACAGCTTTCTCCATGCATTTTACTGAACATTCTTCAAATCTCACAGCTTACTAGGAAAGAAAAGTTCTTGTATCTGCTTCTGGCTGCTTGTGAGGTTACAGATGGGATATTATTCACAGACAGCAGCAGTTCCCTAACTGTGCTCATAAATTACTCTTTTCCTGTGTTAGGTATCTTTTAAGTTGCAGCATGCATTTGCCCTATATCTGCAGTCCAATGTCCCTGAATCTCTTATATTATTCTTACTTGGGCTTTTCTTCACCTTTTTGTTTGCTATTGTACAGTTACTCCTGGCATAATTATGTGTAAATAAACAAGTAGTACTTATAATGGATAGGAGAGGGGACAGACTGCTCATTACTGTACAAGCCTACAGCCTCAGAGACTCATGTAAAAATGTGCTGCAGCCATAATGGCACTATTAGCAGCCGAAAAACTGATAGGATGAAGGATTATACAGTCATAGAACAGACTTCCCAGAAAGACCCTGCAGATATTTCACCTTTTCATGAAGACTCTGGTATACCCTTTAGGGTTATCCATCATTATAGGCCAAGAACATGATGGAAGAAAGAAAATTACAAACACACTCCTGAATCTCTACCCACTGTCTTATTTACTGAGTTTAGGCAAACTTTTAGTTTATGATTTTTCGATTTCTAGATGATGATCTGCCTTTTATAGACAGTTCATCTCTGATGAGCATTGAAGTTTTTAATAAGTTTGGGACTTTAGATAGATTTACCCTTGTGAACCGTGAGTTATATCATTGTGTATGGTTGTTATTAATGTGCTCTGGATACAATTGGACATATCTACTTAAACTGTACTAGATCTAGATGTGAAGTACACTTCTGTTTGAATCCGTGCGGAAACTAGTGGATGGTAAAATACTGTGGTTCCACCACCCCAGGATGGAATATTGAGGTTGTGAACAAAAGGCGGCTGATTTTTATGTACCCCACCCTGTGAGAGGTGAGTGTGGTTTCGACTATACTTATACAGTTGTGCTAAAAAGTTTACATACCCCGGCAGATTTTTTGTTTTTTTGGCCTTTTTTCAGAGAATATGAATGATAACACAAAAACTTTTTCTCCACTCATGGTTAGTGGTTGGTTGAAGCCATTTATTGTCAAACTTCTGTGTTTTCTCTTTTTAAATTATAATAACAACTAAAAATATCAAAATGACCTGTTCAAAAGTTCACATACCTTGGTGATTTTGGCCTGATAACATGCCCAGAAACAAAACCACAGTCAGGTAGACCAACAAAAATTTCAGCCACAAGAGGCCAGAAAATTGTTAGGGATGCTAAGAAAAACCCACAAATAACATCAGCTGAAATACAGGACTCTCTGAAAACTATCGATGTGGCTGTTTCAAGATGCACAATAAGGAGGCACTTGAAGAAAAATGGGCTGCATGGTGGAGTTGCCAGAAGAAAGCCATTACTGCGCAAATGCCACAAAGAATCTCGGCCTCAATACGCCAAACAGCACAGAGACAAAACAGTGATGAGACAAAAATCGAACTTTTTGGCCACAACCATAAACGTTACATTTGGAGAGGTGTCAAAAAAGCCTATGATGAAAGGAACACCATTCCTACTGTAAAGCACGGAGGTAGATCACTGATGATGTGGGGATGTGTGAGCTTCAAAGACACAGGAAACTTGGTCAAAGTTGAAGGAAAGATGAATGCAGGGCGTTATCAGCAAATACTGGAGGCAAATTTGCCCTCATCAGCCAGGAAGCTGCGCATGGGACGTACTTGGACGTTCCAACATGACAACGATCCAAAACACAAGGCCAAGTCGTACAGTCATTGGCTACAGCAGAAGAAAGTGAAGGTTCTGTAGTGGCCATCTCAGTCTCCTGACCTCAATATCATTGAGCCACTCTGGGGAGATCTCAAGCGCGCAGGACATGCAAGACAGCCCAGGAATTTACAGGAACTGGAGACTTTTTGCCAAGAAGAATGGACAGTTTTACCATCTGAGAAAATAAAGAGCCTCATCCACAACTAGCACAAAAGACTTCAAGCTGTCATTGATGTTAGAGGTTGCAATACACGGTATTAAGAACTGGGGGATGGGAACTTTTGAACAGGGTCATTTTGATGTTTTTGGTTGTCATTATGATTTCAAAAGAGAAAACACAGAAGTTTGACAATAAATGGCTTCAACCAACCACTAACCATGAGTGGAGAAAAAGTTTTTGTGTTATCATTCATATTCTCTGAAAAAAGGACAAAAAACCCCAAAAATCTGCCGAGGTATGTAAACTTTTTAGCACAACTGTATTTAATGAGAGACAAGGGATATGTGTCTTTTTGCTGGTACCCCTATTTCTTTTTTTTTTATATACAGTAAATATATTTTACTAGTTCATCTCTGATGAAGCTGATGGAGGTGTCAACATGAAATCATAGTTCATCTTCCCTTGTCTTATATGTCAGAAATATGGTTCCTTAATTAGAAAACATGGAGTAAGAAATATTGTTCAAAAGTTTCTTAAGGGTCTGCTTAATCTCTCTATTACCCAGACTGTAAACTATAGGGTTTAGAAGTGGAGTTAGGACAGTGTAGAACAGTGATAGTAATGGCTTAGCATTTTGCTGATGTGGAAACACATAGATGATAATAATTGACCCATAGTAAATAGACACCACAGTCAAATGGGCAGTACAGGTGGAAAAGGTCTTCTGTCTCCCGGTCATAGAGGGGATCTTTAATATCGTGAAGATAATATATACATAAGAAACTGTAATAATGGTAAGTGGAAGTATTGCAAAAAGAATAGCCACAACCAAGGTTTCCATCTTGACTGTAAAAGTGTCAGAACAGGAAAGCTCCAGTAAAGGTTTCAAGTCACAAAAAAAATGGTCAATGACGTTTGGTCCACAGAAATCCAAACCAATCACCGTCAAAAAAACCATCAATACTAAAGTTACAATCATCAACCAGCACAAGAGAACAGCTCTTAGACAGAATGTAAGAGTCATGATGGAGGTGTAATGTAGAGGGTTACAGATGGCCTGATACCTGTCATAGGACATCACCGTCAGGAGAAGACATTCCAAGCCTATAGAGCCTGCAAAAAAGTGAAATTGTATCAAACAGCCAATAAAAGGCATAGAAGTTCCTTCATACAACACAATGTGGAGCATGTTGGGTACAATGGTGGTGGTGAGGAAGATATCTGACAAGGAGAGTTGTGTGAGGAAGAAGTACATGGGAGAGTGGAGGGATCTGCTGTAGGACACCACCACAATGATCAGGAGGTTTCCACATACAGTCATACAGTACACGACCAATAGCAGGAGAAAGAAAAGGAAATTAAAATTTTGAAAATTTTGAAACCCCAAGAGCAAAATTTCAGTCACTTTACTAAAATTATGATGTTGCATATTCAGGGAGAAAAGTTAAAAAACTAGAACAAAGGGAATTAAGAGAATATATTAAATAGAAGAAAAAGATTGATTTAATATTACAGAAAGCACAATGGCAAACAGCCTGCGGATATCCAATCTACAGATTAATCAGTATATTGTTTGGATAAAATAATAATAAAAAAAATTATATAAATGTAAATTATATCAGTAATAATGTGAGAAATGGTTATATTGTCTGTGATCATCATTGTCATAAATGAGATATTAGAAGATATTTATCATCATTGCCACATGTAATAATAATAATCATAATATAATAATAATAATAATAATAATAATAATAATAATAATAATAATAATAAATTTTATTTTTATAGCACCAACATATTCCACAGCATTGTACAATTTGTAGGGTTCAAGTACTGACAAAAAAGATACATTACAAAGAAATATTCAATTCACACACTGAGACTGAGGGCCCTGCTCGCAAGAGCTTACAATCTATGAGGTAGAGGTGGTGACACAAGAGCTTACAATCTATGAGGTAGAGGAGGTGACACAAGAGCTTACAATCTATGAGGTAGAGGGGGTGACACAAGAGCTTACAATCTATGAGGTAGAGGGGGTGACACAAGAGCTTACAATCTATGAGGTAGAGGGGGTGACACAGGAGGTAGCAGGGGCGGCAACAGATGTAGCATTGTTTGTACAATGGTCAGACAATTGTGTAATAGGGGTTACTGCCATTACACATATATAAAGCTGTATGAGCCGTCACCAGTCGTGTCCTTTAACGTGCAGATGGTGCCTGGACATATAAAGTTAGTCTGATACGGCATCATATCCTGTGAGGTAATGCAGGCGCATGAACAGAGGAGGGTATGTTTTAGGGATTCTAAATACGGAAGGGTTTACATTAGGAGTTGTGATAGGCCTGTCTGAAAAGATATGTCTTTAGTTTGTTCTTGAAGCTGTGGAAATTGGGAGTTAATCTGATAGTCCGGGATAGAGCATTCCAGAGAAGTGGTGCAACTCGGGAGAAGTCTTGTATACGAGCATGGGAGGTTCTGATAATAGAGGATGTTAGTCTTAGGTCATTGAGTGAATGGAGAGTACGGGTTGGGCGATAGACAGAGATGAGGGAGGAAATGTAGGGAGGTGCAGCATTATGGAGAGCCTTGTGGATGAGGGGGATAAATTTATATTGTATTCTGTATTGAATAGGCAGCCAATATAGTGACTGACACGGACTGGAGGCATCGCTGTAGTGTCTAGACTGATAGATGAGCCTGGCCGCCGCATTCAGAATAATAATAAGATCTTGAGATCACAATGAGCAGAATTATGCCTATGGCGATTGGAGATCTATGCACCATCAAAAAAGGGTTTGAAAAAAATCTCTTAGAGATTCCAAGTCATCATAATGGGCAAACATCCTTAGAAAAGTATTGGGTTAAAGCCCTATGTCCCTGCCTACAAGCCACTGGCAAAAAGATGAGATACTCTAATAATAATAATATGAATATTATTAATAATAACAATAATAATAATAATGATAAAAGTGAGCAAAATAATTGACCAAAGCTAGAATTGTGCTTGTGGTGGCCAGAAATCTATGCACCATGAAATAAGCATTAGGAAAAAAAAAATGTCAAGAGCTTCCAGGCCATAACTATGAAGATCACACTAATGGCCACCGCACAAATTTTTAGAAAAGTGTTGGGACATGGATTGCCTATAAGACACCATCAGAAAGCTGAGATATTCTTAAAAAAAAAAAAAATAATAATAATAATAATAATAATTTTGTGTCTATGCAATAAGGATCTTGCAATATAATATATTATTATAAAGCATAACAGTATCACAACCAAAACAATATGATTTTTATGGTTTAAGAATATATTTTTCTACCTACTGGTTAAATGGCACTGAAAATTTTATTTCATATCCCGAATTCAGGTGAACACAGCTCAGAATGAGTCCTGGAATCCTCTTTCCTGGTTTATTCACTATTGGAGATTCTTGTAGTTCCAGGTAATCTTGAAGACAGTCATTGTCTACAAGTAATAATGCAAAGTCAAGGCTCAGTCTCCTTTTATAGATGAGTCTTACACAGGATACAGTTCTTTACGAAGTTGTGGAAAATTCATGCCCCATTGGAAATTCTATTCTGTAGGGAAATTCAAAAACTTTTACAATACTTTGAAATAATTTTTATTCAGAATATAAAGATTATGTTATACCTCATTACAGCAAAGACAATTTTATATTTAAAGCATATACCTCTGATTATAAATAACTTTTCATAAATTAATAATGCACGTGAAAATAAGAAATTGTAATATCTTATTAAGGATTTTTGTTTCCTTCACCACTTATTAATCTGTTCTATTGCTCCTTGTCTTCAATCTGACTCCTTGTTTACAAGATATTTGTCCCTATATTCAGCCTCACACATAGAGCTCTATGGAGAGGGTACAAAGGAATAGAATTCTCCTGCCGTCTAGTTAATTGATTTATTGCCTCATTCTGTGCACTCATAGCCTCTTATCTACAACCTAGCAGTATTAAAAAAGCAACAATATCAGAATGTAACAGCAGCAGTTATTTGAGTGTCTTTTGCAGTCCCCCTCCCCTCTTCAAAGACTAACACGGAGAAAGTAACTGCCTGAAATTGTAAAAAAACAGATTTCTTGAATAAAATATATTACAAAGTTTCTTATTTTACCTGTACTATTCATTTATGTTAAGTTGTTTATAACTAAAGGTACGCTTTAAGAATCAGAATTTGTTTTGCTTCTCTGCACATCAGAGAAATGATCAAAATTTAAAAATGATCAAAATTTAAAAAAATCAGTAGCATGTTTCAATTTGTGCAGTAATTTGGAGAAATTTTTGGGATGCTTTAGAACTTCTCTTGCCATGCACATTAGTCAGCACGTCAGTTCCAGTAGACATTTTCTCTGCAGGCTGAACAAATGGAAAGTAATTGTTGTCAAGTTATTGGTTTCTGCTATTGTTAACCCATTCTTAAAACCATTTTTTGATTTTGACTTCTGTCTTCAGAAAGCCATAACTCTTTTTTTCTGTGCACAAAGCTGGATGAGCACTTACATTTTTGTTGAAATAATTGTACTTTGTACTGGTACCATTTACCCTCTTCCCAACATCCGCCGTATTGTAACAGCATTATTGCAGCAGAGTGGCCGCCATAGCCACAAGGTCTCCGCTGTATTGTAGCAGAGACCCAGAGCTAATGCCTGCAATCAGAGTTTAAATATTAAATGGTACCACTAGGAAGTACAATTTGTCCCACAAACATTAAGTGCATATACGGCTCTGTGAATGGAAAAATAAAAAAATAAAAAAATTCAGAATGGGGTGGAATTTCTTATGGGCTTTGTTTTTACTATATTCACTGTGCAGCCAAAATGGTATGTCACCTGTATTCTTGGGGGGAATACCATTTTGGGGAATTTTTGACAGTTTGATCGCTTTCTATTTATTTTTTTTGGGGGGGAAGGAGGTAAAAGGACAAAAAAACAGCAGTTCAGCCACTAAGGTATTCACTGTATGAGAAAAATATTTTTACATGTTTGTAGCTCGGGTCTTTTTGGACATGGTCATGCATAATTTGTTTATGTTTGTTTTTTATTTATTCATTTTTGTGATCTAGCAAAAAGGGGGGTGATTTGAATTTAAATTTTTATATATTTTTAAAAACTTTTTAAATTGTTTTCTAGCCCCCTCCCAGGTTCTTGAACCTGCACTCGTCAGACTGATCATCCCATAGACTGCAGTACTTCTGTATTGCTGTATTTTTGGATTTCTTTTTTTTTTTATTTTCCACCTTTACATTTTCCTTACATTCACAGAGTCATATAAAGGCTTGTTTTTGTAAAACAAATTTTATTTTCAAATGCCACCATTTAAAATCCCATACAATATGCTGGGAAGCTGAAAAAAAAAATTGTATTGGTTGGGTGGAAATGGACCAGAATACTGCTGCAACATTTTCTTAAAGGTTTTGTTTTTGCAGCATTCACTTTGCAGTAAAAAAAGATGTTAGCTATATTCAGTTTTAGCCAGTACGATCACAGTGATACCAATTTTCTATAACTTTTGTTGTATTTTTATACCATTATAAATTACTAAGTTTGAAAAAAAAAGTTTTTTTTTTCATCACTTTTTATTACATTTTTTGGAGGAAGTAATTATTTATATATTTATTCCAGAAATAGTGGATTATGTGTTGTGGAGGATTTCCTCCTTCATCAGATCTCCTCCTCCATAATGTGGAATAAACGCTACTATCGGACCCATTTATGTCTTCAGTTCCACTGATAGGGTGTCAGGCAATATTTTTTTATACATTGGCTTGTTGCCCCAAGAAATGTCTGGATTTTTTCCACAAGGATTACATTACAGTTGGACTCCACAAGAAGTTTGACCTCCACCTGCGCTACAGATCTAGTCCAAAGCCAGATGTTTCGGCCAACAAGGATACCCGCACAAAGCTTTTTGATACAGTTGTGCCTGTTCCAGCACAACCTTTCCAGGTGAGTCTCCACTGTTAATGGATGGGGGTGTTCTTGAACTGTATAGCCTTATGAGAGCGCTATCTCCTATTTGTGTTTATTATTATAGCAGGGGCGGGGACAACTCTCAGTGTAAAAGTGTCTCGAATAATTTTTTACTCACATGCAAAAGTAAATTCAATGGACCGGATTGTTCTGTATGGCCCTATTTTTAATAGATAAAGAACTGAGAATTTATGAAAACAATTAGAAAACAAAACAATTTCTGAAATAAAAAAAGTTGAAAAATACAGATGGGGTTAAAAAGAATTGGATGGACGTTTCTATTCGTAAAAGCACAAAGCATATCTGACAACTATTTGTGATTATTTTCATAATTTTATGTTCTTCATTAAATCCTCCAGAGATCGGCACCCAGCTGTGGATTTCTTTAGGGGTTTCTCTTCCAGTGTATAAAAAGCTGAATATCAGAGACTGGAATTTACCTTACAAAAATTTTCCTTGTTATCTGTGCAGCTGCATTGTATGTTTCTTGCTTGTTTTTTTTTTTTTTTCTCATGGAATATTTCATTAATATTTTTATTATTTCTTTTTAACCATTAATCTCAATCTAATGACCGTTACTCATCTCAGTTGTCTCCTAGAATCTAGGAGATGCTTCATCTGCAAGGAAAATATTGTAATTTAGTAAAATCTCTCCAGAAGGCGATCTCTTTCTCCAAACCTGATTTTTTTGTGGTGTCAGATTTTCACTTCCATCATTTTCTATGCACGCTGGCCTTCCTCTTTGATAGGACCACTCCTCTACAAGGCTATGTTTAATGCAAGAGTTTCATGGTTAACATTGTTGTAGACTTGTACCACCTACCTACACACGTGGACAAAATTGTTGTTCCCCCTCGTTTAATGAAAGAAAAACCCACAATGGTCACAGAAATAACTTGAATCTGACAAAAGTAATAATATATAAAAATTCTATGAAAATGAACAAATGAAAGTCAGACATTGCTTTCCAACCAGGCTTCAATAGAATTTTTTTTAAAAAAGAAAACTCATGAAACAGGCCTGGACAGAAATGATGGTTCCCTTAACTTAATATTTAGTTGCACAACCTTTTGAGGCAATCACTACAATCAAACGATTCCTGTAACTGTCAATGAGACTTCTGCACCTCTCAGCAGGTATTTTGGCCACTCCTCATGAGCAAACTGCTCCAGTTGTCTCGGGTTTGAAGGGTGCCTTTTCCAGACGGCATGTTTCAGCTCCTTCCAAAGATGCTCAATAGGATTTAGGTCAGGACTCATAGAAGACCACTTCAGAATAGTCCAATGTTTCCCTCTTAGCCATTCTTGGGTGTTTTTAGCTGTGTTTTTTGGTCATTATCCGTGACCTGCGACTGAAACCAAGCTTTCTTACACTGGGCAGTACATTTCTCTCTAGCATCCCTTGATAGTCTTGAGATTTCATTGTACCCTGCACAGATTCAAGACTCCCTGTACCAGATGCAGCAAAGCAACCCCAGAACATAACAGAGAATCCTCCATGTTTCACAGTAGGGACAGTGTTCTTTTCAAGATATGCTTAATTTTTCCATCTGTGAACATAGAGCTGATGTGCCTTGCCAAGAATTTTTTGTCTCATCTGTCCATAGGACATTCTCCCAGAAGCTTTGTGGCTTGTCAACATGTAGTCTGGAAAATTACTTTTTGTCATATTCAAGTTATTTCTGCCACCATTGTGGGTTTTTTCTTTCATTAAACGAGGGGTACCAACAATTTTGTCCACGTGTGTATATATAACCACCAAATATGACACATTGACCAAACAAAAATATCTTAATCTTTATTAATCACAATAAATCTAGCAAATAATTAATTCATTAAAATATATTTAAAATAGCTAAAGGTTGTGGCTACCAAAACTGCACAAAAAAATTAATATAAAAACTCACATAACAAAGGGATCCAAGGACAAGAATAATACATAAAACAATGTAAATAAAAAGTCGCAATATCAATCCATGTGGATCAACCCCAGGCACAGTAAAAGTACTTTGGATACCACAATAATATAAACTAGGGTAGGGATAGTATCAATAAGTAGATAGTCATGACTTCCAGCCTCCTTAGTTCTCCAAGATGGGGGACAACCTTGCTGCTGTGTTCTTTCAAAATGTGTCTGCAAGTACCAAGAAAAATTGACTGATGGAAGGCAAAGGGCAAAGGTCACACCAAATATTGATGGGATTTACATTTCTCTCTTTTTTTCATTCACTTAATTTTATTATTTGACAAAAATAAACTATTAACACTTACATAACTGAATGCATTCTTACTGCGTCTCATTTTCCCCACACCTGACTAAAACTTTTGCACAATACTTTTTAAGGCCTCATTTAGATTAATGTAGTGTATTAATAGTGCTGTAAATTTGGTTCTGTGGAATCATCGAGGGTCTAAGTGTTACATCTGCCTATTGACTGTCCATGTACCTGTTCAACCAATAGCTACACGGGTACAATACACAAGTCTGAATGAGACCTTAAACTACAATTTCTATCAGAATGGGGTCACTTTGTTTAGTAATATGACTTTTGAGCTACACCAGCATCTGCTGCTTAGAATACATGGAAAGAATCTAGTTTGGGTTTATTAGTATCGGTTTCACAGATAACAGAAATGGGGATTATATAGAGAAATAAATGGGAAACAGAAGAAAGAAAAAAAATATTTAAAAACATATTTCATGATATTTTACAGAAATGGAAAAGAACATCACTTCGGTTCTTCTCCTTGGATTTCCAGGTCCATATAGTGTCAGGATCTTGTTATTTCTTGTCATCCTTCTGACTTACTGTGTGACTATATGTGGGAACCTCACGGTCATCACCCTGGTGTCCTACAGCAGGAACCTCCACTCCCCCATGTACTTCTTCCTGACACAGCTCACCACATCCGACATCCTGACAACCTCAGACATTGTCCCAAACATGCTCCATATCATCCTGAACAATGGCTCCTCTATGTCCCTCATGGGATGTATCACACAGTCTTATTTCTTTTCTTACCCTGAATGTGCAGAATGTCTTCTACTGACATGGATGTCCTACGACCGATACCTGGCCATATGTAGACCCCTAAATTATCATTCCACAATGAGTCCTGCGTTTTGCCTGTGGTCTATTGTAATAACCTGGTTAAGTACTGCGGTTGTGGCTTTTATTGCTATAGAGCCAATATATCATCTTTCCTTCTGTAGATCAAATGTCATTGATCACTTTTTTTGTGACATTGACCCAATATTAGAATTATCTTGTTCTGATACCTTTAATATTAAGCTATTTGCTGTATTATTGGGTTTTCCTTTTGTTGTTTTCCCATTTATAGCAATTTTCATCTCTTATGCTTATATTATATACACAATCTTAAAGATCCAGTCCATCAACCAAAGGGATAAAGCCTTCTCCACCTGCGGGTCTCACCTGACCGTGGTCTTGATATTCTACGGGACACTTTTTACTACTTATTTAACTCCAGTTAAGGGAAAATCGACTGTTTTACATAAAATTCTCTCTCTTGTGTATTGTGTGGTGACTCCATTTCTGAACCCTATAATATACTGCTTGAGGAACAAAGACATTAAGATAGCTTGTTGAAAGTTCATTGAAAGGTGACCATGTCCAAAAAGTATTCTTCTAATAGCCTGTAAATATACACATGTAAGAGGTGGAACGACAGGTAAGGAAAATATGTTTCAGGTCAGCAACTTTTGTATAAAACATTTCCGCTAATTTTTCCACATTTTTCAGGTCTATATAGAATTTATCTAGCCAAATGGATGGTCTTTATATCTTTTATACATTCTCTGGTTGCTCCTCAAGTTTCTTTGTAATATGTATCAGACTAGTTTCACATTAGCACTCGCTATACGTTCGGGGTTTCTGTCTCCAAACCCGCTTAAAAAAGTCCTGCAAGCATTTTTCGGGTGGAAACCTGGCGGACCCCATTATAGTCTATGGGGTCTGTAGGTTTCCGAGGGTAACCGCTTTTTAAGCGGGTTAGCCTTCCACTTTTTGGGTCCGCAATCGGACCTGGAGAACGGAAAGCTGAACGATAGTGTGAACCTAGTGTAAGTCTTCAGTAAAGTATATTTGTGTGTTTTATGTTATACTTTGTATACAGGTATGGTAATAAAGGAAAGAATATGGGCTAGAAGGCATTCTGGGACAGGACCAATAATGGTTGGCAGAGGCTAGAAATGGTTCTAGAATGGTTTGAAAGAACTTCATTGGATTGCTTGGCTACATGATTTGTCACCAGATAATTTGTCAACTATCTTGTTGTCTGAAGCAGTTTGCTTGTAGCAGAGGAGTATAGTTTCTAAAAGAGAGTCTGGCATCAGAACCAGTATGTCAGCCTTGCAGAGAGACAGGTTAGGATCACCTGAATAAAATTGTATTTTCCATTTGTGAATTGGTGACTCTGATATTTCCATTTTGGTCAATATGTAAATGAACTCTTCCAGAAGTCACTTCTATCTAAGAAAGACTTCAAGGACAGTCGGATATTATGTAGGAAGTTTAGAGATTAGACTGCAGAGGACTGGGTTAAAGTTATTTTCTCTAATGAATCCCCCTTCAGACTGTCTGAACATCTGGAAGAATAATTGTTCGATGAAGAAAAAGGTGATCATCACCATGACTTGTGTGTCATATCAGTACAGCATCCTGATACCATTCATGTGTGGGGTTACTTTTCATCCATGGAGTGGGTTCACAGACAATTTTGCCACTGCCATGAATAAAGAATGATATCTAAACATTGTCCAAGAACAACTTCTCCCGACCATCCAGGAGCAATCTGGTGTTGAATAATGTTTTGTCCAACGTGATGGACATCGTGTCACAAAGCAAAAGTGACAACTATCAAAATATTGAAATTTTGGTTCCTTGGTTAGGAAACACCCCAGATCTTAATCCCATGGAGATCCTGTGGTCAATCTTCAAAAAGCAAAAGGACAAACAAAAACACAGAAATTGTGATAAACTCCAAGCACTGGTTAGACAAGAATGGGTTGTTACCAGTCAGGATTTGCCCTAGATATCCAGCATGCCAGGGCGAACTGCAGGAGTTTTGAAAATAAGGGTTAATTATAATAATAATAATAATAATAATAAATTTTATTTATATAGCGCCAACATATTCCGCAGCACTGTACAAATTGTAGGGTTCAAGTACTGACAAAAAAGATACATTACAAAGAAATAGTCAATTCACACAATGGGACTGAGGGCCCTGCTCGCAAGAGGTTACAATCTATGAGGTAGAGGGGGTGACACAGGAGGTAGCAGGGGCGGCATCGGAGGTAACATTGCTTATACAATGGTCAGACAATTTTGTAATAGAGGTTACTGTCATTACACATATATAAAGCTGTATGAGCCGTCACCAGTCGTGTCCTTTAATGTGCAGATGGTGCCTGGACATATAAAGCTAGTCTGAAACGGCATCATATCCTGTGAGGTAATGCGGGAGCGTGAACAGAGGAGGGTATGTTTTAGGGATTCTAACTACAGAAGGGTTTACATTAGGAGTTGTGATAGGTCTGTCTGAAAAGATGTGTCTTTAGTTTGAAGCTTGAAGCTGTAGAATGTGGGAGTTAATCTGATAGTCTGGGATAGAGCATTCCAGAGAAGTGGTGCAACTCAGGAGAAGTCTTGTATACGAGCGTGGGAGGTTCTGATAATAGAGGATGTTAGTCTTAGGTCATTGAGTGAACGGAGAGTATGGGTTGGGCGATAGACAGAGATGAGGGAGGAAATGTAGGGAGGTGCAGCATTATGGAGAGCCTTGTGAATGAGAGGGATAAGTTTATATTGTATTTTGTATTGAATAGGCAGCCAATGTAGTGACCGGCACAGACCGGAGGCATCGCTGTAGCATCTAGACTGATAGATGAGTTTGTCCGCCGCATTCAGAATAGATTGTAGAGGGGAGAGTTTTTAGTAAGGGGAAGACCGATTAGTAAGGAGTTACAGTAGTCAAGGCGAGAATGAATCAGGGCAACAATAAGTGTCTTTAGTGTATCTGTGGTAAGGAAAGGGCGGATTCTGGATATGACATGAGCATGCGAGTGATTGGATATGGGGGGTGAAGGAAAGCTTTGAGTCAAACATAACCTCGAGGCAGCGGGCATACTGCCTAGGAGTTATGGTAAGGCCGGAGACTGCAATGGAGATATCAGGGACAGATCTATTAGATGGTGGTAACAGCAGTAGTTCAGTCTTTGAGAGATTAAGTTTCAGATACAGCGAAGACATGATATTTGAGGCAGCAGAGAGACAGTCACTGGTGTTCTGTATTAGTGCTGGGGTGATGTCACTGGATGACGTATATAATTGGGTGTCATCAGCATAAAGATGGTACCAGAAGCCAAATCTGGTGATGGTTTGTCCAATGGGGGCTGTGTAGAGGGCAAAGAGCAGGGGACCTAGGACCGAGCCCTGAGCAACCCCAATGGCAAGGGGAAAAGAGGAAGAAACAGAGTCCGCAAATGATACACTGAAAGTGCGGTCTGAGAGATAAGAGGAGAACCAGGAGAGCACGGAGTCTGTGAGGCCGACAGAGCGGAGCATAGTGAGGAGGAGTTGATGGTCAACAGTATCAAATGCTGCCGAGAGATCTAGAAGAATAAGAAGAGAGAAGTCACCATTGGATTTAGCCATCAGGAGATGTTGGAGACTTTTGTGAGGGCCGTTTCAGTAGAGTGCAGAGTGCGGAAGCCAGATTGTAAGGGGTCAAGAAGATAGCAGAAAGATAGCGGATTTAAGGAGAATAGACCAAGCGTTCAAAGATTTTGGAGATGAAGGGGAAGTTAGAGACAGGTCGATAGTTAGCAAAACAGGACGGGTCAAGGGAGGATTTCTTCAATAGCGAGGTTATGACAGCATGTTTGAAAGAGGATGGGAAAATTCCAGAAGACAGAGAGAGGTTAAATATTTTAGTCAGGTGAGTCGTGACAGCAGGAGAAGGTGTGAGGGGAAAGGGTCACTACTGCAGGTAGTAGGGCAATTCAATTTTGTCATGGAAATAAGTGGCCAGGTCATCTGCACTAAGGTCTGTGAATTGCACCTGCACCTTGGGAGTAAGGAAGTTGTGAAAATTATCAAAGAGCTTTTTAGGGTTACAGGAGAGAGAAGAGATGAGAGTGGTGAAGTAGGCTTGTTTGGCGAGGTGAAGGGCAGAACTATAGGTTTAAGCATAAATTTGAAGTGGAGGAAGTCTGTAGGTGTACGTGATTTTTTCCACAGACATTCAGCACACCTAGAGCACCGCTGAAGAAAACACGCCTGTGGCATGTGTCTGGGTTGCTGCCTCCTGCGTCAAACTTTTCGAGTGGAGGGGGGAGCCGCCTCATTCAGTGCACTTTTAAGGGTTTCATTATATTGACTGGTGGCCAGATTGGGGCAGGACAGTGAAGAGATGGGGGACAGAGAGGACTGTAGAGTATCTGAGAGGTGCTGGGTGTTAATAGCACATAAATTCCTATATGTATGATGAGTAGGTATGTCCTGTGAAAGAGAGGAAGCACTAATGGTGAGAGACAGAAGGTTATGATCAGAGAGGGGCAGAGAAGAGTTAGTAAATTTAGAAACTGTGAGAAGTCAAAGGAAGACAAGATCAATTGTGTTGCCATCTACATGTGTGGCAGAAAAGGAAAGTTGTGAAAGACCAAAAGAAGTGGTTATTGAGAGAAACTGTGAGGTAGCTGGGGAGACGATGAGGGTAGGAATTTCGGTGGATAAAAAGAGGGGAAGCCAAGAAGCGAAGTGATCCAGAAATCGGTAGGGTGAGCCAGGTGGACGGTAGATCACGGCTATGCGTAAGGAGAGTGGGCGGAAAAGTCTGATAGCATGGACTTCAAATGAGGGGAATGTGAGGGAGGGTACCGGTGGGCGTTCCAGAGAGATCTGTTAAAAGAGACAGGGGAAAGATAAGGAGAGGGAACACAGTAAATATTGATGAGGTTTGTAGGATTTCTGTGTGTGCAGGAAGAGGAAAAGTTAGAGAAAGAAGGAGGGCCAGAGTTTGGAGAGATGTCCCTAGCAGCTAGAAGGAGCAAAATGGACAGAGACAGAAGATGGTTAAGTGATTTATGAGGATGCTTATGTTTGGTTTCACTGATAAAAGTAGTATAGGGATTAGGGTGTTTGAAGAGAGTGAAAGGTGTGTGAGAGCTATACAAGGGAAAAGGCAGAAGAGAAGGACTGATATGGATAGTGTGTACTGGTGCTAGAGATGGAGGGGAGTTCTGCACAAAGACAATTGCTAAGATAGTAAGTGACAATGCAGCTCTATGATACCATGTGTTAAAGCTTGTTGTTTTGGGTTTAAGTTTGCCTGGTATTCTTCCATGGTTTGCCTGTCTCGTTCCCTGTCTCAATGCCATGTGTAAGTGCACTTTGTTTAACACTAATTTAAGTCGTTAACCAATTAATCAACAAACTTTGGCACATGAGGAGACTGGACTATGTAGTTACAAATACACTGACCAGGGAACTACCATAAAATCACTGAGCATCTGTCGGGGGCAAGTCCCCCTGGGATGGATGTCACCGTAATCCTAATTAAATATAGAACAGGTACGAGCTCGGGAAAACAAACTACAGACACACCCAAGGTATCTAGTAAGAATGATTTTGTTTATTGTATAGTTCGTACAAGTTTTAAAGGCAAGTTGATTACACAATAATCATGTGACCAATGTACATATTTGGTCTTTCCGGTTCCACTGCTAGGCAGATTCACAGTTTCTCATAATATGTGTTACTTCTCATTCCTTATCTGTATGTTTTCTTTTATCTTTCCTGAGAACAGCACAACCTTGAATGCTATCCCAGACTTTGTGTCTGCAACAACTCTAAAATTATGCTGACTGTCTGCAAAACATTCCACTCTCTGTGTATAGAGTATATAACATATAATACAAGTTATATTTTAACCCTTTACACTGACACTAGTACAGATAAGGACACATGGAAATGCAAAAATAGAGCCTGGATGAAAGGTTAGGATAGGGGTCAGTAAACAGGCAGAGTTGGGTTGAAGAGAAGATGTACCTGTCTGATGACAAGAAGAGTGAAGGTCAGATCCATGCCATGTATAAGTGCACTTTGTTTAATATGCACTTAGGTTAAGATGGACTCTGCATTAGAAAATGCCCCCTGGAAATATTGAGCAGTTTCATAAACTTGATGGATTTGTCTTACATATCTTCCTTCACCTTTTTTTGGCCTCCTGGCAGCGTCCGGCACTCTCTCTCGGTCTACTTGGTGACATCATGCGTCACTGCTGAGGCATGTGATTGGGTCTCAGTGGTCACATGAAAAGATCGCAGAGTATAATAATTTACTGCTATATATGTTGCCATTTTAGTTTGTCTGAAACAAATCACCAATTTTTCGGTTTTGCTAAAAACCAAACAATTTGGGATATTTGGGTCAAGCCTAGCTCATAATGATGTGCTTTGCCCATCTCTATGCAGGATACTTAAAATTTCAAAGCATTGAAGTTATTAGACCCCCAACCAAGCAGAAGAGACTGGGACAAACAAATCTTTCGAAAAGAATCAGGACAGGTTTTAAGTCTAAATACCATTAAATTACATGGATTGAAGGACGACACCTCTTATACATGTCTCATTAACTAAATGAGGGTTTGTGAGTTTGGTATCCTAATATTGATGTCCATTGCTATATCACATACAATATTTACTATCCTAACCCCACATATGGGAATCTGTGTATTGTATCTAGACAGTAACACAATCTCTAGATAGATACAAGGCCATGTCAAGGCTCAGTCTCCTTTTATAGATGACTCTTATACCAGTTACAGTTCATTGTGAAGTTGTGGAAAATTCATGTCCCATTGGAAATTCTGTTCTTTAGGGAAATTCAAAAACTTTTACAATACTTTGAAATCATTTTTATTCAGAATATGAAGATTATGTTATACCTCTTTAAAACAAAGACAATTTTATACTTAAAGCATATACCTCTTGTTATAAACAACTTTTCATAAATTAATAATGCACGTGAAAATAAGAAACTGTAATATATATTGCTGTTTCCTTCACTAGTCATTAATCTCCTGCTCCTTATCTTCAATCTGACTCCTTGTTTACGTTATATTTGTCCCTATATTCAGCCTCACACTTAGAGCTCTATGGAGAGGGTAGGAGAGGGAATAGAATTCTCCAGCCAGCTAGTTAATTGATTTATTGGCTCATTCAGTGCACTCATAGCCTCTTATCTACAACCTAGTGTTAAAAAAGCAAGCAATATCAGAATGTTGCAGCAGCAGTTATTTGAGTGTCTTTTGCAGTCCCCCTTTACTCTTCATAGACTAATATGGAGAAAGTAACTACCTGAAATAGGAGAAAACTGATTTCTTAAATAAAATATATTACATAGTTTTTTTTTAAATTTTACCTGTACTATTCATTTATATTAAGTTGTGTATAACTAGAGGTACACTTTAAGAATCAGAATTTGTTTTGCTTCTCTGCACGTCAGAGAAATTATCAAAATTTAAAAAAATCAGTAGCATGTTTCAATTTGTACAGTAATTTGGATACATTTTTGGGAAAATTTAGAGGTTCTCTTGCCATGTACATTAGTCATCACGTAGACATTTGCTCTACAGGCTGCACAAATGGAAAGCAATTGTTGCAGTTGTCATGCTATTGTTGTCAAGTTATTGGCTTCTGCTATTGTTAACCCATACCCGCCACAGCCATTTTTCGACTTTGACTTCTGTCTTCAGAAAGCCATAACTCTTTTTTTTTTTATATTAAATGGTACCAATAGGAAGTACAATTTATCCCACAAACATTAAGGGCACATATGGCTCTGTGAATGGAAAAATAAAAAAGTAATGGGGTTTGGAAGGTGGGGAGTCAAAAATTAAAATTTTAAATTAAAAAATCCTTTGGCAGGAATGGGTTAATATTACGATGTACGATGTTTTGGGATGCTGGAAAAAAATTCAGAATGGGGTGAAATTGAAGAAAATGTGTGTTTGTGCAACTTTATTATGGGCTTTGTTTTTACTATGTTCACTGTGCAGCCAAAATGGCATGTCACCTGTATTATTGGGGTATGTTATAATTCCAAGGATACAAAATTTATGTAGGGGTTTTTTTGTTTTTTACATTTTACCCTTTAAAAAAAAATCGAAAACTTTGCAAAAAAAATTCTTGGAGTTTTTTTTTTGAGATTCTTGAATTCTCTGGCAACCGTAACTTTGTATGTTTCTGTGTACAGGGCTGCATAAGGAATATTTTCTTTTAAGTGGGACAAAACAGAAAAAAAAAATATAGTGGTACTTTTCTATATGTACTTTAGGGAAAGGGGAGAGGTGATTTAAATGTTTAATTATTTTTTTAATATACTGTATAGAGTAATCTGTAATAGAACTTGTAATGCAACAAGCTTGTAGCCTTCAATGGCTCCCAGCAACTATGACAATGGATCGCCCCTGGATTCACCCTAAAAGGGCGCGTCAGTCATGTTTGACCAAGGCATCAGGGTGGTTAATGCTCATGGCCAGCTATAATTTCAAATTATTGATACCAGCTTTCAATGAAGGAAGATATCTTTAACCCTTTCCCACTGTGATTTTTCGATTTTTACTCCCTATCTTCCAACAGCCATGCATTTTTCATTTTTTTTTTCTTCACAGAGTCATATTAATACTTATTTTTGTGGGTGATACCATTTCATATTCCATGTGGTGTACTGGCAAGCAGGACACAAAATCAGAATGGGGGGTAGAAAATATAGCATTTTGCACAATTTTCTTATGGATTTTATTTTTACATTGTCCACTGTACAGCCAAAGTGACAGTTTACCTATATTTTGCAGGTCATTATGGTTACAGCGATACAAAATTTGTATAGTTTTTGTTGTACTTTAACAAAAATCTAAAATCTTGAAAAAAAATAACATTTCTTGAAATCGCCATATCCTGAAACACATAACTTCTTTTTTATATTTCAGTATGCAGACCTGTGTAGGGCTTTTATTTATTTATTTTTTGCAGGCCAATTGTGCTATTTTATTTATACCATTTTGGGGAATTTTTGACAGTTTGATAATAATAATAATAATAATAATAATTTTTATTTATATAGCGGCAACATATTCCGCAGCACTGTACAATTTGTAGGGATTTGTTTGATCACTTTTTATTCAGTTTTTTTGTGGGGGGGAGGGGTGAAAGGCCAAAAAACAGCAGTTCAACCACTAAGGCATTTACTGTATGAGAAAAATATTTTTACATGTTTGTAGCTCAGGTCTTTTTGGACATGGTCATGCATAATTTGTTTATGTTTGTTTTTTATTTATTTTTATTTGTTATTTAGCAAAAAGGGAGTGATTTGAATTTTTATCTTTTTTATATTTTTAAAAACTTTTTAAATAGTTTTCTAGCCCCCCTCCCGGGGTCTTGAACCTTCAGTTGTCAGATGGATCATCCGATAGACTGCAATCCTTCTGTATTGCAAAATTTTTGAGCTTTCTTTTTTTTTATTTTACACCTTTTCATTTTCCTTACATTTACAGAATCATATGAAGGCTTGTTTTTTTGTAAAACAAATTTTAATTTTCCAATGCCACCATTTAAAATCCCATACAATGTACTAGGAAGCTGAAAAAAACATTCTGCATTGGTTGGGTGGAATTGGACAAGTATACTGCTGCAACATTTTCTTACAGGCTTTGTTTTTGCAGCTTTCACTGTGCAGTAAAAAATGATGTTAGCTATATTCTATCAGGTCAGTACGATCACAGTGATACCAATTTTCTATAATTTTTGTTGTGTTTTTATACCTTTATAAATTACTAAGTTTGGAAAAAAAAGTTCTATTTTTTATCACTTTCTATTACATTTTTTGGAGGAGGTACTTATTTATATATTTATTCCAGAAATAGTGGATTATGTGTTATGGTGGAGGATTTCCTTCTTCATCAGATATCCTTCTCCATAATGTGGAATAAATGCTACTATTGGACCCATTTATGTCTTCAGTTCCACTGATTGTACTGGCATCGCTGACAGAGTGTCGGGCAATATTTTTTTCATACATTGGCTTGGCCCCAAGAATTGTCTGGATTTTTTCCACAAGGTGTAACATCTCTGCCTGTTCGGGTCTCTGCGCCACCCTCCGCTTGCACACTGCAGCGAAAGAGGCGTATTCAGTTTGATTCCTTGCATAAGATTCTTGTTGCTCAGCCTGAACACTGTCCTAGACTATGTAATTGAATTTCAGCCACAGCCGTCTCATGCACCTTGTTTCTTTTGGCTTCTCAATAGTTAATCTTAGCCTTGCCTGTGTGATTGACAGCCTATCGTCCAATCAAGTCTGAGGTAGGTCCTTTCTTGCTATAAACAGGTTGTCAGTTCACACATGGCTGCTGGCTATTGAGATTCTGTTTTTTACTTTGTCCCTGCTAGATTCTCTTCTGTTTACCTGTTCTTCTTATTTCCTGACTATTCTCTTGGATTGTGATTCTGTACTGCATTGCTCGACTGTTACTGACCCCTTGGCTAGCTGACCTCCCTTTGTTGTTGTTTGTCCTGTCTGCGTTCTGTGTTGTCACCTATATTAGGAGGGACTGTCGACCAGTTGCTGGCTGTCGCCTAGGACAGATCGGGCAAGTTAGCCAGGGACAGTGGGGGGTTTTCAGCTTAGGGTCCACTGTCTTGTTGTGCCCCTCCCCCCAGGGTTCTGCAGCAGCACTGGGGAATTGCTCAACTAGTTATTCCCTTACACAAGGATTGCATTACAGTTGGACTCTACAAGAAGTTTGACCTCCACCTGCGCTACAGATCTGGTCTAAAGCCAGACGAGTCGGCCAACAAGGATACCCGCACAAAGTTTTTTGATACAGTTGTGCCTATTCCAGCACAACCTTTCCAGGTGAGTCTCCACCATTAATGGGTGGGGGGTTATTCCTTGTTATTGAGCTGTATAACTCTATGACAGAGCGTCATCTGCTATTTGTCTACATTATTATAGCAGGGGCGAGGATAACTCTCAGTGTAAAAGTGTCTCAAATAATTTTTTACTCACATGCAAAAGTAAATTCAATGGACCGGAAGGTTTTGTATGGTTCTATTTTTAATAGATAGAGGACTGAGAATTTATGATAGCAATTAGAAAACAAAACAAATTCTGAAATAAAAAAAAGTTGAAAAATACAGATGGGGTTAAAAAAAAATTGGATGGAAGTTTTTATTAGTAAACGCACAAAGCGGATTTGACAACTACTTGTGATGATTATTTTTAATAATTTTATGTTCTTCATTAAATCCCCCAGAGATCGGCACCCGGCTGTGGATTTCTTTAGGGGTTTCTCTTCTGGTGTATAAAATGCTGAATATCAGAGACTGGAATTTACCTTACAAAAATTTTCCATGGTATCTGTGCAGCTCCATTGTATGTTTCTTGCTTGCTTTTTTTTTTCTCATGGAATATTTCATTAATATTTTTATTATTTCTTATTTAACCATTAATCTTATTCTAATAACCGTTACTCATCTCAGTTGTCTAAGAGATGCTTTATCTGCAAGGTAAATATTGTAATGTAGTAAAATCTCTCCAGTAAGCCATTCCTTTATCCAGACCTGATTTTTTTGTGTTGTCAGATTTTCACTTCCATCATTTTCTATGCACGCTGGCCTTCCTCTTTGATAGGACCGCTCCTCTACAAGGCTATGTTGAATGCAAGAGTTTCATGGTTAGCATTGTTGTAGACTTGTTGTAGCCTTGTACCACCTACATATATACCACCAAAAATGACACATTGACCAAACAAAAATGTCTTAATCTTTATTAATCACAATAAATATAGCAAATAATTAATTAAATAATTAATTAATTAAAAATATATTTGAAAAAGCAGAGGACTGAAGGTTTGGCTACCAAAACTGCACAAAAGATTCATATAAACTGCACAAAAGATTCATATGGTAGACAATTCATATAAAAACTCACATAACAAAGGGATACAAGGACAATAATACATAAAACAATGTAAAAAATAACAATCCATGTGGATCAACCCCAGTCACAGTAAAAGTACTTTGGATACCACAATAATATGAACTAGGGTAGGGATAGTGTCAGTGGGTAGATAGTCACGACCTCCAGCCTCCTAAGTTCTCCAAGATGGGGGAACAACATTGCTGCTGAGTTTCTTCAAAAAGTGTCTTCAAGTACCGAGAAGAACTGATGGAAGGCAAAGGGCAAAGGTCACACCAAATATTGATGGGATTTACATTTCTCTCTTTTTTTTCATTCACTTCATTTTATTAATTGACAAAAATAAACTATTAACTATTTCATTTTTGAAAGCTTAAAGTCAATGTAGTGAATGTAGTGTATCAATAGTGCTGTAAATTTGATTTGATGGAATCATCGAGGGTCTAAGTGTTATATCTGCCTATTGTCTGCCCATATATCTTAGATGAAAGTCAACCCAACTTGTTCAACCAATAGCTACACGGGTACAATACACAAGTCTGAATGAGACCTTAAACTACAATTTCTATCAGAATGAGGTCACTTTGTTTGTAATATGACTTTTGAGCTACACCAGCATCTGCTGCTTAGAATACATGGACAGAATCTAGTTTGGGTTTATTAGTATTGGTGTCACAGATAATAACAGGAATGGGGATTATATAGAGAAATAGATGGAAATAGAGGAAAGAAAAAAATATTTATAAACATATTTTATTATATTTTACAGAAATAGAAAAAAGCAACATCACTTCGGTTCTTCTCCTTGGATTTCCAGGTCCATATAGTGTCAGGATCTTGTTATTTCTTGTCATCCTTCTGACTTACTGTGTGACTATATGGGGGAACCTCACGGTCATCACCCTGGTGTCCTACAGCAGGAACCTCCACTCCCCCATGTACTTCTTCCTGACACAGCTCACCACATCTGACATCATGACATCCACAGGCGTTGTCCCGAACATGCTCCATATGACCCTGAACAATGGCTCCTCTATGTCCCTCATGGGATGTATCACACAATTTTATTTATTTTCTTACCCTGAATGTGCAGAATGTCTTCTACTGACATGGATGTCCTATGACCGATACCTGGCCATATGTAAACCCCTGAATTATCATTCCACAATGAGTCCTGCGTTTTGCCTGTGGTCTATTGTAATAACCTGGTTAAGCAGTGCGGTTGTGGCTTTTATTGCGATAGAGCCAATATATCATCTTTCTTTCTGTAGATCAAATGTCATCGATCACTTTTTTTGTGACATTGACCCAATATTAGAATTATCTTGTTCCGATACCTTTAATATTAAGTTATTTGCTACATTATTGGTTTTTCCCTTTGTTGTTTTCCCATTTATAGCAATTTTCATCTCTTATGCTTACATTATATACACAATCTTAAAGATCCAGTCCATCAACCAAAGGGAAAAAGCCTTCTCCACCTGCGGGTCTCACCTGACCGTGGTCTTGATATTCTATGGGACACTTTTTACTACTTATTTAACTCCAGTTAAGGGAAAATCGACTGTTTTACATAAAATTCTCTCTCTCGTGTATTGTGTGGTGACTCCATTTCTGAACCCTATAATATACTGCTTGAGGAACAAAGACATTAAGATAGCTTGTAGAAAGTTCATTGAAAGGTGACCATGTCCAAAAAGTATTCTTCTAATAGCCTGTAAATATACACATGTAAGAGGTCGAACGACAGGTAAGGAAAATATGTTTCAGGTCATCAACTTTTGTATAAAACATTTCCGCTCATTTGTCACCATTGTTCAGGTCTATATAGAATTTACCTATCCAAATGGGTGGTCCTTATACCTTTCAGACATTCTCTGGTTGCTCCCAAGTTTCTTTATAATGTGCTCAAGTCTTTAGTAAAGTATATTTGGGTGTTTTAAGTTATAACACTTTGTATATGGGTATGGTAATAAAGAGGGGGATATGGCTACAGGGCACTGTGGGACAGGACCAATAATGGTTCCAGAATGATTTAAAAGAACTTCCTTGGATTGCTTGTCTATGTGATTTGTCACCTGTCTGGGTCTTCCTCAGACAAAAAACTTACTGTCTTAAGCAGTTTGCTCATAACAGAGGAGTCTGTCACCAGAACCAGTATGTGAGCCCCGCAGATAGGTTAGGGTCACCTGAATCAAACAGTATTTTCCCCTTGTGAATTATAGCTTCTGATATTGCCATTTTGGTCAATATGTAAATGAACTCTTCCAGAAGCCACTTCTACCCAAGAAAGATATCAAGGACAGACTGCAGAGGACTGGGGTAAAGTTATTTTCTCTAATGAATCCTCCTTCAGAGTGTCTGGACATCTGGAAGAAAAGGTGAGCACTACCATATGTCCTGTATCATATCAGTACAGAACCCTGAGAGCATTCATGTGTGGGGGTTCCCCTGCATCCATGGAGTGGGCTCACTCACAATTTTGCCTAAGAACACTGCCATGAAAAAAGAATGGCATCTAAACATTGTCCGAAAGCAACTTCTCCCAACCATCCAAGAGAAATCTGGTGTTGAACAATGCTATGTTCAGCATGATGGAGCACCATGTCAGAAAGCAAAAGTGATAACTAACAAAATATTAAAATTTTGGGTCCATGGCCAGGAAACTCCACAGATCTCAATCCCATAGAGATCCCGTGGTCAATTCTAAAAAACCAGGTGGACAAACAAAAACACAGAAATTGTAATAAATTCCAAACACTGGTTAGAGAAGAATGGGTTGTCACCAGTCAGGATTTGCCCTAGATATCCAGCATGCCAGGGCGAACTGCAGGAGTTTTGGAAAATAAGGGTTCTTAGTAACTTGATGGATTTGTCAATAAAAATGTAAAAACTTTAAATGGTTGTAATTGTACAGTATTTCAGAAACTATAGAAACATAAGTAAGTGAGTAAAAGATCGAAAAACGCTGAAGCAGCAAAACCAAAATTTGCCCTGAAAGCAGTTTCTGGTGAGTGATAGATATTGTCCCATTAGTATGCCACACTCCAAGGGAAGCAGATGATAATATTCCCACCTTAGCATAAATCTTTGTCCAGAAAGCTGATTGGTTTCTTCTAAATCTGGTATTGTTACTTTTCAGCTGCTGTAATATTTGGTAGAAACTCTCGGTGTTACCAACACAACAGTGGAAGAACAAGGTTCTTCAATATCTCAACATGGATGTAATAAATAATTTATTAATAAAAGTCTCGACTTGATAACATGTTTTAGGCCTTATTCCACACTCAGATCAAGAAACAATGGGGAATGGATGGTATAATGCCTGAACATCTGAGGAGTCCAGGTAAAAGGTCTCATAAACTAAGTCACTCAAACTTGTTTCGGACATCTATGCTGTCCCTGATGTATGAGGACAAGCTCCACACAAAATATTCTAAAATCTTATCTAAGATTTGGCTACTATCATTGAGGAGTGGACCTCAAGAGGTTCGCCAGGAAGATTAGATTTCATATAACTGGAAGTTCAAGTCTTATACTGTGGGATATCTTCAGGCTGAAGAGCATAATATTAAGAGGCTGGAGATGGTGTGCTTCCCCAAGCGCCCTATTGGTGTCTTCTGGTTCTCTCCTTGATGTCATCAACCCCAAGTTACTGCTGAGACCTGAGACTGGTCCTCAGAAGTCATGTGAGTGCTGTCAATGTCAAATCCCTTTGTATATTCAAAGCATCATGATGATCTTGCCCCCCATGGCCTCCGGTGACCTGGTACTGATGACATTAGGAAGAGAACTGAGGAAAGAGACTGGATATTACGGCAGAGAACAGGAAAGTCTATTTATTTATTTATTTATTTAAAAACCCCTCCCAAGTCTCTGATTATTAAACTCTGGGACTCCAGAGTATAATAATGAATTATCCTGGATTCATCAGGTGTAAAACAAAAATTTGGGATATGGTCAAACTGGAAATTTTTGGAAAGTTTGTAACGAGTGACTGCCAGCTGCTATATTGTGTAATGGCTGTTAGTTTATGCATATTAGGCAAACTGTAAAATGTTAGGGTTTGTGGATTGGCATGTAACACACAGTGGGGAAAAAAGTATTTAGTCAGCCACCAATTGTGCAAGTTTTCCCACTTAAAAAGATGAGGCCGGCCTGTAATTGTCATCATAGGTAGACCTCAACTATGAGAGACAAAATGCGAAAACAAATCCAGAAAATCACATTGTCTGATTTTTTAAGAATTTATTTGCTAATTATGGTGGAAAATAAGTATTTGGTCATCTACAAACAAGCAAGATTTCTGGCTCTCACAGACCTGTAACTTCTTCTTTAAGAGGCTCCTCTGTCCTCCACTCGTTACCTGTAGTAATGGCTCCTGTTTGACATTGTTATCAGTATAAAAGACACCTGTCCACAACCTCAAACAGTCACACTCCAAACTCCACTATGGTGAAGACCAAAGAGCTGTGGAAGGACACCAGAAACAAAATTGTAGACCTGCACCAGGCTCAGAAGACTGAATCTGCAATAGGCAAGCCGCTTGATGTGAAGAAATCAACTGTGGGAGCAATAATTAGAAAATGGAAGACATACAAGACCACTGATAATCTCCCTCGATCAGGGGCTCCATGCAAGATCTCACCCCGTGGGGTCAAAATGATCACAAGAACGGTGAGCAAAAATCCCAGAACCACACGGGGGGACCTAGTGAGTGACCTGCAGAAAGCTGGGACTAATGTAACAAAGGCTACCATCAGTAACACACTACGCCGCCAGGAACTCAGGTATTGCAATGTCATATGGTCAGATAAAACCAAAGTAGAACTGTTTGGTAGAAACACAACTCGTTGTGTTTGGAGGAGAGTGAATTCTGAGTTGCATCCAAAGAACACCATACCTACTGTGAAGCAAGGGGGTGACAACATCATGCTTTGGGGCTGTTTCTCTGCAAAGGGACCAGGACGACTGATCCGTGTACATGAAAGAATGAATGGGGCCATGTATCGTGAGATTCTGAGTGCAAACCTCCTTTCATCAGCAAGGGCATTGAAGATGAAATGTGGCTGGGTCTTTCAGCATGACAATGATCCCAAGCACACTGCCAGGGCAACGAAGGAGTGGCTTCGTAAGAAGCATTTCAAGGTTCTGGAGTGGCCTAGCCAGTCTACAGATCTCAACCCCATAGAAAACCTTTGGAGGGAGTTGAAAGTCCATGTTGCCCAGCGACAGCCCCAAAACATCACTGCTCTAGAGGAGATCTACATGGAGGAATGGGCCAACATACCAGCAACAGTGTGTGCCAACCTTGTGAAGACTTACAGAAATCGTTTGACCTCTGTCATTGCCAAGAAAGGATATATAACAAAGTACTGAGATGAACTTTTGTTATTGACCAAATACTTATTTTCCACCATAATTTGCAAATAAATTCTTAAAAAATCAGACAATGTGATTTTCTGGATTTGTTTTCTCATTTTGTCTCTCATAGTTGAGGTCTACCTATGATGACAATTACAGGCCGGCCTCAACTTTTTAAGTGGGAGAACTTGCACAATTGGTGGCTGACTAAATATTTTTTCACCACTGTATACTGTTTTGATTTATTACCCTTTTTTCCAGGACTACGGATAACTCTCTTCTATGTTCTGTTTTCTTTGTTCCGTCATGTTTTTTACTTTTCTGATGGAAGAAAAAGTTGTGCATGCAGGAATTTTTCTTCCATTACAAAAGAAATCAAGCATGGTGGAAGAAAGAAGACAGAAGATAGAAGAAAGCTTCAGCCATGTTGTTTACATTTGAGTCAAGTGGAATGGACACAGGCAGAGGGGCCACCATCTGTGCCCATCACTCTATCACTGTTAAAGTTTGTTGCTCTCATCCTGTGATGTTTGAGAGCAATAAACGTTCACTATAGTAGTGTGAAGGTCCCTTAAGCATGTCATTCAAACCTTGGAGAAGCTGTGCCATGGGGTCACGAGTGAGTTTGGAGAAATTTGGACATACACACCCATGTGTATTTGGGGGTCCATAATCACGATGATCCTTCCATTATTTGATGATGTGATTATAGTTTCCTTATTTCTTTGTAAGAACTATATGTATGTGAATCACTTGAGACATTTTGACCCAATATTTATGTCTATCCAGTTTGTGGAGTTCCGACATTTACTTAATATCTCAGTTTTTGTGTTATTTACAATGTCGAAACTTTTTGGTCTTAGGTCTGTAAATGGAACCAAATCTATATTTTCTCCCCCAACAAATCATGCCAGGGGCTTGATGATGCAATGGGTAACTCCTGGTCCCCACTACGATCCTCCCCACCCAAATTTGTTTAGTCAAACCCACCAAAGATATGACACTGATAATAGTTGAGAATAGGAAGAACAAAAGGCACATAGGGGTAATAGGGGTTAAAAGTCAGTGTTAGCCGAGGCAGTGACTATAACGTTGATCGTACTGCCTGGTCACAGGCCGGTCACTCCATACTATACAATGTAAATAAAACCTCGGATGAAGCTGAATTAGAGGAAATCCATTGGGAGAGGAATAAAGAGGAAAAGGGATCGCACGAGGTCATCCATACAAGAACGCCACCCAATGGAAGGAGAGAACAAATTAATTAGATGTACAATATTCACTGTGACAATTTAAGAGTTCACCTTGTCCAAAAAAAGTGTGGCTTGGCTACAAACTGGTGGGGATGTTTGGCTGTGGACACTGCTGGACATGTGATCTTTAAGAGTGTCTCTTCTGGCGCTGAGTATGAAATTCACCATTTTATCAATTGCTCAACTATGGGGGTTTACTGAGCAATATGCCCCTGTTCTAAAATCTAGGCGGGCAAGATTAAGTGACAATTTCCCTACCGCATAAAAAATCATGTGGGGGATATTAAGAATTGTATACAGACCGGTAGCCGGTCATATCAGTGAATATCATGCAGGATCTGTTTTGGTTCGGGTGGCTCAGGTCCCTGATTTGTTTTGGGTTGAAAAAGTATGGATAGAGCAGAAATGAAATTGTTATACTCTGGGGTCTCTTAAGACCCCAAAGTATACGGTAATAGGTGGAAACCCAGGGGAGGTGTAAAAAAAAAAAAAAAAAAAAAAAAAAAAAAAAAGCAATTTATACTTACCTTCCCTCACCTCTTTTGGGCCTCCTCGCAACATCCGATGCTTTCTCTCTGTCTCCTCAGTGAAATCATGCGCCCAGCGTTACTGTGAGTAGGTGATTGACAATTTTTTAGTTTTGCTAAAACCCTAACAATTTGGGGTATTTGGGTCAAGCCCAGCTCATAACAAAGCAGTTTGCCCTTCTCTATGCAGGATGCTTAAAATTTCCAGGCATTGAAGTTATTAGAACCCCAACCAAGCAGAGGGGACTTGGACAAACAAATCCTCAGAAAAGAATCAGGATGGATTTCCAGACTTAATACCATTAAATCACATGGATTGAAGAACGACACCTCTTATACATGTCTCATTGACTAAATAAGGGTTTGTGGGTTTGGTATCCTAATGGTGATGTCCATTGCTATATCACATACAATATTTACTATTCTAACCCCACATATGGGAATCCATGTATTGTCTCTAGATAGTAACCCAATCTCTAGATAGACACAAGGACATCTCTGATATAATTGGGCTACAGAGTTTACTCTGCTTCTGGTTGGTAACATACTTAGGGACACAAAGGACACTAGCAGGTCCATCAAAAATCTGTTAAAAATCCCATTGATTTCAATAGGATTTGTTCTGTCATCCGTTAGTGTCCTTTTTCATCAAATTCGACACAGGTGCATTATTTTAGCGAAGATAATAATGTAGGAAATAAAGGTTGGACGTGAAGTGGCCGCTATTTTATTTTTCACATCAATGTCTATGGCTAACAGACGTATAACAGATGGTGACGGACGATCATCCCTTATACCATCTGGTATTTCTACCCATTTTTTTCTGGCCATGCTCAGAACAAAAAAAAAAAAACATAGACTGTATAATAATGGACTTTAATGGATGATTTTTTTGGCCCATTTTAGTCATTTTTTTTCAATTCATCAATTTGAAAAGGGCCATACAAATGTCTATTAGTATCCATTTAACTGTCCGTCATGATCGGTGTTTTTTTTTCTTTTTTTACCCTATCATAACGTACAGTAGTGTGAACATAGCATTAGTCTTTTTTAGGGGGTCACTAAATCAACCCAAGCATGTGTTCTGGATGGTACCTTGCTGTGCCCACAGCGACATATATACCTAAGTTTCGGTCTGAGATATGTACTTCTTTACACCCCGTGTGATCGATACGTTTTGGTTGTTCTATTTATCTGGTGGTTACATCATGGTCTCCATGTCTTGGGATAAAACGTTACATTATATATTTGTGCTGATGTATGACAGAGGGGTCATCGCTGGGCGGCTCTTGTTATGGGAAGAAGCTTTAAACATAGGGCAAAGGGAGCATCTGCACCGGACCCTAAGGTATAGGGGCCCCCTCAATCGGCCCAGATTGAGCGGGACAGTCCTGCATTTCGGGTGCTGTCCTGTTATTATAGACAGCAGGTAATGATTCCAACTGTGTCCTTAACCCCTTCCCGCCACAGGAAGCTGGAAAAAAACTTCATAATGGGGTGGAATGAGAGAAAAACTGTGTTTGTGCAACTTTCTTACGGGCTTTGTTTTCATGCAGATAACTGGGCAGCAGAGATGAGCGAATTTCTCAAAAGTTCTATTTCGAAGTTCGATTCGAAGTTCGAAAAAAATTTCCTTCGATCTGAATTACTTTGCGGTGAATAAACAGCTATTTCCGGGCTGCAGAGAGCCTGGGCAGGTGGGCGGCAAAATGGCGGAAGCCCTTGGATGCCGCGGTAATGTCTCTCTCTCTCCAGCACAGACATGTGGAAGGATCTGCTAAAAAGAAAAGACACGCCTACCCAATGACATCACTAGAGAACATCATGTGGCCGTCTTATGTTACAAAGGTCCTTACTAAATATTTGTTACTGCGAAGCATCAGGAAATCCGTGGCGAATCGAAGATTTCCTGAAATTCGGATCGAATTCCACTTCTGCAAAATCAATTCACTCATCTCTACTGTGCAGCAAAAGTAACATCACCTGTACTCTATAGGTCCGTACAACTCAGTGGGAGACCAAATGTATAGTTTTTTTTTTGTTTTTTTTTATGTTTTAACACCTTATGCTTGGGGATGCATAGGGCGTCTTTTTTTGTGGGGCCAGACGTACTTATTATTTATGCCATTTTGGGGAATGTCTGTTGCTTTGATTGCTTTTTGTCCATATTTTTATGGGAGGACACAGGGATACCTGATGTGCAGGTATTTTAGACTTATATATCTTTATATGTGAACTATTAAAGAGGATATCAGGAAAGAGTTAAATGTTATTTCTGGCATTGGATCCATGGGGGTAGTGCGGGATAAGTAGTGTGACTGATGCTGTCGGATAAGTATATCCCTAGGAGATAAACAATCCTTTTTATATGGGGAGATCAGTTTTGCTTTAAATGCAGCGCTCCAAAGTGTCTGGGCTACCTAGGCAATCTGTGTGGTCCGGCCCCCTTCACACCCCCTACTCCAATGTCAATAGGTGATGAGGGGCGGACTAATAAGCGTACCCCACCTATCACAGGGATTGGTAGCTGGGGCTAATGATGTAAGAGGAGTGGGTGGGGCTTACTGCTTATATACCTGGCTGTAGCTCTCAGCCAACACAGACTGTATCGATTGCTGGGGGACATGCTGCCAGTTGGTTTCATGTTCAGCTCTGTTACTACTAAGCTTAGAGCCCTAATAAATATATCAATGCACTGAGGAAAGGTATAGGGTCACCTACACTGGCCAGAGGGGGCTTAAGGGTCAGTCACATGGTCTATGCCTTATAAATCTGGGAATTGTAAGCAAGATGGGACTGTTTGGAGCAAATGATCAATAGCAATGGCCTAAAGAACAGGAATCCCTACAGGGGCACCCAATGGAATCCTAAACCACCTACTAAGGGGATTTAATCTTATAAAGCTGCACCTATAATCAGAAAATAAAATTCCACAGAATATAAGAAAGGAGAGATTAAAATGTAAAATATCTTGTGTGTTGTTTGTCACCTGTTTTGAATTTGGTGTGCCCAACCCCCAGTCTTGGAAAGTTCTGGCATAGTGCCTCCTGTAATATACCTGTGACCTAGTGTCCCCTGAAATACCTCAGTTACCTGTTACCTGTGACCTAGTGTCCCCTGTAATACCTCAGTTACCTGTTACCTGTGACCTAGTGTCCCCTGTAATATACCTCTGTGACCTAGTGTCCCCTGTAATATACCTCTGTGACCTAGTGTACTCATGTAATATACCTCTGTTACCTGTGACCTAGTGTCCCCTGTAATATACCTCTGTTACCTGTGACCTAGTGTCCCCTGTAATATACCTCTGTTACCTGTGACCTAGTGTACTCATGAATATACCTCTGTTACCTGTGACCTAGTGTCCCCTGTAATACCTCTGTTACCTGTGACCTAGTGTCTCCTGTAATATACCTCTGTTACCTGTGACCTAGTGTCCCCTGTAATACCTCTGTTACCTGTGACCTAGTATCCCCTGTAATATACCTCTGCTACCTGTGACCTAGTTTACTCATGTAATATACCTGTGACCTAGTGTCCCCTGTAATATACCTCTGTGACCTAGTGTCCCCTGTAATATACCTCTGTGACCTAGTGTCCCCTGTAATATACCTCTGTGACCTAGTGTCCCCTGTAATATACCTCTGTGACCTAGTGTCCCCTGTAATATACCTCTGTGACCTAGTGTCCCCTGTAATATACCTCTGTGACCTAGTGTCCCCTGTAATATACCGCTGTGACCTAGTGTCCCCTGTAATATACCTCTGTGACCTAGTGTCCCCTGTAATATACCTCTGTGACCTGGTGTCCCCTGTAATATACCTCTGTGACCTAGTGTCCCCTGTAATATACCTCTGTGACCTAGTGTCCCCTGTAATATACCTCTGTGACCTAGTGTCCCCTGTAATATACCTCTGTGACCTAGTGTCCCCTGTAATATACCTCTGTGACCTAGTGTCCCCTGTAATATACCTCTGTGACCTAGTGTCCCCTGTAATATACCTCTGTGACCTAGTGTCCCCTGTAATATACCTCTGTGACCTAGTGTCCCCTGTAATATACCTCTGTGACCTAGTGTCCCCTGTAATATACCTCTGTTACCTGTGACCTAGTGTCCCCTGTAATATACCTCTGTGACCTAGTGTCCCCTGTAATATACCTCTGTGACCTAGTGTCCCCTGTAATATACCTCTGTGACCTAGTGTCCCCTGTAATATACCTCTTTGACCTAGTGTACTCATGTAATATACCTCTGTTACCTGTGACCTAGTGTCCCCTGTAATATACCTCTGTTACCTGTGACCTAGTGTCCCCTGTAATATACCTGTGACCTAGTGTACTCATGTAATATACCTGTGACCTAGTGTACTCATGTAATATACCTGTGACCTAGTGTCCCCTGTAATATACCTCTGTTACCTGTGACCTAGTGTACTCATGTAATATACCTCTGTTACTTGTGACCCCTGTAATATACCTCTGTTACCTGTGACCTAGTGTCCCCTGTAATATACCTGTGACCTAGTGTACTCCATGTAATATACCTCTGTTACCTGTGACCTAGTGTCCCCTGTAATATACCTGTTACCTGTGACCTAGTGTACTCATATAATATACCTGTGACCTAGTGTACTCATGTAGTATACCTGTGACCTAGTGTACTCCATGTAATATACCTCTGTTACCTGTGACCTAGTGTCCCCTGTAATATACCTCTGTTACCTGTGACCTAGTGTACTCATGTAATATACCAGTTACCTGAGACCTAGTGCCTCTTGTAATATACCTCTGTTACTTGTGACCGTGTCCCCTGTAATATACCTCAGTTACCTGTGACCTAGTGTCTCCTGTAATATACCTGTTACCTGTGACCTAGTCTCTCCTGTAATATACCTGTTACCTGTGACCTAGTGTCTCCTGTAATATACCTGTTACCTGTGACCTAGTGTCTCCTGTAATATACCTGTTACCTGTGACCTAGTGTACTCATGTAATATACCTGTCACCTAGTGTCCCCTGTAATATACCTGTTACTTGTGACCTAGTGCCCTCATGTAATATACCTGTGACCTAGTGTCTCCTGTAATATATCTGTGACCTGTGACCTAGTGTCTCCTGTAATATACCTCTGTTACTTGTGACCTAGTGTCCCCTGTAATATACCTCTGTGACCTAGTGTCCCCTGTAATATACCTCTGTTACCTGTGACCTAGTGTACTCATGTAATATACCTCAGTTACCTGTGACCTAGTGTAGTCATGTAGTATACCTGTGACCTAGTGTACTCATGTAATATACCTGTTACCTGTGACCTAGTGTACTCATGTAATATACCTCTGTTACCTGTAACCTAGTGTCCCCTGTAATATACCTGTTACCTGTGACCTAGTGTCCCCTGTAATATACCTCTGTTACCTGTGACCTAGTGTACTCATGTAATATACCTGTTACCTGTGACCTAGTGCCTCTTGTAATATACCTCTACTTGTGACCTAGTGCCCTCATGTAATATACCTGTGACCTAGTGTACTCATGTAATATACCTGTGACCTAGTGTACTCATGTAATATACCTCTGTTACCTGTGACCTAGTGTCCCCTGTAATATACCTCTGTGACCTAGTGTCCCCTGTAATATACCTCTGTTACTTGTGACCTAGTGTACTCATGTAATATACCTGTGACCTAGTGTACTCATGTAATATACCTCTGTTACCTGTGACCTAGTGTCCCCTGTAATATACCTCTGTGACCTAGTGTCCCCTGTAATATACCTCTGTGACCTAGTGTCCCCTGTAATATACCTCTGTGACCTAGTGTCCCCTGTAATATACCTCTGTGACCTAGTGTCCCCTGTAATATACCGCTGTTACCTGTGACCTAGTGTCCCCTGTAATATACCGCTGTTACCTGTGACCTAGTGTCCCCTGTAATATACCGCTGTGACCTAGTGTCCCCTGTAATAGACCTCTGTGACCTATTGTCCCCTGTAATATACCTCTGTTACTTGTGACCTAGTGTCCCCTGTAATATACCTGTTACCTGTGACCTAGTGTCCCCTGTAATATACCTCTGTTACTTGTGACCTAGTGTCCCCTGTAATATACCTGTTACCTGTGACCTAGTGTCCCCTGTAATATACCTGTTACCTGTGACGTAGTGTCCCCTGTAATATACCTCTGTGACCTAGTGTCCCCTGTAATATACCTCTGTGACCTAGTGTCCCCTGTAATATACCTGTTACCTGTGACCTAGTGTACTCATGTAATATACCTGTGACCTAGTGTACTCATGTAATATACCTGTTACCTGTGACCTAGTGTCCCCTGTAATATACCTCTGTTACTTGTGACCTAGTGTCCCCTGTAATATACCTGTTACCTGTGACCTAGTGTCCCCTGTAATATACCTCTGTTACTTGTGACCTAGTGTCCCCTGTAATATACCTGTTACCTGTGACCTAGTGTCCCCTGTAATATACCTGTTACCTGTGACGTAGTGTCCCCTGTAATATACCTCTGTGACCTAGTGTCCCCTGTAATATACCTCTGTGACCTAGTGTCCCCTGTAATATACCTGTTACCTGTGACCTAGTGTACTCATGTAATATACCTGTGACCTAGTGTACTCATGTAATATACCTCTGTTACCTGTGACCTAGTGTCCCCTGTAATATACCTCTGTGACCTAGTGTCCCCTGTAATATACCTCTGTGACCTAGTGTCCCCTGTAATATACCTCAGTTACCTGTGACCTAGTGTCCCCTGTAATATACCTGTTACCTGTGACCTAGTGTCCCCTGTAATATACCTCTGTGACCTAGTGTCCCCTGTAATATACCTCTGTGACCTAGTGTCCCCTGTAATATACCTCTGTGACCTAGTGTCCCCTGTAATATACCTATGACCTAGTGTCCCCTGTAATATACTTGTTACCTGTGACCTAGTGTCACCTGTAATATACCTGTTACCTTTGACCTAGTGTCCCCTGTAATATACCTCTGTGACCTAGTGTCCCCTTTAATATACCTCAGTTACCTGTGACCTAGTGTCTCCTGTAATATACCTTTTATCTGTGACTAGAGATGAGCAAATTTTTCAAAGTTTCTAAAATGATTCGCGGCCAATATCAATAAAAAACACCTATATTCTGGCTTCAGAGAGCCTGTATAGTGGTGTAGAACACTGTGCCTTGCAGTAACATGCATAGGGATCCTACTGTGGTAGTGACACAATACTGTGAGTCAGTATGACACGCACATGACAGGCGTCGCTCTTAGAACCGCTGCACACGTCACTTATTTGGCCAGTTACGGGGCCAAAACTGACCAACTAAATCAAGTGTGAACTCAGCCTTACAGGTCCATGTTAGTACCGGGTATAAAGAACCGTGCAGAAGCCCATGATCCTACTGTAGCGTGAAAGAGCGCACTCCTTTTACACCGTCATCTGCCAATTCCACATAGATGTCTACAGAGTGGCAAGGCGACATAATGTGGAGGTAACAGCAGCATGAGGAGGCCATAGAGTTACCCATTGATAGAGTGGGGAGGTGGGTGGCACAAACAGTACCTGCTGACGGTGGCTGTAAGAAGGAGCACTTGGCATCAGGCGGGTGGCAACATCAGAATAGTAGTTGAGGAAAGTAGCCAGAAGAAACCGATCTCTTTTTTCAAGGTTTGGGTGAGGCAGCATAGATAATTTAATCTGCTGCATCAGACATTGGTGGGTGGAAATCCTGGCTGATCCATCTTCACAAAGGTCAGTCGCTCCAAATTTTGTGTGGACAGGCGAGTTCTCCTTGGGGTAACTATGGCTCTCGCCGCACTAAACACCCACTCTGCCACACTACTGGCCAGGCAGGACAGCTTTTCCAGGGCAAACTCAGGCAGTTGTGGGCACAAATCCGGTTTGGCTGCCGAGTAGTCCAGCGGATCTTCGATAACGAGTGGCAGGGTGCACTCTAAGTATGCCACCACCTGCTGGTTCAGGTTCTGCTCCTGTGTCTAGCTGCTGATGAGCAGTTTCTTTACTATGCGGGTGAAGAAAGCTGCTCATCAGCGACTAGGCTCAGGCTGCTGCTGATGGAGCTGGTGCTGCTCCTGTTACCCCCCCCAACAGCTGCCATGGCAGTGCAAGGTGAGCACCCAGGGTTCCCCTGGTCAGACCTGAGAGAGGATGGACGATGGTGTAGATAGGTAGCAGCCAACTGATTACATAGGATGTCTCTATAGTAATTCAGTTTGTCCTCCCTCTCAGTGGGTATAAAAAAAAAAAAAAAAAAGCCCCCTTTTTTGACCGGTTGCGAGGGTCTAACATAGTGTAGAACCAGTAGTCATCCCTCTGCCGAATGGTGACAATTCGGCTGCCACTACACAAGCAAGTGAACATGCATCGGGCCATTTGTGGAAGTGACTCGGAGGAACTCCATGCATCCATCTCCACTGCATACTGCCTCGGTATGTCTGGGTCATCTGCCTCATCCTCCTCATCTCCCTCTTGCTCTTCCGGCTGCTCCTTCTCTGTCTCAAGTACAAAACCCACTCGTCCTACATATTGCTTGTGCTCCAATTTCCTGCTCATCCTCCTCCTCATCCAGTTCATCCCCCACAGGGCTTGTGTGCGCCACATCTTCAGTCCCCTGACCAGCCAGATTTACCAGCATATGAATCAGTGGAATATTTATCCCATAGTCCTGGCGACTGACTAATAAAGTGGCCTCCTCAAAGGGAACGAGCAAATGGCAGGTGTTACGCATGAGCTGCCACTGGCTAACATCGAAGTTACACAGGGGAGTACCTCTGTCCGTTTTGATAAAGAAATCGTTTATGGACTTTCTCTGTTCATATAGTCAGTCTAACATATGGAGGGTTGAATTCCAATGGGTGGAAACGTTGCATATCGTTGCCTATGTGAGACACAGTTCTGCAGCTGCAGCACAAGGAGGATGTATAAGTGGCTGAAGTGCATGCAAAGTTTCCTGGCCATTTTTAGGATGTCTTACAGATGAGTGGAACACTTAAGGAAACGCTTGACAAGGAGATTGAACGATTGAACATGTGCACCATGCAGGGCACATGGCTCAGCCCTCCTTGACACAGCGCAGACACCATGTTCTTCCCGTTGTCTATCACCATGGTTCCGATTTTGAGTTGTCAGGAAGAAAGCCAGAATTAAATTTCTTGATGGACACGGAGCAGTTCCTCCCCTGTGTGACTCCGTTCTCCCAGGCAAACAAGATGTAGAACAGAGTGACACCGCTGTGCCCTGCACATGTGGTATGCTGGAGGAGCACTGTGAATTGTCCCTGCAGTGGAGGCTGCGGACATTGTAGCAGGACCAACGCCGTGAGAACATGGATGCGGAACCGGTGTCCCCTGGCCAAGTTGCTGGTGTCTGGGCAGGAACCACATTCATCCAGTGGGCCATAAATGACACGCATTGTCCTTGACCGTAGTTACAGCTCCACACATCAGCGCTGTCGTGCACTTTGGCAGACACCGACTGGCTCAAGGACTGGCCCACCTTCTGTTCTACATATTTGTGCAGGGCTGGTACTGCCTTTTTGGCAAAGAAATGATGGCTTTGGACTCTCCACCTTGGCTCGGCACAAGCCATCAGTTCTCTGAAAGGTGCAGAGTCCACCAATTGGAAAGGGAATGACTGCAGCACAAGCAACTTGGACAGGAGCACGTTCAGCTTCTGCACTGTTGGATGAGTGCACGCATACTGTTGTCTCTTTGAAATTGCTTTGTTGATGGATTTCTGATGCAATGACTGACTAGGAGGAGCAGGAGCATCAGGACCAGCAGATGATTGGAAGGACACACAGCTTCCTTCGGATGAGGTGGTGGAGCCTTGACTGCCTGAAATGGGGTGCGTGCCACTGGGGGGTGCAGTGGTTGCTGTGGCAGGCTGGACCACCACATTGGAACCATGGTTCTCCCAGGCCACTTTATGGTGGTGCATATGTTGACGCAGGGCTGTAGTGCCAACATTGGCACCCTGGCCACGCTTCACCTTCTGCCCACAGATTCCACATACGGCCATGTTCAACTCTCCCAGTGGCTTGACAAAACACTGCCACACCACCGAGTAGGTGATTGTACCCCCAACATTATGCACTAACTGACTGCTATTGTCACTGACTCTGTGTACCCCTGCACTTCTGCTTTCTTTGGCAAGTAGGCTCCTGCGAAGCGGGTGGTCTACCCCGGGCACCTTTGGCTCCCGACCTCCCACTGCTGACTCCGCCGCTGCCTCATGCGCAAGCTGCCACCATCTTCTCCCAATGATCATGATGTAGCCCCTTCGTCACCCGGCTCCCAATTGCAATCGGCTATATCGTCATCCACTAATGTCTGCAGGTCACTGATGTCTTCCTCAATGGTCTCTGAGCCAGGAGCCTGACCGCTCGCAACACCAGCTCCCACGCCACTCTCCATCATGATTTGGGATGAAGTGGATGACCGAGTCAACCATTCTATAACCATTGGATTGCTGGTCAAGACACGACCTCTAGCTGACACTGGGAACTCAGGCCTCTGTTATTAACCCCTGCTGCCATGCTTCCTTACTCTGCTGCAACCTGTGCCTGCACCAGAAACATTTAGGCCTGTGCCCCTCCCCTGTGCAGGACCTGTCGCTTCTCTGTCTGACATACTGTTACATCAACTAAGTAAATGAAAAGGAAAATAGCACAGGGCAAAAAGGCCTGTAATTTTCTTCATTCAAGACAAAGGCGAATAAGCCCCTTTATTTTTTCCCCCACTAATAAACCCCCAGAAAAGGGGTTATTACAGATAACTGCGGAGATTAATGGATAACAATCCTTTTTTTTTGCCACTAATGCAGGGCAAAAAGACATTGTAATTTTCTCTCTTGCGCACACACAGGTATGATCTATTGCAAACCTGCAATGAGTAGCAGGATAATGGCAGTCAGTGCATCAAGGTGTAGTAGGATTGTTTCCCAGGCTGCAAACACCCCAAGTGAACCCAGTTCTGCTTCAATGCTGTTGTATAAATTGCTTTCTATCCTTTCCTTACACTTCTAATGCTCTTTCCCTGAATTGTGATTGTGGAAAATAAGTTTTGAAGTGTTTTCTACCACTTTCCCTAGCGCCTGCTGATGTCTGTCCCTGCACTAATAGTCATACAGTCAACTAGTCAAAACCATGAGAAGACATCAGAAGCAGAATCAGGAGACAAAAGCAATATCTAGTAGAAAGTCAAGGGTCAAATCCGAATGGGTACATCAATGGCAGAATCAGCAGGCAAACTGGTGCACAGAGAACAACTGTCAGTGCATATTTTGGATTGTATCATTCTAACTGGCACATAGTCAAACTAGGAAACTAAATTGGTTGTCAACCTCAATCAGGAGAAGTCTTTTATATACACATTGGATCTTATATAGGCTCCTCAGCTGCTAACTGGCCGAGTCCAAGGGACCTCTAAAACTGCAGAAGTTTCCCAGGTTGACAAGGTAACCTCAAACATATTGCAGCTGAATTGTGAATCCTGACAGGTATTTTACCTTCAAAACTGAGCAGTTTATCAGTTCTAGGTCTCAATTAGAGATGGGTGAACCTTCTCAGGATTCATTTTGTTTTGGGTTCGACCGGCTCAAGTCCCAGATTTAATTTGGGTTGAACAAGTTTGGTATGAACCATACTTTAAAATGGCTTAAAACCTAATGTAGAACACTCTTAGGGATCCTAGGAACTATTCTATAAAACACTTACCAGCCTTCTCTTGATATCCGCAACAGGTCCAATGTTGGAATCACACGCATACGTAACCTGTTCCATGAACATTCCCTCCTGTTATTTGACGAACTCTCGTACCTCCATAAAGTTTTCTGTACCTCCATAAAGATTTTTATAAATACTTACAGATAAGAGACATCTTGCGACCTACCTTAGTTTCCTATATCAACGTATTTACACTTCACAGCTGACTTGAATAAGTCTAAGGGAATCTCCCTATTTTATAAGAATAAGTACCCATTAATGGTCCAAACCAGGTCACATCCTGAGGTGGGGAACTTGGTGATTTTTTGACTTGGTTCTTCCTCTGGAAGCCTACATTGGGTCTCTAGGATCAATAAAAAGCTCTACAGTACACCCTGGGAGACTGCTACTAAAATTTTGCTTCGTTGTACAGAACCCCAATGCAGGTATTTAAATTTGGCCCATCTGAAAGTTCTACTTGTTGGAGAGGTTGTGGCCAAACGGGTTCCTACATCCATGTCTGGTGGAAGTGCACCCTAGTATGTAACTTTTGGGTAGCCACGTTCCAATTGATCACTGGCGTTACATTCTTGAACTTAAAGCTGTTTCATAGGCGCCTCTGACTTACCGGAAACTGGCCAGAGATTGGTGGGCCACATTATTTTGCTTGCTTCTGGCTCGGACCTGGAGATCCTTGGAACCACTTACATTTTGGGAACTTATTTCGCTGATGCAATTCGACTGCACTATGGAAGGAATGGTCAGAACTAGGCTGGATGTCAAGAAGGCTTCCCTCTCACACTGGGATATGTGGCGTCAAATTCATAACCCCTAAACTACCCCCTGCACTACCTTTACCCCGAGGCCTTGGTTGTGCCAATATGCCTCGCATCATAAAACCACCTTTTGCTCTCTTGTGATATCTTATGTATTGCTTGACCGGAATGTACTATTCTGCATCCCGCTTACCTTGTTGTAAATGTACATTTGCCTTTTTTGTAAAAATTTGTTAGTTTTTGTTTTTATTGCATTGCTTTGGAATGGTTCTCCACAGCATATTTTAAAATTTAAAAATCTTTAATAAAACTTGAGCACTTACTAATTGTGTTTTGTGCGGCTTTCTTAATGTCTTTATTCCTCAAACTGTATATAATGGGGTTGATCAGGGGGGTAAACACAGTATATAGCAGGGAGAGGATTTTACTCATGGTCGATGATTTTCCACTTGTTGGGACAACATAAACACAAAATAGAGTCCCATAGAACAAGGAGACCACAATGAGGTGGGAGCTACAGGTGGAGAAGGCTTTCTGTCTACCAGTACTGGATGGAATCCTTAATACTGCTAAAACAATATAAGTATAAGACACTACAATGATGGTGGTTGGGATTAATACAGTTGGGGCGCCTGAAAAATAAATCTCCACGTATAGAATAAAGGTGTCGGAACAAGCAAGTTCTAAGACGGGAACAATGTCACAGAAGAAATGGTTAATGATATTTGGCCCACAAAAATTTAACTTTGAATGAAAAGGAAGAACCCAACAACCAACACATAGTGACCAATTTTGCACAAAATTCATTGGTCATGATAGAAATATAATGGAGAGGATTACAGATGGCCACATATCTGTCATAGGACATCACTGAGAGGAGAAAACATTCACAGGCTCCTGATGTACCAAAAAGACAAAACTGTGTGAAACAACCAATAAAAGTAATGGTGGCCCCATTATTGAGTAGGATGCGGAGCATGTTGGGGACAACTGATATAGTCAACAAGATGTCACTGGTGGAGAGTTGTGAGATGAAGAAGTACATTGGAGTGTGAAGGTTCTTGCTGGTGGACACCAGGGTGATGATCAGGAGATTCCCACATATTGTTAGGTTATAAATCACAAGGATCAGAAAGAAGAGAAGATGTCTTAATAGTTGACTGGCTTGAAATCCTAAGAGGAAAAAATCTGTGACAGTCAGATTGGTCTGCAAGAAGAATAAAAAAGTAAATGAGAATGTCCGTACTATACTAATAGTATAAGAATGTCCCTAGCACTGCACTAGTTATATAATCTGTCTAATCTCCACAATTTACAGATAATCAGACTCTCTATAGGGAGAGACTTTAAGAAGACTAAAAAACAGCCATTAATGATGTTTTTGGATAAGACCATAAAATCTAACCAAAAAGAAAACTTAACAAAAAGTCTCAGACATTAACCACTTCCGGACCGCCCATTGGTTTTTAACATCTGGAAGGTAGTTGTCTAGTTCTGCAAGGACGTATGGTACGTCCAAGCAGAACTCAGCAACGGGGAGCCGGCTGTAACTTCAGAGAAGACAGGGAAGGTTTATTACGTTCCCTGCCTTCCTGAGCGCTGTGTATTCAGTGCTCAATGAGTGCTGTATACACCGATATTGGCGCTGCCATCTTGCGGCTCCCCCTCTGACCCGGCTGTCACGTGATCCACCAGGATCAGAGTCTTAGAGTTGCTGGGTCCTACAGGACCCAGATAAGCTCTATAGTAATGTGCAGGAGGCTGTATTCCTCCTGCAACTGGGGCTAAATGTACCAGCCCCAGTTATAGGGGAAATCAGCCTCCCCCACACAAAAAAGTGATCAGATGTCACAATGTTAAAAAAAAAAAAAAAGTAATTTAAATAAAATATGCCAATAAAACGCCCTTATTAAAGGTTATAGCCCCACCCGACAACCCATACAAAATTAAAAATTACCGTAACAGAGAAACTTTTTTTTAGTAGCACTTTGTGTTATTAAATAAAAAAAGAAAAGTGAAAAACACACGTTTTTTATATTTTCCCAGATATAAAAAAAATTAAAACACATGCAAAAATAAAAACATAAAAATAAAGTCCTATGTGTCACCGAAAAAAGACACAGAAATTAGTTGAATAACGCAAATGATAAAAATGTTACAGCCCTCAAACGCACATACAAAAAAAAACCTGAAAATGTGTCTGGTCTGGAATGGGGGTAAAGCATCTGTTATGGAAGTGGTTAAAGGATATTATTTATTATATAAAATATGCATTTGCATTTCATTTATTGTGTGTATACAGTGTGTGTGTGTGTGTGTGTGTGTGTGTGTGTGTTTTTATATATATATATATATATATATATATATATATATATATATATATTCTACATTTTGGTACTGCTGTAATTCTACTCATAGAACAAACATACTACATAATTTCTGCTACACTTAGCTCAATATTTCTATGGAAATATGGAATTGCTGTTGACTTTTAAGAGGTTGTAAAGGCTTAATTATTATTTCTACAATATGGCCCCTTACATTATATCATGCAGAAGAAAAAAAAAAACTTTTGGGAAACAAATGAAAAATGACCCTGTGCTTAAGTAATAAACTAGTCTGTACATTAGAAAAGTTAAACATACCATATAGTGTTTTATATAATTTATAGTACATTTTTAGTTTTCCCTTCCCCAGTATCATAATGTGAATAACCGAGCACAACAGTGATTGTCTATTTGACACCAGGATCTATGTGACTGCTGCTGGTTTTACTCTACAGACTATACACATATTTGGTTACAATGTACAACTTTGTGCAGTTTTTGTTACTTTTTGTCTATAAATGTCTGTTTTTGTAATAGTGATGAGAAGGAGTCCGTACAACCTGACACACATCATCAGTAAAGTATTCTTCCCAATCCAGTACATGTTATTAGGAGTCTACATCCAGGAATAATGAGCAGAACCTCCAATGTTTTTGGTCTTTTCTCTCCATTCTAATGATAATAAAGAGGGTGAATCGCAGCCGTTCCCTTCACTACAGTATGAGACCTCCAGGGTCCTTCTAGATCCAATACACATCCAGTCTAGGTCTGTTCATTCTACAAGACTTCTCCCTTTCTTCTCTCCTGCTCTCATATCCTGTAACATAGTAAATCTAACACTTCCCGCTTCTTCCTGCACCTAAAAACAACCGAAAACTTATCTATTCAGAGAGGCCAAATCTGCCAGAACCAGCAGGGAGTTGTTACTTCTCCTCAGTCTCTACATGGATCTATCTGTCTAATAATAATAATTGTACATGAATGGATTTATGAGATTGTATAATGTTGTACAATGTTGCTGAATATGAGCGCCATATCCAAATTAATAAAAAAAATCATTTATTCGAGTGGATTTGAGATTTTATATTAATATAAGGATTTTGTACTTACATTTGATATTTCCATTTTCCTGTTGAGTTTGTTTTTTTTTTTGTTTTTTGTTTTTTTTTTTACTGTTTCATTAGAAATACTTTTCACACACCAATAAATAAAAAGTAATAAAAATAAAGAAGCCCAATAACATCCAATGTGAAGATCTTGTGTGATGTGACCAGGCACATAACCCATAAAGTCACTACCTGTATATAATATATGGCTTAACACAAAGGGAAGGCAATGGATTGTGGGAAATAAGACTACGTAATGTTTCTGCCATTACCTCTTGTGTCTCTGGTGTCCGAACTTACACAAGAAAAACTTCTAATAATCTGTCAGGAGATCACAAGTTTATTCAGTGAAAAGTAAAACTTTGATAATCTCACTTTTACAAAGATACCAGCTATAAGAAAGTGTTGCATCAGGCGTCTCCTGTGTTATAACTTAGAAGGAAAACTTCTTATTCATTGTCTACAGATCACAAAGTTTCTCCAGTAAAAAGTAAAACTTTTATTAAACACTTTTGATTTCTACAAAGAAAACTCTCTAGAAAGTTTCTGCCACTACCTGATGCGTCTCCTGAACTTCTCTTCATAAGTTCTTGTTAAGAGATCAAAAACTTTTCTTCAGTTAAAAATGAAGATTTATCGAATATTTTTGAGCTGTAGAAAAAAAAATCAAAAAGTGAAAGCTGCGAGAAATGTTTAATAGGTAGATGGTGGAAGAAGGGGATGGATGTGTTATTGATCAGTACTAGAGAAGAACCAACCTAGCAAGATTTGTTTCACGTTCAGGTTTCGCGATTTGGGTCCTCAGTTCGTAGTTTGGTGCTACAGGGGCTGCTTATTTGGGACAAATTTGGCTGTGAACCACATAACTGATAAATTTGGCTTTTCAAAAAAAAAAACAAACAAAAAAAAAACACCAAAAATTATCCCAAGCAGATGTGAAATATATATTTTTTTTATGACAACAGTGTTTTATAATGGCTCCAACAGTGTGCTATAGTGGAGCAGACCACAGGACATGTCTGCCTGAGTGGTGGCAGCTATTTAGGAGGAGGAGCAGCATCAGCAGCAGTGCAGCAAATGGGAGATGATGCTACAGGTAGACGGTGACATCACTATTCAGAGGAATCAACCAGAGGTGTTTGGAAATCCTCACAGATCCATGTCTGATTCATTTTGCTAAAAGTAATTTTTTCCACCATACCTGTGGACAGTTCCGTCTTTTTTGGTGTTTTGGTGTTACACCACCTACAGTCTTGAGCATCCTCATAACACTTGAGGCCGGACAAGGTAAAACTCCCATGGCAAACTGGACCAGCTCCTTCCACAGTTCTAATCTATTGGCCCAGAATTTCATGGGGTCAGTTATCTGCTGAACCATAGGTACACTCTAGGTACAACTGTACCTGCAGGTACAGCCGAAAGTGTCAGCAGGGGTGAACCTAACTATAAAAAGTTGCCCCCCCCCCCCAAAAAAAAAAAAAAAAAACTCGACTATCTTTGGTTGCATGATGGGACCCCCCTAAATTAAATTGTAGGACCCACCCCCTCATTGGCAGATCAAGAAATACCAATATTTGACTCAACATAGTATAATACCCCTTTTTTTTTTTTTTGGCCTACCACATGATACATGACCCTCTTTTTCTGGCCCCCCAGACAATATATCACATTCCTGTCCCAGCCGCCCTACACTGCCACCTCCAAGGCATGCTGTAGCCGACGCTGAAGAATTCCAGGACGCTGGATGTAACGTCATGTGTTCAATGTCGTGACATAAGTGCAGTGGTGGCTTGACCGGATGGGAGTGTAAATTATATCTATTGAAATAATATATGTAGTAGCAATAAAAAAAAAAAATATTCTGCTACCCAGTTTATTCCATGAGGCGCCACCTGAGGACATCGCCTCAAGTCACCCCATAGAAGATTTGCCTCTGGGAGTCTGGTGCCTGTTGTGGCTCCATTTGGCACTGCGAGCTGAAACCTTCTTGGTTTATCATCTTCCAGATATTGTACTGGGCCCGGCTGCTGCATTTACTCCTGCTGACACTTGTGGCACTGGCAGAGAAGGTGGGCGCTGGCTGAGTGAGGTGGACTGGGAGTGGGCAAAAACACGGAGAAGGAGGAAGAGGTGTGTAAGCAGCGGCTTGCCCTGGTGAAGATGATGGTGGGAAATGGCCCTGAGAGGAGGATATAGAGGAGGTGAATGGGCCCTGCATGGTGTTGAAGCTGGGCCTGTACAATCGTGGTGGAACTAGCACTTGACCTTGCTGTGTTTCTGGATTGTGGCCGCTGCTGCTCAAACCATTGATCTAGTTCATCATGAAAGCCATGTATTGTCCTTGTCCATAATTTCTGCTCCATGTGTTGACAGTGGCATGCACCTTTTCCCAGACTGATGTATCGAAGGAAAGGCCCACATTCTCTGACACATGGCCATATAAAGCAGGGGCAGCTTTCCTAGAGAAAATGGTGGCTAGCTATCGTCCATTGAGGCTGAGTGCACGGCATAAGTTGTCGAATCACAGTGGAATCCACTAAGTGGTACGACAGCGACTGCACTGCTAGCAGCTTAGCCAGGTGCGAATTAAGATGCACAGCTGCTGGATGACTGGACACAAATTGCTGTCTCCTGGCCACACATTACCTTATGGATAACTGATGTTGGCATGGAAGAGAAGGAGAAACCATTGGTGGTGATATTGATAACGACGACAGTGCTAGGTGTAGGTTTGGAAGATCACTTGGAGTAGTAGGAGAAAAGTCTTGCTCACTTCCCCTGCCAATGCCACTGTCAAGTCTATTTTTCCAACTAAGAGTGATGCCTTTTCATGTCAGTACGTACAGATGCCATTCCTACATTTGTTCCTGCACAGGCCGCAGTTAAGTTTCTGCTTACAGATCCTGCACATTGGCATGGATTTATTGTATGGCAATGTACAATATTCCCGCACGGAAGATGACTGCGTGTAGTTGCTGCCATCAGCAGCAGTGGAAACAAGTCTGTCACTACCACCACTAGTGCAACCGCCTCCACCTCGGGCAGGCTTTTTGGATGTTGGGCTTGCACAATAGAATTAATATAACCACTGCCACCACCCTCTTCATCTGATGTCACCTTGTCAGCCTGACCCGGTCATCATTTGGCAAAATATCATCATCATCATCATCTTCATCGCTTTTTTTCAAACAGCATGGCTATTCACAGCCTCAGAATTGTCACCTCCAGATGTTCCCCTAGCTCCCCCTATCAGAACGACTACCAGTAGTAATAGTACCACAACCCCTACCATTACTACATCCACCATCAACAGTCATCATGTCTTCCTCTTCTACTTGCACACAATGCTGACTCTCTGCTGCTTTTCTCATCTAGCTCATCAGAAAAGAAGGAAGACTGTTCTGACTAGAAAATATAGATTGCTCAGCAGGTGCCATATCACTACCAGGGATCTGTCTCAGTGAAGGATCTGAAGGAGACACGATTGACAGTTTAGAAAGACCTTGAAGTACATTACGTGTTATGTAGGAGGAACACACAGAAGCCTGACTCAAGATCACATCTGTCTTGAATGCAATATCCTCCTGTGACTGAGATGAGCCAACAAAATAATCAAAAGGTTCATCAACATTCTCAAAGTACAACAATCCTGTGGCTACTGGTGGTACCACCAGAACCAGAAGCAGTGTTGCTCTTCCCACCCACATTCTTATTTTTAGTAGTAGTACTTGCACAAGTGATTCCTCCTCCCCCTCATATTTTCCCTGTAGCCTGCCCTGTTTTTTCCACTCACTGAGCTTAATTATTAAAATGAAAAAATACACTGAAATAATGGAGATTCTTTTCTTATGCTACCAAAGGACGCACTACTGTACTACTGTGTGTGACATATCTATAATCACATGTGGGTTCAGTGCACTTGCACATACAGAGAATGGATTAAAATATTTAAAACAATGCTCTGCCTCCTTCACACTCTATGGATCAGACACCAGACCAGAAAAAAACATGAAATTCCTAATTTTTTTTTTTTTTTTTTTTTAAGATTATAGCAGTATTGGGTGAAAACACCAAAAAAAAGCCGAAAACTTTTTTTTTTTTTTACATTAGCTAAGGATCTACTACTACAATGGCCACCCCTACTACTGTACTACTGTGTGACATATATCTAGAATTACATATGCACATGCAGTGCTCTTGTACATACAGAAAAACGCTTAAATTCTGTTCAAATTTCTGTTCAAAATGCTAGAAATATGTTGTGTATAGAGAAGAGATGACATTGTTCTATTACAAGTACTGTCAAACAATATATTGCCTGGTAATGAAAGGTTTAATTGTCTGTCTCACTGACTGAACCTGTCCTATATGCCTATATCTATTTGTCTGTATATTCTATTCTAGCACTGCACTACTAATCTGCCTCTGTATACTGCTGATTCTCTTGGTCTTCCTATAACTATAGTTTCTCGTAGTGCAGCTATTTTTGTTTGTCCAAAGCAAATTGCCATTTGTTCAGTTTCATTAAAAACCTGAACAATTTGGGATGAACCCGGCTTGATAAGAATCGATTTGATCTCTAAGCTGTACATGATCCAAAGCAATTACTCCAATTTCTTCTGCAATACACAGCACTGACTTCAGTAAAGCTTGTAATAGAACTAAAGAATCTTAGGAGTGGAAGAAGTAGAACAAAGTTTGGTCAGATGTAATCAATTACAGGTAGAATAGTGATAGAAATCATAGATAAAAGTGAAGGAGATCTGCACTGTGTGATCCAGACTGCAGTAATATAGACAAAAGAATCCTTTCATTGCCAATAATCTAATTTTGTGTAAGTCTGTTATGTGATAGAACAGTTTTAGCGGTGGCTGTCCACAGTGTTTTTACATATTTTTACTGACAGTCAGTCCTGTTAGTGAATAATCTTTTCTTAAAGGGACTATCTAGCTTCCAAAAATTATCTGCACGTACATCCACAACAATGCTAAATCCTCACTGTTGCTGTTGGGAATTTCTAACTGGCAATTCCCTAATAGCGGCTGTTAGAGAAAGGGAAGACAGATACAGTGAGCCCTAAAACTAGGCCCACCCCGTGTCCCTACCTAATTGCCGCGACTGTTCTAATGACAGGGACAACTGGAGGACAAACCCTACTCTAGATAAGTGATACACAGGACAATACAACACAACACAGAAGAGGAGTCAGCAAGCAAAGGGTCAAAGCCAGAGAGATAAATCTGTAGCAAATCGCAATCCAAAATAGTCAAAAGCCAAAAGTCAGAGGTCAGTAAATACTATACAAGAGCGAGGACAAACGCTTAGCAAGGTCAGAGATGCAATAGCCAGCAACCATGTGTGGGCTGATGGCCAGTTTAAGGAAGTCGAGAACCCGCCCCAGGCTTGATTGGCAGATAAGTTGTCAATCACAAACAGATACAAAGTAACTCCATAGTTACCAGAGGACTAATACCACTGGCTGAACTGATACACTGCAACAAATCCTCAGCTGTGCAAAAACAGGAGCAGAAGCTCATATATGGACACACCTCCTGCACCGTAGCATACGGCCGGAGGATGGCGCAGAGTTCCGAACAGGCAGGGATGTTACAGTTCCCTTGTGCACCCTTTGCTTGGCTTTATTTTACTTGCTGCTCCTTGTATCACTGCTATTTTCATGTAGTGAATCAGTGGACAAACTACATTTCCCACGATTCATCTTCCTGCTCTCACTCTGTGTAATCCTCCCTTCTCCACTCTCTCCTGGAATGAAATCAGTTCATTCATACTGCCTGTATGCAAATTCCCTGCTACAGTGTCTGTGCTGTCTCACTACTTCAGTCCATGCAGTTGCAGCTCTCTGCATATCTGACCAGATAATAAATCGCACCCACATCCAAGGTAAGTATGAGTGGTTTCAAGCTGCAAGGAGGTCACGTGCTGCTGTAACATTTCATTTGCTGGCTGCACTGCACATAGGAAAGGGTAGTGAGCTTGCAAATTTCTGTGGCCAATGACATGAAAATAAATCAAATAAATGGTGTCAAATTTAAAGGTTATATTTTAGGAAGTGTTTTGCATTGATGCATCTTGTTGTTTGGCCGATGATGCTGATCTATGAGGAATGCCCCCTCTGACAGTGCAAAGCTATGTTAGGTTGGCGTTCCTGACAGCCCAGCGTTAACAGGTCAGTCCTGTTTGTGAATTTTCTTTTTTCTTAAGCGCTATTTTGGGCAAAAGTTTAAATTTAAAAAAATACAAACTGCTGTTCTAACAGCAAAACACATTCTTCTTGCACTAATCTGAAAAACTCTCCATTTCCAGTGACAAGCATATTAGGGATGAGTATTGGATGGCAGTGCTCTTAGACACTTGCTATAAAGACAAAATGGGAAAACCTTCCCTGCTTCCCAAAGGGAAAAAAATGAATATTCTCAGGATAGGCTGAATATCCAGCTTATCACTGCGTTTAGAGAGAGCACTGCAAGTCCCAGTCCACCTCACTCATCCAGCGCTCCACCAACTCTGCCAGTGCCACAGCTACAAGTGTCAGGAGTAAAAACAGCAGCAGCCAGTACAGTATCACCTCACATTGCCAACCAGAGCCATAACAGATAACTGACACCCACCGGATGCACCAGTTGTACTTTGAGGTCACTTATAATCCAGCAGATAACTCCATCCAATTCTGGACCAATAGGTTAGAGCAGTGGCAGGAGCTGGCCCAGTTTGCCATGGGAGGTTTATCTTGTCTGGCCTCAAGTGTAATGGCCGAGAGGGTGTTCAGTGCTGCCGGTGCATTGTAACACCAAAAAGGATGAAAATGTCCACATCTAGCATGGGAAAAAAACCTTTATCAAAATGATTCAAGCATGGATCTGTGAGGATTTTCACACACCTCCGACTGATGCCTCTGAATAGTGATGTCACTGTCTACCTGTATCATCATCATTCCATTTACTGTACTATTGCTGATGCCGCTTCTAAACAGTCAAACATCATGTTTTGAAGCACGATCTATCACATTATGCCCTGTCATGCTGCCACAGTTACCACCACTGCTACCACTCAGCTAGACACGTCCTGTGGCCTGGTCAATCACATTACACTATACTATACTGTTGGCGCCACAGTGTAGGCATCACTAAAGCCAAAGTTAGTGATGTCCTCCTGTCAAAATCTCATGCCATTGCCTCTTTCCATGCCAACACCATTTTGATTTTACATCTGCTGAAGGGATCATTTTTGACGGCCATTTTGAAAAGCCTACTCTTCATCACTTTAAAATTAGACACACAGCCACAAATATTTCTCCCGTATATGAAGCCTGTAGCACTTACAAGTCATCTATATGGGCAAAATACATGGGCAAGTGTCAGCACAGTGTATGGTTACATTAGGTGTTTGTATCCTCTGCTTACCATTCATTTTTCCATAGACTTACATGTCACATTCACTTTGATACAACTTTGTGTTTGCCGTAGAGAGCTAGAAATTGGATAATTAGGATCATATGAGTGTTCTACACTGTTTTCTAGATAGGTTCCAAGGAGTTCTGACAGTGTTCTGCACTGTTATAAGCCAATTTAAGTTGTGGTTCGTACCTGAACTTGTTTGACCTGAAACAAATCTTGGGACTGAACCACTCTAAACAAAACAAATCTTCAGAGGTTCGTCCATCCCTAGTTGGTAACAAATTGGATTTAACCTGAGTTTCTCATAAGTTTTGGTGTCTAACAAAACCAATACTTTTGGGATTCATTTCGGACTAACTGTCTTCACATGGTGTTGTAGTTCTCAGAGGCCTCTTACATCTTCCTGAGTTCCTAACTTGCGTTCCTTATGGTAGCCAGTATAGCTACCCTAAGAGGGCTGTATAGTTGTCCTAATGTTTATTAGGGTGGCTATACAGATATACAGCATAGCAGCCCTAATCAATGTTTTTATATGTTGAGGCACAAAAGTTAATAAAGTTCATTGGCCAATGAACTCTATTAACCCATGTTGGAGCATGCCATCTTGGGGGTTCTGTCTGACAGTGCAGGGGCTCCTCTTACTGAAGGGGTTCTCACACTCAAGGTTTTTAATTGAGGTCTTGCCATGATTTGGTGCATGCGCAGACCCGCTCATTGCTCTTTAGGCTAGAGAGTGTGTACTGCGTACGCGCCAATAACGGCACAACAGCAAGAATACTGGGCCAGGCGAGACTTTGGTATCTCTGCTTGGCCCTGTCACTCTTTGATAGCAGCAACAAGGCAGCCGATCATAACGCAGCAGGTGGAAGCAATCCAAAGACCCCCTCGGTGCTCCAGACTGTTAATCATCACATTAATAAACTAATCTCTGCCATGGAGGCCCAGATTGGGAAATTAAAAAAGCCATTACATTTGGGTGACCCTAATCTAACTATTTTTTCTTGAATGTTCTCATCCCTGGTGACAGACTCCCTTTAAAAGGTTAATAGTGAAAATGGTTAAAAAAAAAAAAAAAAGAAAGTACAAAGAGACTGATGGTGTAAATTAGAAATTCAGCTCTACCTCAATATAAGAAATTATAAGGAAATATTTATTTAAATTATTTAAATAATTAGAAATTCAATGATCCCATATGGGAATGGTGCTGACATCTCTGAGGCTTATCTTGCTATTCCTATAAGTCATCCTACACTGTATATAAAGGATTCAGGGTATTAGTATGTCTATATGATGTCACCAAGAAGAAACATGAACTCATTACAAAAAATTGTCAAAAATAATCTCAAAATCAAGAAGATACCATCGGTGAAGGAACAAAACTGACAGTACTGGCTTTCTATTTCCCTACAGTAAGTCTTCTATTCTGTTGAATTTCTGTTGCAGTTTATTAAACACTTTATAAATATGCAGATAAACTAAATGTAACAATATATTTGCAATAAAAGTAATAAATGTCCAACGTCTCTCAATCATCCAAGCAAGAATTTGTAGCCTAAAGAAAACGAACCTATGGTTAGATTTTGTTCAGTGTCACTAAAATATATAAAATACATGTAATGACGTATTATACAGTATATACACACATAATGGACAGCATTTTCTCGGATAATTCAAGGATAACTACAAATTTTCACTTTGAGGATACAGGTTTTGTTTTTTTTTGTTTTTTTTTTGTTCCATTGTATTCTGACAGCCATAACTTATATTTAGTCTTTCATTTAAAGGGGTTTTCCGACAGCTGCATACAAAGTATACGGACAGAAGCAGCTCTGCTCCTATTGAAGCGGATGGGTGTAGAGGTGCAGTTACCCAGCACACCACTAAAGTGTTCATCTTCCTACACTATACACAGCTTATAGCTCTGTCGGACCCCAGCAATCTGATACTGGTGACCCATCCTGTGGATAGGTCATCACTATCCATTATACCTCAGTCCCAGACAGCCCCTTTATTGTACATACATGCATCAGGGCTCTTTTTTGGAGGGACATGTATTATTAAATATATCCTATAAGATTGGACATCTGGTTGCAACTTTCCTTGCCGAAACCATATGTTTGCCATGGGTGCAGCAACCAGTAGATCCCACTGCCGACTGTATTCTATTAAAACAAAAAAAAGGCAAATTTTTATTTTATTTTGCTTTTGTGCTACAATTCTGGGGTTTTTTTTTTTTTTTTTTCCCTATTTTTTTCTTTAATAATAATTTTTTTTCTCTAAAACAGAATGAACAATGTCTTTCTTTTTAACTGAAACCACCGAATTAGTCAAATTTACAGGACTTTTTTGACCAGTGATTTTTTGACACACTGAGAGTTTCTGAACAGAGACTCCGAGGCAGATGTGAACCCTGCCTGAGCTTGGCTTAGATGGTGCACAGGTGCACGCCTAATTTACTGCATGCGAAAAAAGTCGATAAAATTTGAGCAAGTATATGCCACTTCTTCTTCGGAGTGGCCTGCTGGGGGGGCAATATATCAACCAGGGATAGGGATAGACTCGACAAGCTGATTAGAAGGGCCAGCTCTGTCTTGGGGAGCCCACTGGACCCAGTGACGGTGTTGGCTGGCAGAAGGATACTGTCCGTGGTGAGCTCCATGCGGGAGAATAACTCCCATCCCATGCATGAGACTGTGACAGCGCTGGGCAGTACTGTCAGTGACCGACTGCTCCACCCTAAGTGTGAGAAGGAGCGCTATCGGAAGTCTTCCCTCCCCACTGCGGTCAGGCTGTACAACCAACACCGAGCTAAGCGGAGATCACTCCATACAGTTGTGGTATCCCTTCTGCTACTTTTTTTACCTTTTTACCTTTTTTATCTGTACCTACTGTCACTGTAATGCCTCTACCTTGGAGCTGCTGTAACACACTGAATTTCCTCATGGTGGGACTATTAAAGGATTATCTTATCTTAACTTGACTTTGAATTTTGGAGCACAAATTGGAGCATAAAATGTGGTGAATGTATGTACCAGCATGCATCATTTTGATAAATTGGTGCAAAAACAAACTAGTAGAAAATAAGCTAAGTTGGAAAAGTGGTTTTAAAAATCCCTCATGTTAAATTGACCCCATAAGTAGGCAACATTTTTGACCTACATTTGTATGAAAATTTAGACACTATAGGATGGTCAATATCTGCATTCGTGGATAAGTGTTTTTTAGTTTTAGTGTTAAACTGCATGGTGGGACAAAAACTTCTGTACAGATGAGTCGGCAATTTTTTTATTTGAAGTTTTTGGTGGGGAACAAGGCACTTTTTGTCTCTCTGAACAAAGGTTTTTTCTTTAGAAAATGCATTTTTTCAAATCTAAATTTCATGATTACAATACAATTTCCATTCCCGTCCACCTATATTCTCTCTCTATAGTGCTATCTTAAAGGGGTTGTCTATGCTTTTAGCTACTTATGGCCTATCCTCAGGGTAGGCCATAAATACCTGATCAGTGTTGGGCCAAGAGCTGGCTCCTGGACCTTTTACGGAGCCGCTTCCGGCACCAGTCTCACACAATACAGGGCTGGAAGCAGAAACCTCTGTCCCCTGGGGATGGAGATTTCTGCCCTGTATTGTGTACTGAATGGGCACCAGAAGTGACTCGGTACAACTCATCAGTCCGGGGGTCAATCACTGATCAGGATAGGCCATAGAAGAGCTTAATAGTTTCATGATAAAAATAAGATTTGTTCAGGCTGATGACTGTCCCTGTTCTCAGCCACCTATATTGTTTTCTCGCGCACAGTTTCATGACTGAAATAAGATTTGTATTAATTTTAATCTCATTCTTAAAGTCAGACCTATATCCTATTCTGGAATTTAGATCATCAATCTATCAAATAATAATGAATATGAGATATGGAAACTTCAGCGCAGTGGCCGAAATATTCCTCTTGGGTCTTCAAAGTTTCAAAAATATAAAGAGCACTTTCTTCTTTTTGCTATTGGTCGTGTACTGTGTGACTGTATGTGGAAACCTCCTCATCATCCTGGTGGTGTCCTCCAGCAGATCCCTCCACTCTCCCATGTACTTCTTCCTCACACAACTCTCCTTCTCAGATATTCTACTTTCCACGACTATCCTGCCCAATATGCTTCGTGTCGTGCTGTATGATGGGAGTTCATTGTCCTTTATCGGCTGTTTGATACAATTTTATTTTTTTACAGCCTCCGAATCATTGGAATGTCTTCTCCTGACGGTGATGTCCTATGACCGGTATCAGGCCATCTGCCACCCTCTACATTATCAATCCATCATAAACTTCCCATTTTGTGTGAAGATAATTCTTCTGGTTTGGTTGTTTATTCTTATTATTATATTGATGATCTCGATGACGATGAGTCGCTTGCAGTTCTGTGGACCAAACATCATTGACCATTTCTTCTGTGATTTCGACCCATTACTTGAACTTTCCTGCTCAGATACTTTTATAGTTAGGATGGAAAGTAAGTTATTGGCTGTTCCTCTAGTTATTTGCCCATTCACTATGATTATAGTCTCATATGTGTATATTATCACCACCATACTGAAGATCCCCTCCGTGAACGGGAGGCAGAAGACCTTCTCCACCTGCAGCTCTCACCTGACTGTGGTCTCCTTATATTATGGGTCACTTATTAGCATCTATTTATTTCCAAATAAGAAAAATGCTAAGAAAATTCTCTCCCTGCTCTATACTATTATTACTCCTCTTCTTAACCCCATCATATATAGTTTGAGGAATAAAGATATTAAGCATGCCTTAGGAAACTGGAAAAGATTAGATAGATAGATGATAGATACATGATGATTATTAGTAGGGATGAGAAAACTGATTTGGATAAAACCGAACTCAACCCACATTTTCCAAAAGTTTTGGGCTCGACCAAAATCCGAGACTTTTGGGGTCCATCACTCTAAGATCTGTTAAGTAGAGGTCCAGGGAAGGAGAGTAAAAAAGTTATACTCACCTTGCCTCACCTCTCCTAGGCATCCTCACAGTGTTTGACGTTTCCCCGAGTCCTCTTCGGGCCTCTGTCTGTGTGAGGTCAGAAGAGGCCTGAAGAGGATGCCAGGGGACTGCCAGATGACACAAGGTTGCCCAGAAGAGGTGAGGCAAGTCGAGTATAACTGTGTTATTTCTACTTATCTCCCCTACGCCTCCACTTATACTCTGAGGTCAAAGGAGACCCCACAATATAATAGCACTTCTGGTTTGTGCTGAACTTTGGTCTGAAATAAACCAAAGAGCCGAAACTCACAAATATGTCAAAATGAATCTCGAGAGGTTCACCCATCTCTAATTATTAGAAAAAAGCAGCGTATATTATTATAAATGCTAAAACATATATACTCTTATCTCTGTGCTGGTATTTTTGATATTTAAGTTGGATTTGATACATATTTTATCATTTTGTGTATTGCTCATCTACTGCCTGCTACAGCCAAGAACTCAAGAAAATTTGGTTGGCTTCATTTAGCCATCTACACCCCAGCTGAATGATGCGGGCCCCTCTTGATGACCCCTGTGGAGACTGGAGGTTTTAGGCTCTTAACACTTCTGATTGTACATATGCTGGAGATGCCCACTGAGGGACGTACATCCTTCATTGCTCAGGTGGGGGCTAGAAACTATCCAAAGAGTCCACAAACTTAATGATATGAGGAGTGGACCCGGAGTGGTGGTGGTGGTGTGGGGGGGTGTATGAGGAGAGAGTCCTGGATGTAGACCTCAAGGGGGGAGCTGATGTTGAAGCCAGTAACCTAAAGTCTACAGAGAGAAGATCCATGGTCCTGAGAGACCGTGAGGGACCTTGGAAGGTTGGTGGCTGTGGATGCCTGTTAGAGAGAAGAGTAGTTTTTGCAGCCTGCGGCCACTGGGAGACCCTACTAGGGATCCCTAATGAGAACTGAAGTTCAGGCCAGCACTCCAAGGGATACCAGAATGTTATGAGAATTCCTATGGGAATGAGGAGCAACACTGTGGTCAGCCCCCTCCAAAGAGGATACTATTAATATATACAGCCTGGAGAGTTAGTATTCATCCATTGTGTATCCTCCTCCTAGACTGTATCTTGTTTTATGGACTGTTAATTTTTCTGGTTTGTGGTTCTTCCTGGAAATCCTGCCCTACTGGACTATGCCTTCTTTTATGGGCTGTTCTTTTCCAGTGTGGCTTGGGCAATAAACTTGTTGGGGTTGCCATGTTATCGCTCTATGTTGATTCATAGAATCTAAAAGAACCCTCCATGACACCCTTAATTGTTACAACTAGAGGTGGGTGACCTTCAAGAGATTTGTTTCAACAAATATTCATACGGTTCATCCCTCCAATTCGTTTCATAGTTACATAGTAGATGAGCTTGGATGAGGGCACAGGTCCATCGATTCCAACCTATAACCCTACAGTATTGATCCAGTGGAAGGCAAAAAAAAGAGGCTGATGCCAATTGCCCCATGACAGGGGAAAAATTCTTCCCAACTTTAAAAACCCTGCTGTTCTGTTCAGTCAAAAATGACCGAATTTGAAATTTGATATTTTTTAAAATATTCATTATGCAATTCTGAAACTTGTGGTTCATTGACTTTTCCTCATTTGAGGGGTCCTTACTAATAGCCGTTTTTATTTATTTTTTGTTTACTTTTTGCTCCACGTCTTTTTTTACACTTGTACTGTTCGGTCAAAAATGACCGATAGCCTTTTATACTAATCTCCAGCTATTTTTTAAAAAAAATAAAGGAGTTATAATCTCATTTTGGTCTATATAGTTCATCTACTACTATTTATCTATTTATATAGGTCCTTTTGGTCCATGCAGAGTTACACATACATACATTTTCAAATTATGATACTGTAGATGGATTCCTTTCCAGTATAGTTATGTGGTGTTCTTATAGAAATGGTTCAATTCAGTGGTCAACCTTTCACATGGTAAATGTGAATTATTTGTCTTAGCTGGTTCCTTGTATTAGCTGGTTCTATTATCTAATGATGACCTGAAAAGAGCACTAATAAATTCTGTCTAATAAAATGTTTTTGTTTTTACTTTGGGCTGCTAAAGGGGGTGTTTTAGCTTATCAGTAGACAAGTACAATACTATTCTATACAGTTACTTCACTTTCAATACAACTTGAGAACAATAGAGAGCACACATGAGACATGAATGAATTACAATTCTACTCTAGAATAGATCAACTCATAGGCACTTACACCTGTAAACGCAAAACTAATCGGTGGCCAATGGTGGTTTTTTACAACATTGTTGATGTGTCGGCGTACAATGCATTTGTGTTATGGCGTGAAATAGACCCAAATTGGAACAAAAATAAACTATATAAAAGAATTTTTTTTAGAGGAGTTGGGAAAATCACTAGTTAGCCCATATATTGAACAAAGAAAAGTAACACCCAGAGATGATGGAGCTGCAGCCATTGTCCACAGGATCCAACAGCATGCTGAAGAAAGTGAACCAAGGGCTTCCGCTAGCACTGCGACGATACCCACGGCCTCCACCAGCAGTGCAACCAGCCTAAAACGGAAACGATGCGCCTTCTGTCCAACATCAAGTAATCACAAATTAAATGTGATATGTTGCAAATGTGCAACGTACTTATGCAAAAGACATGTAAATTATACTTGTGACGAATGCAAACAGTAAGTTTAGCACCTTGAACCTTATTTCACATTTTATATAGAAAAAAACTAGACTTTTTTTATTTTTATTTTTTTTTGAAAAAAATATATTTACATACAGTTTGATGCTATTAGTTATAGTTTACAGTTTTATAAAGATGCTTTTTTTTTGTGCAAATGTGCAATATGCATGAATAATGCAATAAGGCCATGTAACATTTTTTGACACAAAAAAATAAATAGTTTTTGATTTCATTTGTTTCTGAACAACCATGTTCACATACAGTATAATCAAAAGAAATTCAAATAAAACACTTAAATTAGTTAAAAATCCAGACTTTAATAGGCCCGGTCAAAAATGACCGGAACATTATATGTGTATAGTAGAACCGAACAGAACAGCAGGGTTAAACCCAATTTGGGCACAAATTGTTTGGATAGAACCAGAAGTGCTATTGGTATATAGTCTGGTATCTCCTCAGACCCCAGAGTATAAGTGGAAGACCAAGGGAGTTGCAGAAAAATGACAAAAACTTATACAAAATACTTATATTGTTTCATGGGTGATGAAACCCAAAGGTATTGTGCTTGGGTGAACTCAAAACCTTTGGAAATTTTGGATCAAATCTGGTTCTAAATGAATGTTCACTCCTCTCTAGTTAAAACCTGTTCAATGAAGTTTAAAGGGGGTTTCTGGGACTTACTAATTGATAGGTCATCAATTAAAGATCAGCAGGGTCCAACACTCGGGTCCCCAGCTGATTGGAGACTTTAGCCAAATTGATGATCAGTGGGGGTCTCACACATGATACCCCAATGAATATTTCTTCACAGCAATCATAGGGACCAGAACTACCACAAACAGAGGCGATAAACAGATGGTCATGGGGGTGCTGGTATCAGACTCCCACAGATCTGATATTGATGTATCCTAATTAGACCCACTTTAATTCAAGGATCCCTGGTGGTCTGGGACATTGAAGAGGTTCAGTTTAGAATCCCTGATTGTCTAGAACAGTAGAGAGTTTAATATAATTTTCCTTGGTGGTCTAGGGCAGTAAAAGGGTTAACACTAGAAGTCCCAGAAATTTCGAGCTCCCCCTTCAAGTCCTGAAAGAGGGTCAAATGACCCTTAGTCCAAACTGACAACTCTGATGGCTCCAATTAGCATTTCCTTTCATTTGTAAATGTGGCCATTGTCTGAGGAATCTGCAGGGGGGAATTGTGTTGATCCACCTCAGGTCTTGTAAGAGAGTGTAAACAAAAGAATGTAAGCTGCTCCTGAGTGTCTGCCCACCCCCCAGCTGCATTGTTGTGCTGGGAATATTTGCTAACACCTTAGCAAATTTGCATGCAGCCTTTTGTGCTGTGGGGGATGTGACTGCTTCTCAAAGTAGTCTGCGACTTGAAATCAAAGTACATCTGTAATGTCCTCCCATATCTTGGCAAGGACCCCAGTCGTCCCAGCGGGGAGAGACTGTCCGAAACTGTAGTGATGAGGCTGATGGAATCATTCATGGACAAGGGCAGAACTGTAACCACGAACAATTTCTTTACATCATTGTCACTTGCACAATGACTGCTTAGCCGGAAAACCACTATCCTCGGCACAGTCAACAAGAGTCGCCGGGAAATTCCTCAATCCGCTAGACAGATGGACCGCACTGAATTCACCACTCAGGTATTTTCAACCACTGATGCCACACTGACAGTGTATGCACCCAAACGAAAGAAGGCCGTCTACATTCTCAGCAGCATGCACAGCGTGGTTGAGACTAAGGATACCAACAAAAGGAAGCCAAACACGGTCACACAATACAACCACACAAAGTGCGGTGTGGATGTAATGGACCAAATGGTGCGGGAGTACAGCCTGCGTGCAGGAACACGGAGATGGCCATTCGCCGTGTTCTACAACATGATTGACATGGCAGCACTGAATGCTCATGTTCTTTATCAGGCATGCACTGGGGTGCAGGAGAGACGGGTGGACTTCCTGGTTGAGCTTGCAAAAGAGTTAGGTGGCTCTCATGTGACTGAAAAGAAGGCACGCAAGGAGAAACTCCTTCGGCAACAACCTTCCACACCCAGCCCTGGCAAAAGGGCGAAGTGTCAGGTCAACCATCGATGCACGAACAATTGTGCAACTGAGAGATGTGTTTACTGCTACAAATACACGTGTGGCAAATGTACCAGGGACATACCCAGGCAGTGCCAGGTATGTTCCGACAGTGCAGACAGACTGCTGAGTAAGTGCTGAAATGCTAGTCACACAAGAAGGACATGCCACTCACACACACACACACACGCAGCCCCCCACAGCAGCCTATTGTAAATATGTGTGGAATTGTTTTATTCCTTGTATTTTTTTTATTATTTTCATAACAAAAATAAAAAGCATAGAAACAAATAACAGTTGTTCTTTTGTATATTTACATTTTTGTATATTTAGATTCAAGTCAATGGGTGCAGAAAAAAATAAATAAAAAATCGCAAAAAAAATCACAGCTACTTGCGATATTTTTGTGATCTGTCCCATTGGTCATATAGATCACTCCTCTGGGATTTTTTCGCACGAAAAAAATCGCACAAACAAAAAAAAAAATCGCAGGAAAATCGCACCTATGAAAAAAATCGCACGAAAAAAAATCGCAGGTGTGCTTGGTGCCATTGAAATACATTGGCAAATCGCAGAAAAAAATTGCATCGCATTGCGATGCGATTTTCGCGCATTTTTTTTTCGCTAGTGTGCTTGAGGCCTTAGACCAGGGGTCGGCAACCTATGGCACGCGTGCCACTCTTGGCACGCGAGGCTTATTCCCCTGGCACGGCAGCGGACTCCTCACCCAGCAGTTTCGATCGGACCAAACACGGCCGAAACGAAACTGCTATTATTATACTGTGGGGTCTCTTCAGACCCCCGAGTATAATAAGCGGAGCCCCCGGGGAGATGATCAAACATAAAAAACAATGTACTCACTATTCCACGCTCCGCAGCCGCTCTGTACTCTTCGGGCGCTTCTGCCTGCAGGGGCCACTATAGAGCATAATACCGTGTGCAGGGACCACTATGGGACATATACCGTGTGCAGGGGCCACTATGGGACATATACCATGTGCAGGGGCCACTATGGGACATATACCGTGTGCAGGGGCCACTATGGAGCATAATACCGTGTGCAGGGGCCACTATAGAGCATAATACCGTGTGCAGGGACCACTATGGGACATATACCGTGTGCAGGGGCCACTATGGAGCATAATACCGTGTGCAGGGGCCACTATGGGACATAATACCGTGTGCAGGGACCGCTATGGGACATATACCGTGTGCAGGGGCCACTATGGGACATATACCGTGTGCAGGGGCCACTATGGAGCATAATACCGTGTGCAGGGGCCACTATGGGACATAATACCGTGTGCAGGGACCGCTATGGGACATATACCGTGTGCAGGGGCCACTATGGGACATATACCGTGTGCAGGGGCCACTATGGAGCATAATACCATGTGCAGGGACCACTATGGGACATATACCGTGTGCAGGGGCCACTATGAAGCATAATACCGTGTGCAGGGGCCACTATAGAGCATAATACCGTGTGCAGGGACCACTATGGAGCATAATACCGTGTGCAGGGGCCACTATGGAGCATAATACCGTGTGCAGGGGCCACTATGGAGCATAATACCGTGTGCAGGGACCGCTATGGGACATATACCGTGTGCAGGGGCCACTATGGAGCATAATACCGTGTGCAGGGGCCACTATGGAGCATAATACCATGTGCAGGGGCTGCTATGGGACAAATACTGTGTGCAGGGGCAGCTATGGGACAAATACTGTGTGTAGGGGCCGCTATGGGACATAATACCATGTGCAGGGGCCGCTATGGGACAAATACCGTGTGCAGGGTCTGCTATGGGACATATACGGTGTGTAGGGGCCGTTATGGGACATATTGCTGTGTGCAGGGGCCGCTATGGGACAAATACTGTGTGCAGAGGCAGCTATGGTACAAATGCCGTGTGCAGAGGCAGCTATGGGACATATACCATGTTGAAGGGGCCGCTATGGGACATAATACCGTGTGCAGGGACCACTATGGGACATTATTCTGTATAACGGTGTGTTTTCTATATTAAGGATGTGTTTTTGCACAGAAAACTCCGGCTTTGTTTTTTTTTGTGCAAAAATGCACCAGTTTTACATTGAATGAAAAAGTTCCAAATATAGCTGCATCCAGATACATAGTGTGTATTCACCATAAGGATGCCACCATATGGGGCTCCTGGACACAATAAATTTACCACTAATTGGGGGCTGCACATGGACTTTCATTGCTTCTAATCAGAAAGTACAGGAGTGTCCCAGGAAATAGCAGTAAACGCATGTGTCCTAAAGCATCTGGTGGCAGCACTTCTGTGTTATGGTTTGTGGTATATGACTTTAGTTTAGGGGTCGTCAGACTTACAATTATTGACCGGCACTCCGAGTACCTCATCTTTGATTTTTTTATTAAAATCGGCACGCCGAACAAAAAAGGTTGCCTACCCCTTCCTTAGACAAATGCTTCTGGTCATTACTCACAGCTGTACCTTGCTCTAAAATTTCTAATTCTATTTAAAATATATAAAAAATGATTAATTGTTTCAGTGCTTTTTTGCTCAAATAAAACTAAACTTAATACAATATGTATAGTCTTTATATTATCAAATACAATAAACTGAATAGAACTAACTAGACACTAAATGGCTAAACTCAATGGAAAACAACAACCTCCTGTGGTGTGACAATAATGGCCTTAATTACAGAACAATAGACGGTGATTATAGGATGTTAGATAAAATCCTTCAGGTCATTCGACCCGTCTCTGGGTTCCAAAGGTAGAAATGTTAAATGACCCCTCTCTGGGACTTCTAGTGTTAATGTAAGAATCCAGGTGGTCCTGTGCAAGGAATGTCTAGGGCAGTGAAGGTCTTAATGTCAATATACTGAGTGGCCCAAGAGTAATGGATGGAGTTAATTCCAGTATCCTTGGTGGTCTAAGACACTTAAAGGGTTAATGCAGAAGAGACCAAACTTAATTGATATCCAGCTTCGTTAACATACATTTTCTCATGTAACCAACCTGACACATCACATATATATCACCATATTTAATAAGTGTCCCTCCCTCCCCCAAAAATGTGGCAGCATGCATAGTGCGCCACACCATTTTTTTTCTTGAGTTAAGCTGAGCACCTGACCGTGACAATGTTCCCTTTTGATTCTACCCATTGCTATCATGTCAGCTTGTTCCCTAAAACAGTAATAGTACCTAAAACAGTGATTGTCTCCTGTACACAGTATAATGCCCCCTAAGTGGCTCCCATACAGTGTAATGCTCCTCAGTACCCAATAAAATGCCCCCCATCGGCCCATAACACAATATAATGTCCCCGCTGTGACCCATCACACCTATATACTGTAATACATATAAATATTTAAAAAACAAAAAAACTAAACCTACTCCCCTTGTCCCATGACCACACTGCTACCTGTAGGAGTCTGTAACTCCCCTGCCTCAGTCAAGGCCGGGATCCTGGGGACACAGTTGAAAACAGTACCTGCCATCCGAAAACCTGAAATGCAAGACTGTCCTACTATCCTGAGGCCCCCACTGCCATAGGTACCAGGGCAAATGAAAACCAGGACAACAGGGGTATCTTGAAGCCAAACTAGTTCGGTGTCTCAATGAGTTCATATCCTCTGCAGGTTACACGAGCATACCTAATAAACCATGTATACTGCCAAAGAAGATCTAATATTACCAGGTAACCATTTTAAAGTGTAATGAATAAAAGTTAAGGTTGGATTACGGGGTGTAAGAGTCAGCTGGGAGGTGACAGAGAAGGATATCAAAGTAGACAAGGCAGGAGATGATGGGACATGAACTAACATTTTTGTAAGCTCAGGGTTGAGGAAAGAACAGATATGGGAGATGTTTTTGAGATGGAGGTGACAGGTTGTAACTACAGTAGAGATGGGTGAAACGCTCAAGATTCACTGTGTTACCAGTTTGGACCAAATACTTGTTAGAGCTTAAATTGGCTTTAAACATAGTATAGAACACTCTTAGGTTCCTAGGAGTCCTAGCTATCCAAATTTTTGCTCTCTAAGGCAAACAAACAAAGCTAAGGTTATGTTAATGACAGTGACATGCATGTCTATGGAAAAACGAATGGTAAGCAGAGGATATAGACCATTCACTGCGCTGACATTTGCTTTTACACATTTAACATTTAAAACACTCCAAAAATTACCATTTTTTGGGGGGAAAAGGAGCATGTCCGTGATTTTTTTTTTTTTTTTTTTAGACAGTTGTTCATCATCTTCCAGACACTGTACTAGGCCCGGCTGCTGCAGCTGCTGCTTTTACTCCTCCTGACACTTGTGGCAGTGGCAGAGGAGGTGGAGAACTGGCTGAGAGGTGGGCTGGGAGCAGGCAGAGACCATCTGGGCACACGTGCAACTGCAATGGTCTCCCTAAGCACTGCAGCAAGCTGGCTATACAGCCTATGCTGATTGATGTTCTAATATTGCTTCCCTTTGAGAAGCAGGGAAGAATTCCTCCATTTTGTCTTTATAGCAAGGGTCTAAGAGCACTGCCATCCTGTACTCCTCCCTCTGCTTGATGCTAATAATACGCTTGTCATGTAAGCAGCGACGCATACAGCCTGCCATGCTTGCCAGCATATGTGTGGACTCAGGAGCCTGCCATGGTTGGTGTTCTTGGCCAGCGTGGTTGTCGTCATCATCATCATCTTGGAAGAAATAAAGATCAGCCTCCTCCGCTGGCTGTGCCAGTTACATATCAAAAGTTCCCTCTGCATCCAAGGGAGGGTCGTCGTCTTCCTCCTCCTCATTCCAGTCTAGGATTCCCAGTTCCTCTTACATAATGACCCTGACCTGGATCCTCATCCCCCTCCTCCAACACAGGGCAATGATGTTGACTAAGAGTTGTAACTGTTTCTCCTCTTCCATCCCTTGTTCCATGAGTGTTAGGGTTTCCTATAAGATATACAATAGAGGGATCACATCGCTGATGCTGCAGTCATCTCCACTGACAAATTTGGTGGCTTCTTCAAAGGGTTTTAGAAACGAGCACACTTCCCTCATGAGCCTCCAATGATGTATATCAAAATAACACATTGTCCCTGTGGTCTGTTGCATGCAATAACCATTCACCTCCTTCTGCGGCTCACTCGCTTCCCCAAAAAAATAGCAATAAAAAGTGATCAAAGTCATACATACCAAACATTGGTACCAATAAAATTTGCACAAAATAATTTTCAAAAAATGACGTTTTATTAAAGTGGTAAAAAGTAATAAAAAACCTATATAAATCTGTTATCGCAAAAAATTGATAGAATTGTGTTATTTCACATGGACCCCCAAAAAAGAAAATAAAAGCCAATTGAAACATCATATATAACCCAAAATGGTGTCAAATTAAAGAACAACTCATCATGCAAAGAATAAGCCCTCACATAACTATGCCGACAGAAAAATAAAAAATTATGAATTTTTAGAATGCGGGGAAGGAAAATATGAAAAAGTTGCCGATGATTAACGTACAAACTACCCTGCATAATGTGGGTAAGCCAACATTATATATCAAAGCGAAAAACCACCAGATTAGACGTGTCATGCAGGGACGTGTTACTCATCCTACGTAACTGCAGCGCAGCAACAATATTGATAATGCTGCCTAGTTGTAGTTGGCGTGGAGCCATCCAGCAGGATACTTGCTGCAGGATACAGTGAAGCAGCTCCTCTGCGGTGTGGATCCTCTGACCCAGGCTCATGAACTGTAAAACCGAATGGCAGTGCTTCTCCTTACACCCCTGAAATAAGGGAGGGAGAGTGGAAGCAACGTTTTGCGTGGTGAAGATAGGGGTGGAAAATGGTCCAGAGAGGAAGATCCAGAGAAAGTGGATGGGCCAAGCATGGCAATGGAACTGGACCTGCACAAACAGGGATCTAGCATCTGGCCTTGGTGTGTTTCTGGATTGTGGCTGCTGCAAAACATTTACCCAGTGGTCCGTGAAAGCCATGTTTTGTATTTCACCAGAATTGCTGCTCCACATGTTGACGGAGGCATGCACCTTTCCTCAGACTGACGTATCCAAGCACAGGGCCACATTCTCCAACACATGGCAATAATAAAGAACTCCTTTCCTGGAGAAATAATGGCATCTGGGTATCGTCCATTGAGGTTGAGCACAGGCCATCAGTTGTTGAAATGAAGTGGAGCCACTAAGTGGTGAGGCAGTGTCTACATTGCGAGAAGTTTGGCCAGTTGCGAATTAAGCTGCACAACTGTTGGATTACTGGGCACATATTGCTGTCTTCTGTCCACACATTCCCTTATGGATGACTGACATTGGCGTGGAAGAGGAGGAGATAGTTGGTGATGTTGATAATGACATCCATGTGCTAGGTGTAGATGTGGCCAGCCTACCAGCAAGATCATGGTGAGGAGTAGGAGAACAGCCTTGCTCACTTTCCCTGCCAGTGCCACTGTAAAGCCTATTTTTCCAAGTAAGAGAGTGATACCTTTTCATGTGAGTACATAGAGATGTCGTTCCTACATTTGTTCCTGCAGATCTAGCACATCACCATGGATTTATTGTTTGGCACATGGGAGATGACCGTGTGTAGTTGCTGCTGCAACGAGCAGCGGAAACAAGTCTGCCACTACCAAAACCAGTGCAACAACCCTACTCTGCGAGGTTCCCCTAGGTCTGCCCTGGTTAGGCTTTTTGAATGTTGGGCCTGCGCAATGGCTGGAATTGCTATCACCACTGTGGCCAATCTCTTCATCAGATGCCATCTTGTCACCCTGACTGTCGTAAGGTCCTATCCACAAGAGAATCATCATCATAATCTTCTCTGTTTTTTCTAACACACAATCATGGCCATGCACACCCTCTAGATTTTCCACCTCCAGCTATCCCCCTAGCTCACCAACCAAAACGACTATCAGTAGTAATAGTACCACACCCCCTGCCACTAGGGGGAGGAGGAAAACACAGACGCCTGACTCAATATCACATCACTCTTGGATGTAATCTCCTCCTCCTGTGACTGAGATGAGCCAGCTAAATAATCAAAAACTAAAACATTCTCAGGAAGTGCAACAATCCTGCGGTTACTGCCGGTGCCACCAAAACCAGAAGCAGTGTTGCTCTTGCCACCCACACTCTTATTGTTAGTATTAATACTTGCATGAGTGTTTCCTCCACTTCCTCCTTTTGTCTGTCTGCCCTGTTTTTTCCACTCGTTTTTTAATGAACACAGAGCTTAATTATTAGCACACACAAAAAATAAACCCTGCAACAATGGAGATTCTGAAGGACACACTACAAGTACCACAGCCACCATTATTACTGTATACCACGTATATCTAGAATTACACATGTGCGTGCAGTGCACTTGCACATACAGAGAAAAACTTAAGATATTCTCTTCAAATTTACAGCAATGCTAGAAAGACTGTTGTGTATAGAGAAGAGATTAAATTGTTCTACTACAGGTACTGTCAGACAATATAGATTGCCAGGCAATGAAAGGGTTAACTGACTGCTCTGAAGACTCGCTGACTGAACCTTTCCTATGATTACCTATACAATTCTAAGTCCTCCTATAAATATTGTTCAGGTTCCTGACTTGTGCTGCCTATAGCCTAGATAAAGCTATGAGATATAGTGAGACAGATAAGTGTGTATGTCCAACATTTACACCACAGGAGGCTGATTACCAATGCACAACCTACCACTGTCTATTGGCTGATACTGTCAGATGTTGCTATCATGTGATGTGAGTCACTGAGCACAGGACATTGTCTACTCTGTATTTTGTGGTCTAACACGTGGAAGCGGATATTTTTGTTTGACCAAAAAGAATGAACATTTCAAAGGTTTTCCTAAAAAAGCGAACAATTTGGATTTACCTATCTCGACTTGTGTCCTAGTGTCCTCCAGTAATATACCTCTCTTACCTATGACCTACTGTAGTGCCCCCTGTTATATACCTCTGTTACCTGTGACCTAGTGTTCCCTGTAATATACAGTACAGACCAAAAGTTTGGACACAACCTTCTCATTCCAAGAGTTTTCTGTATTTTCATGACTATAAAAATTGTAGATTCACACTGAAGGCATCAAAACTATGAATTAACACATGTGGAATTATATACTTAACAAAAAAGTGTGAAACAACTGAAAATATGTCTTATATTCTAGGTTCTTCAAAGTAGCCACCTTTTGCTTTGATTACTGCTTTACACACTCTTGGCATTCTCTTAATGACCTTCAAGAGGTAGTCACCTGAAATGGTTTTCACTTCACAGGTGTGCCCTGTTAGGTTTAATAAGTGGGATTTCTTGCCTTATAAATGGGGTTGGGACCATCAGTTGTGGTGTTCAGAAGTCAGGTGGATACACAGCTGATAGTCCTACTGAATGGAGTGTTAGAATTTGTATTATGGCAAGAAAAAAGCAGCTAAGTAAAGAAAAACGAGTGGCCGTCATTACTTTAAGAAATGAAGGTCAGTCAGTCCGAAAAATTGGGAAAACTTTGAAAGTGTCCCCAAGTGCAGTGTCCAAAACCATCAAGCGCTACAAAGAAACTGGCTCACATGAGGCCCACCCCAGGAAAGGAAGACCAAGAGTCACCTCTGCTGCGGAGGATAAGTTCATCCGAGTCACCAGCCTCAGAAATCGCAGGTTAACAGCAGCTCAGATTAGAGACCAGGTCAATGCCACACAGAGTTCTAGCAGCAGACACATCTCTACAACAACTGTTAAGAGGAGACTGTGTGCAGCAGGCCTTCATGGTAAAATAGCTGCTAGGAAACCACTGCCAAGGACAGGCAACAAGCACAAGAGACTTGTTTGGGCTAAAGAACACAAGGAATGGACATTAGACTTGTGGAAATCTGTGCTTTGGTCTGATGAGCCCAAATTTGAGATCTTTGGTTCCAACCACGGTGTCTTTGTGCGACGCAGAAAAGGTGAACGAATGGAATCTACATGCCTGGTTCCCACCGTGAAGCATGGAGGAGGTGGTGTGATGGTGTGGGGGTGCTTTGCTGGTGACACTGTTGGGGATTTATTCAAAATTGAAAGAATACTCAACCAGCATGGTTACCACAGCATCTTGCAGCGGCATGCTATTCCATCCGGTTTGCGTTTAGTTGGACCATCATTTATTTTTCAACAGGACAATGACCCCAAACACATCTCCAGACTGTGTAAGGGCTATTTGACCAAGAAGGAGTGTGATGGGGTGCTACGCCAGATGACCTGGCCTCCACAGTCACCAGACCTGAACCCAATCCAGATGGTTTGGGGTGAGCTGGACCGCAGAGTGAAGGCAAAAGGCCCAACAAGTGCTAAGCATCTCTGGGAACTCCTTCAAGACAGTTTGAAGACCATTTCAGGTGACTACCTCTTGAAGCTCATCAAGATAATGCCAAGAGTGTGCAAAGCAGTAATCAAAGCAAAAGGTGGCTACTTTGAAGAACCTAGAATATAAGACACATTTTCAGTTGTTTCACGCTTTTTTGTTAAGTATATAATTCCACATGTGTTAATTCATAGTTTTGATGCCTTCAGTGTGAATCTACAATTTTTATAGTCATGAAAATACAGAAAACTCTTGGAATGAGAAGGTTGTGTCAAACTTTTGGTCTGTACTGTACCTCTGTTACCTGTTACCTAGTGTCTCCTGTAATATACCTCTGTTACCTGTGATCTGGGTTATAGCTCTGCACAGTTTATCTTTAGCAGTCACTTCCTGATTCTGTATAGTGTTACATAGAATATATGACTATTTATATTTGGCTGTAGTTGGGGGTGTTGTGTATTTGCAGCAATGAACTTTATCATTATTATTATTTTATTATATGATTTTACATTCTGTACATCGGACACTTGCTGTTATTTCTTGTTTTTGCCATCTTTATTATTGGACACTTTGCTGTCTTTGTCTTTATTGATATTACAGAGATCATTGACATTAGATGGTTACATTATGTACAGTGATAGCAGATACAAATGTCAGGTAATGCTGTGCTTGGGGATCTCACATTCTCTGTGTACATTACCGCTGCCGCTCACGATCTCGCTCATGAGCAGTTACAGTTGAAATAATCAGCGAGAAGCCGAAAAATCCCAGAAGTGTAATAATACAAGAGAGAATGGAGGAGGTGAATAATCCCGGCAGGACGCCACCGTGCTGATGTCATTACTTCATTAGTCTTACATCTAATTTCTCAGTAATTAAACAAATTTTTTTCTTATTAGAAGTTTGTAATGAAACCGCAGGGAATATCGTACAAGAGCGGAATCTAATTCTGTGTGTCTGGTTATACTAAGTATAACGTCATGTCAATGAAGATATTCATAATAAAAATATTTAAAATATATCAAGCTAAAATATACAAATAATCCTAATATTAATAAATAAAATAAAAATATATACAAATAATATAAAATATATATCAATCTAAAATATACAAATTAAAATAAAATATTTAAGATATAGCAAGCCAAAATAATGTCCAAAAGGATATATTAAAAATAAAATTTTATAATATATGCACTCTTATGTAAAGAATAAAGAATGTGAATATCAACTAAAAATAATAATAATATAATAATAATAATGATAAAATAAACCCTACTACATCTAGTTCTAATAGTAATAACTATAGAAGCTCATCATGTCCTACTGCTTCTGTCTTTAGGGTTGACCACACTTACTACTAATTCCTTTCAGATCACCAAAACAACTCTGGACATGACTCCCCCTATTTCTCTCTTCTGTCTATGCCCTTGAGTTTGGTATGGCCTTCTACCCCTGTCTTTTAGCTTGACTTAACCAACTGCTTCTTCCTCTGAGCTTGTTCTGGACACCTGCAGTTAACATTCTTACTATCATTGGACTTGGCTCAGCCAGCTGATGTTGAGCTTGACCAACCACCAGTCACCACGAGTCTGGCCTTCTCTAAAATGTCTGACAGTGGTCTTCTGTCTCTAAGCTAGGCATGGCCTACTGCCTCTATATTTAATCTTCACCAGGTCTACTGCTAATTCTTTAGAGCTTATCTTGGCCTACTGTTGCTGAGATTGAATATTTCCAGTAGACTTGGCTCAGCCGTCTGCTTAAGTCTCTCAGAAGATGGCTTTCTCTCTTATATCTTAGATCTTAGCCTACTGCCTCTAAGCTAGGCTTTCATCCTTTGTCTTCCAATTTACGTCTTCCAACTTACCTGGACTTGTACTCTACTTTTCCTGGGCTACTGCTACTAAACAGCTGGGTTTATTGGGGTTGGCCTACTATCTAAGCTAGGCATGGTCTGCAGCCTTTTAATTTGAGCTTGCCTACTGTTAGCACATCTTATCCTATCATGGCTTGATGCCTCTAAGCGTGGCTTGGTCTAATGCCACTGAGCTCCTGGGCTTGACTTAGGCTATGGCTTCTAAGTGTGACTCGGCATACTACCTAGCATTTTCTCCTCTGACTTTGGCCTTTAAGCAAGACATGTCCTACTGCCTCAATCTATAAGAGTGTCCTGACCTACTGCCAATTCCTCTGAGCTTGTTTTGGCCTACTACTGCAGATACTACCCCTGGGCTTGGCTGAGCCTAATGCCTTAAATGCTTCTCTAGATCACTAAGAATTCTCTCTCTTCCATCTTTGACCTTAGCTTACTACAGTCTTTTGGAGCTTAGGTCCCTCAGAGTTTGGCCTTATTGCTGATTTTTCATATTGTGGCCTACTGCTAACTCCTGGAGTTTGTTTTGGTCTGCTGCTGCTGCAAGCTACTTACCACGTCTGGGCTTGGCTCAGCCTAATGCCTCTGTGTCTCTCTTGGGGTCTCAGCATCTGCCCTTCTCTCCTCTGTCTCAAAATTAAGTCTACTGCCTCTGTCTTTAAGTTTGACCTTACTTACTTCTATTTTTATTGAGCTTGTCTTGGACTATTTTTACTGATCCTAGTGGGGACTATTGGTATTGACCTACTGCCTATGAGCTAGGTATATTCTGGAGCCTCATAATTTGACCTTACCTCATTTATACTCCGTTTTACCCTGTCATGGCCTGTTGCCTCTGATATATCCCTACTAAGTGCCTGCCTGGGTTCCTCAGAGTCTGGCCCTCTCTCTTATGCCTCATACCTTGGCCTACTGCCTTTTGTCTTTAAGTTTAACCGGACCTACTTCTAATTCTTCTGAGTTTGTATTGGGCTACTGATCTTAGTTGTCCTACTGTCTCTGACCAAGGCATGGTCTGCACATCTACTGTCTCTGAGCTTGGTCTAATGCCTTTGAGCACCATAATAACTCTGGGCATGGCATCCCATACTGCTCCTGGGCTTAACTCCTGCTGATTGTCTTCCGGATCTCTGAGTCTGTCCTTTTCTATTCTGTCTTTGACCTTGGTCTACATTCTCTGAGCTATTCATGGCTTCCTGCCTTTGTCATTATGCTTGTTTTGGCTTACTGCTGCTGTGGCCATCACCCTATTACCTCTAGCCTTGGCTCATCCTGCGGTTTCTGGGCTTGACTCAGCCTAATGCCTCTGACTCTCTGGTTCTGTCTGAATCTGGTCGTCTTTCTTCTGTTTCTGACCTTAACCTGCTTCCTCTGTGCTAGGAATGGCCTACTGTATTTTTCTTTAAGCTCGATTTCACCTACTCGTAATACCTCTAAACCAGACTTAGCCTGGTGTTGCTGATATCACCATATATATATACTCTGGTTTCCAGCCTCTTCTTTGGTTTTGCCTTCTGCCACTCCATTCAATCTTGTGCCTCTGAGATCACAATACTAATGCTGGACTTGATTCATCCTATTGTTCCTAGTTTTACTTCAGCCTGCTGCTCTTAAACTTGACGCAGTGGCCACTACTATTGTCTGTCCGAGTCTCTAGGAGCCTTCCCTTCTCCCTTTGGTCTCTGACCTTGATCTACAGCCTCTGTGCTAGGTACGGCCTTCTGCCTCTGTCTTCCAGCTTGACCTGACCTACTACTAATTCCTCAGATCTTGTCTTGGGCTAATGCATCTGATATTTCCCTGCTTCTACAGTTGACTCAGAGACCTAGAGAGACATGAAGGCATTAGGCTGACATTGGCCTGCTGTCTCTGAGCAACAAATGGTCTGAAGCCCCTTAATTTGGCAATCTCACAGGTATTAGGCCAAGTCAAGTTCAGAGACAACAGGCCATGACAGGATAAGATGAAGTTGCAGTAGGTTAGGTCAAATTAACTTAGTCAAATGCTCCTAAGCTTGACCCAGCATACTGCCTGTGTGTCTTTCCAGGTCTCACAAACTGTCGTCCTCTCTTCTCTCCCTGACTTTGGCCTACTATCTATGAGAGAGGCATGATCAGCAGCCTCTTAATTTTACCTTGATGATTCTGCTGCCTCTTATTCTGTCATTAACTATTGCCTTTGAGCTTGGCTTGGCCTATTGTCTCTGAGATTAAAATACTAACTTTGGGCTCGACTCAGCCTGTTACTTCTAAGCTTGATTAGGCAAACTGCCTATATGTCTGTCCAGATCTCTCGGAGTCTGGCCTTCTCTTTTCTGTGTCTGACCTTGGCCTATTGCCTTTGACATAGGCATAGCCTACTGCAACTGTCTTTAAGTATGACCTGACCTAATGCTAATGCCATGGAGCCTTGGCCTACTGTTGAGAGTACTCTAGTTCCTCTGGGCCTGGATAAACCTGCTGTTCGTGGGCTTGACTTAGCCTGCTGTCTCCTTGGTTCTATGAGAGTCTGGCCTTTCCTCTTCTGTCTCAAACTTTATCCCCCTGCCTTTGGGTTAGACTTTAGGCCCACTATCTATCTCTTTAAACTTGACCTGATCTACTGTTAAATCCTGTGTTTGACTTATTCAACCTCTGCTTGGCTAGGCCTGCTGGTCTTTGCCTACTGTCTGAGCTATGCATGGTCTGCAGAATCTTGATGTGACCTTGTCTTTTCCATCTCACACTGATGGGACATAAGTTTGGCCTGACCTAATGCCCCTGAGAAGCTCAGGCTACTGCTCCTAAGCTTGACTTAGCATATTTCCTATATGTCTTTCTGGGTCTCTTGGAACCTGGTCCTCTCTCTTCTGTCTTTGACCTAGACATGGCCTACTGCCTCTCTATTTTGCCCTGACTTAGCGCTAATTCCTCTGAGCTTGTCTTATCCTACTGCTGCTGAGATCCTCCTACTACCTCTGAGATTGGCTCATCTTGCTGTGGGGCTGGACTCAGGCTAACGCCTACATGTCTCTCTTGGTCGCTCAGAATTTTTCCTATTCGGAATCAGCCTGTTATTAGTCTTAGCTAGGCATTCTCAGATTGGCCTCAGTTGTGACTGTCATAGTGTTTTTTCAGGCTACAAATTTTCTCTCTGATTAACTTTAAGTTGCTCTTAGGTGTTTTCAGCTGGCAGTAATATAGGCATACAAGTAGTTAAGGATACCTTGCTACTATAGGCAGAGTACAACACCGAGCCCATAATTTCCCCTAGTAACGTTTGTGCCTACCAGTAATTATTTCTTATTCCAGTCCCAGATGTACTTATTGGATATGGGAACCACAATGGGCTGCAATGTGGCTTCTACATTTTCAGTCCTTTTCATGAATAATTTTGAAAACTGGTTAGTACACAATCATCCAATGTTCTGTCAACATGCACAGATATGGCTCAGGTATATTGATGACATTTTCATTGCTTGGCAGAGTCCGCAAGCATTGTTATTGGAATTCCATAGCTATCTCATCCCGTGCCTTCCAACTATTAAGTTTTCTCTTGAGACCAATAATTCAAAAATCTCTTCCTTCTTGGACGTGTCTGTACAGGTAACAGAGGATAATGGATAGATTCCGGTCTATCAGAAACAACTGACAAAAAGTCTTCTACTTTACTACAGCTGCCATGTACCCAACTTAATTCGATCAATCCCTAACTCACAGTTCTAAGAGTCCACCGGATAGTTTCTGATGACATCACATGTAGATGCTGGAGAGATTTCATGCAAGAGGTTTCCAGAGGGACCACCTTGACAAACACGTAAACAGGGCCCTATAAACCCCCAGAAAGGATCTCCTATCACCACAATTCTGTAATAGGAAGAATGACAGGTTCAGTAACATTTCCATCTGTCAATACTAAGATCAGAAACATCCTCTAAAAGCTCTGGCATATTCTGCAAAAAGGGGCATCCAAACACATTCTCCGAATTACCGCTTATGTCCTATAGACAAGGAAAAATTATTAAACAATTTTATAAACAATTCCCCGAAACCGAATCACTGAAGGGCCATTCTACCGAATCAAATGCCTCAGTAGCATCTAAAGAGGCCATCACCCAGTTTTGTTTGAGAGCAGCCCCGATTTGAGAAACTACCTGGACCCGCCTAAGGTTATCAGAGGTGGACTTACCAGGCAGAAAACCTGTTTGATCCGGGTGGATTAGATCTAAAATAACAGTATTTAACCTATTCACTAATATTTTAATTTATTATCTATATTGAGGAGAGATAAAGGTCTGTGTGACCCACAGTCCAGCGGATCCTTATCTGGTTTAAAGAGAAGAATAATGAGTGCAGGTAACGGTAGAGTGCTGGCCAAATATGTAACCTGCTAACATTTCAACAGGACGTGGCATAATATATCCTGGTATTGGGCATACACATCCACCGGTATACCATCCGGGCCTGGCAATTTACCTCTGGCCATATCAGCTAAGGCATCAGTTGCTCCAATTTTAAGGGAGTAGTCGAAAAAAAATCTCACTGTTCCTTCATTAGAGTCTGAAAGGGAATATCCACTGTACAAGATCCAGAGTAGGGGCAAGTAGTTGAGATTGGTAGCGGTCTGAGTAATATTGGTAGAATCGATTTATGGATAGCTACACTAATCACGCAGGATAACACCAGCTACCGAATGAATTCTCAAAATATCCGGGGAGGTCGTGTTGTAATGAATCACTTGTGCTAGAAGGCTGTTGGATTGGTTCCCCAGTTCATAAAACCATTGTTTAGTTAAAAAAAAAAAAAATTGACATTTCCGCGCCTTTTCTTGCAATACATGTAAATATTGTCACCCAGTTGGAGAAACTCAATCCTAGACTCATCTCTAGGTTTAGCGATATAGGTCGCCTCCAGCGAGGCACACTTGTCTGCCAATTCTGTTTTTAGGGAAGACGATTCTACCGGCTCTCTTTAATCCTGTCTTAAACTACTAATTCCTCTAAGCTTGTTTTGACCTCCTGCTATTGCTCTTAGCTGGCCTGCTGGGGTTAGCTTACTGTCTTTGAGATAGTCATGGTCTGAAGCTTCTTAATTTGACTTTGCCTAGTTCATCTCTTCTTACCCTGTTGCCTCCTGAGCTTGGCTTGGCCCATTCCTTCTGAAATTAAAAAAAAAAAAAAACACTAAGCTGGGCTCTCACTGCTGCTCCTGGGTTTAACTCATCCTACTACCTCTGATAAATCCAAGAAGGTGCAGAGTTTGTCTTTCTCTCTTCTGTCTTAAACCTTGGGCTACTGAGTCTGAGCTAGGCATGGCCTACTGTCTCTGTCTTTTAAGCTTAATTAGACCTACTGCTAATTCCTATGAGCTTGATTTGGCTTACTGCTACTGATCGTCGCTGGACCTACTGGGGTTATCCTACTGTCACTGAGCTAGGCAATGTCTGCAGCCTCTTTAATTTGACCTTGCCTACTTCTACTTTCTCTTTAACCTATTTTTATCTGTTGGCTTGGCCTATGTTCTCTGAGACCATCAAAATAATTTTGGACCTGGCTCAGACTACTGCTCCTCTGCCAAGGTCTCTCTGAGCCTGGCCTTCTTTCTAATACCATGGCCTACTACTTCTGCCAATAAGCTTCATAAGAACTATTCCTAATTCTTTTAAGCTTAGTGTGACCTACTGTTACTGATCTTTGCTTGGTCAGCTGGGGTTAGCCTACTGTCTCTGAGCTAGGTATGGTCTGAGGCAATGTCAAACAAAAGGCTTATCTCAACTCCCTCTTACCCTGTCATTTCTTGTTGCCTTTGTGCTTAGTTTGGCCTAATGCCTCTGAGATCACCAAAATAACTTTGGGTATGGCTCAGACTACTGTTCCTGGGCTTGACTCCTCATACTACCCATTTGTCTATTAACATCTCTCGAAGCCTGGCTTCTCTTCTGTCTCAGAACTTGGTCTACTACCATTGAGCTAGGCATGACATTCTAACCCTGTCATTAAGCTTAACCAGACCCACTGCTTAATTCTTTTGAGCTTGTTCGGGCATACTGCAGTTAAAATTGCCCTACTATTTCTGGGCTTAGCGCAACCTACAGCTCCTTGGATTGACTTAGCCTTGTGCCACCATGCCTGTTATCTGGTCTATAAATCTGGCCTCCTCTCTTCTGTCAGACCTTGGTCTACTGTCTCTGAGCTAGGCACGACCTACTGCTTCTATCTTTTAGCGTGACCTGTCCTACTGCCAATTCCTCAGAGCTTGTCTTAGTCTACTGTTGCTGAGATTTGCCATATTTCCTCTAGACTCGGTTCAGCCTGAAGATCGTGGATTTGACTCAGCCTGCTGCTTCTGTGCCTGCTTGTGTCTTTCTAAGCCTCTTCCAGCCTCTGGTAGATGTCTGGTGACCCAGGGTCACCATGGAGACCTGTCATTGCTGTATCAAAGTGAAACAGGCCTCAGTGGTAACCCTGGGGCATTTCTGCATCAACAAGAGGTCTGAAGAGGAAAGCGGCGGACCACCAGACATCGTGAGGATGACCAGTAGAGCTGAGGCTATATAAGTATACAGTCATATGAAAAAGTTTGGGCACCCCTATTAATCTTAATCATTTTTAGTTCTAAATATTTGGGTGTTTGCAACAGCCATTTCAATTTCATATATCTAATAACTGATGGACACAGTAATATTTCAGGATTGAAATGAGGTTTATTGTACTAACAGAAAATGTGCAATATGCATTAAACCAAAATTTGACCGGTGCAAAAGTATGGGCACCTCAACAGAAAAGTGACATTAATATTTAGTAGATCCTCCTTTTGCAAAAATAACAGCCTCTAGTCGCTTCCTGTAGCTTTTAATCAGTTCTTGGATCCTGGATGAAGGTATTTTTGACCATTCCTCTTTACAAAACAATTCCAGTTCAGTTAAGTTTGATGGTCGCCGAGCATGGACAGCCCGCTTCAAATGATCCCACAGATGTTCAATGATATTCAGGTCTGGGGACTGGGATGGCCATTCCAGAACATTGTAATTGTTCCTCTGCATGAATGCCTGAGTAGATTTGGAGCTGTGTTTTGGATCATTGTCTTGCTGAAATATCCATCCCCGGCGTAACTTCAAATTCATCACTGATTCTTGTACATTATTCTCAAGAATCTGCTGATACTGAGTTGAATCCATGCGACCCTCAACTTTAACAAGATTCCCGATGCCGGCATTGGCCACACAGCCCCAAAGCATGATGGAACCTCCACCAAATTTTACAGTGGGTAGCAAGTGTTTTTCTTGGAATGCTGTGTTTTTTTGACGCCATGCATAACGCCTTTTTGTATGACCAAACAACTCAATCTTTGTTTCATCAGTCCACAGGACCTTCTTCCAAAATGAAGCTGGCTTGTCCAAATGTGCTTTTGCATACCTCAGGCGACTCTGTTTGTGGCGTGCTTTCAGAAATGGCTTCTTTCGCATCACTCTCCCATACAGCTTCTCCTTGTGCAAAGTGTGCTGTATTGTTGACCAATGCACAGTGACACCATCTGCAGCAAGATGATGCTGCAGCTCTTTGGAGGTGGTCTGTGGATTGTCCTTGACTGTTCTCACCATTCTTCTTCTTCTGCCTTTCTGATATTTTTCTTGGTCTGCCACTTCTGGGCTTAACAAGAACTGTCCCTGTGGTCTTCCATTTCCTTACTATGTTCCTCACAGTGGAAACTGACAGGTTAAATCTCTGAGACAACTTTTTGTATCCTTCCCCTGAACAACTATGTTGAACAATCTTTGTTTTCACATCATTTGAGAGTTGTTTTGAGGAGCCCATGATGCCACTCTTCAGAGGAGATTCAAATAGGAGAACAACTTGCAATTGGCCACCTTAAATACCTTTTCTCATGATTGGATACACCTGGCTATGAAGTTCAAAGCTCAGTGAGGTTACAAAACCAATTTTGTGCTTCAGTAAGTCAGTAAAAAGTAGTTAGGAGTATTCAAATCAATAAAATGATAAGGGTACCCAAATTTTTGCACCAGTCAAATTTTGGTTTAATGCATATTGCACATTTTCTGTTAGTACAATAAACCTCATTTCAATCCTGAAATATTACTGTGTCCATCAGTTATTAGATATATCAAATTGAAATGGCTGTTGCAAACACCCAAATATTTAGAACTAAAAATGATTAAGATTAATAGGGGTGCCCAAACTTTTTCATATGACTGTAAGTGTCTGTTATTTTTACTGACCTACCCTGGGCCTCCACTTGTATTCTGGGGTCTGAGGACACCTCAGATTTATAATAGAACTTACGGTTTGTGTCAAAACGATCCGGAGCGTCAAACTACACATCATCTAAACAAATCTCTAGCCCCAACCATGCAGAGGAAACTTATTTAATTATTTATTGAAGATGGAGACTTTAAAACATTAGACCCTGTGGTCTCTTAGTCTTCTAAGACCTAGTGAGGGCATGAACCGGCCTTCTGGGCCATACAGAGTCTCACTTTAAAGTCACCCCATAGATCCTGTTATCAGGTATACAGGATTTTTGTTGGAGCCAGTAATTTCTTGATGGTTGAGCCCAACAATATAGTATAATAGACACAGCTACAAATCTAACTAATAGATCCCCATATCATCCCGTATTATGATTTATAACACTATTATTCTTCTAGCTACATTACAGGTTATTTTTCATGATACGGAGGGACAAACCAATAATTGTCAACATTTCTATTTCTATGTTCCTCAATGGACGTGATCGTCAGACACTCAGGAGACAATGACGTGGCCCCTTGTCTCCACTGTGACTCTATATTGTGTATATAAGCAGCTGGATTTATTATGATCCATGTTACATGTATATGTAATGTCCATCCACTCTGTATCATATCACATATACTAAACAATCTGTACATTTGTGTGTGATCCTGTGATCACATTTTCTTGAATATTCTGATAAAGCGGCTTATGCAGAAGTATCGCTCTTGTTTTGATTTTTAAAAATCTTTCCCTGTAAATTCTCTGTTTTGATCTTTTTTTTTATTATATTTTTACTTGTTTAATTTTTGATGTAAGAGTTGCAGAGTAATTCTGCCCCACCACTATAGAGTTGAGTAGGAGCAAAGCTGTATCCGGCCCCGTCCACACAAGCAGTGCCAGGAGGTGTCCGGATTTGAATTTTACATTTCCCCACTGGTCACACTGATGGTAGGTCCTTAGTATCAAAAACACTATTGGGGCTAGAAAACCTCTCTGCTATAACTCCACTGAATGTTATCTTTATGTCCTGTAGGAGAACAATCTGACTGTGGTCACTGAGTTTTTCCTCCTCGGATTTCAAGGCAGCCAGGGTTTATCATATGTTCTGTTCTGTATTCTCCTCATTGTTTTTGCTTTAACAATATGTGGGAACCTCCTGATCATCACCCTGGTGTCCACCAGCAAGAACCTCCACACGCCAATGTACTTCTTCATCTCACAACTCGCCATAAGTGACATCATGTTACCCACAGATATTGTCCCCAACATGCTCCACATCCTACTGAATAATGGGGGCACCATTACTTTATTTGCCTGCCTGACTCAGTTTTATTTCTTTTGTGCTGCAGTATCATCTGAATGTCTTCTCCTCACAGTGATGTCCTATGACAGATATGTGGCCATCTGTAATCCCCTCCGTTATACTTCTATAATGACTAAGGTTCATTGTGTGAAATTGTCCACCACTTGCTGGTCTCTGGTCTTTTTCGCTGCGACCATTGACACCTACACACCATCATTGTTAACATTTTGTGGACCAAATATCATTGACCATGTTTTCTGTGACCTTATGCCATTACTGGAGATCTCTTGTTCTGATATCTTCATTGTTCAAATACAAAACTATGTAATGAGTATTCCAACACTTATCACCCCAACCATAGTAATCCTAGTATGTTATGGGAATATTATAGTCTCCATCTTAAAGATCCCATCCAACATGAGTAGACAGAAAGCCTTCTCCACCTGTAGCTCCCACCTCATTGTGGTCTCCATATTCTACTGGACTATATTTTGTGTTTACATTCTCCCAACTAAAGGACAATCGACCATCACTAAGATCCTCTCCCTGCTATATACTGTGTTTACTCCACTGATCAACCCCATTATATACAGTCTGAGGAATAAAGATATTAGGAAAGCTGTAAATGAACATATTCATAAATTTACACATGGCTAGCAGAGCTGAGTATCCTAATGTGCTGAAATGCAGTTTCTCTTTTCACAGTCCATATTTATACAGAATGTCTTCTCTGTGGTTCCATGCAGGACTATGTTATATATTAATGCAAAAAATAAATCCATATCCATCATTACTAATATTGGCAGCAGCAGTCACCAGAATTACATGGGGGAGGGGGACATTACTGCCAATGATACAATAAGGTTTAAATTTTTTTAGGACAATACTATTTTTTTTTTTTTTGTTTGTATTTAGTTCTTTTCCCCCCACATTTGTTTTTTTCCTTCCATAATCCAAGAGCCCTAGAACGCTTTTCCTTATTTTTCCATGTGAGGGATTATTTTCTGCAGGACAAGTTTTATTTAGTAATGTCACCATTTCATTCTTCATATAATGTACATGAAAAAGTGAGGAAAACAATTATGGGGTGAAATAAAACAAAAAATGTAATTCTAGCCCACGTTTTATGGATCTCATCCTTACTGGGTTCACTTTTGTGTTATAAATGAACGGCTACCTTTACTCTGCGGGTGAGGACAAATCCATTTATACCATATTTGTTTAGTAGTTTTTTTTTTTTTTTTTTTCTTATATTTATGTCCATGGAGCTGAGTAAGGGCTTTTATCTTATGGTCCAATCGTACTTTTTATTGGTACCATTATGGGTTGCTTTTGATCTTTTGATCCTTTTTTAATATCTTTTGTTAGGGGGGTAAAGGGACCTAAAACTGTATCAGCCATTTTTATGTATTTTTTTCTATGCCAGTGTTTACTGCAGTGTTAGGGGTCAGTCACAAATCTATTAAAATTTCCATTCATTTCAATAGGATTTTATCTTGTGTCCGTTTGTCTGTTATGATAGGCGTCCATTTTTTTTTTTTTTGCTGCGTTCATTAACATCTACACACTATCAACGTTAACATTTTGTGGACCAAATATCATTGACCATGTTTTCTGTGACCTTATGCCATTACTAGACATTTCTTGTTCTGATACCTACATTGTTCAACTACAAAACTATGTAATGAGTATTCCAACACTTATCACCCCAACCATAGTAATCCTAGTATGTTATGGGAATATTATAGTCTCCATCTTAAGGATCCCATCCAACATGAGTAGACAGAAAGCCTTCTCCACCTGTAGCTCCCACCTCATTGTGGTCTCCATATTCTACAGGACTATATTCAGTGTTTATGTTGTCCCAACCAAAGGACAATCATCGACCATCACTAAGATCCTCTCCCTGCTATATACTGTGTTTACTCCACTGATCAACCCCATTATATACAGTCTGAGGAATAAAGAGATTAGTAAAGTTGTAAAAGAAAAAATCCATAAACTTACACATGGCTAGCAGAGCCAAAATTGATAGTGTCAAAATGGCGTCCATCTTTTAGCAAGGCCTATATTTATATCAGAATCTGTTTTTGATGGTTCTCTGTCTTTGGCATCTTGGACTAAAGTATGGAATATGATTATATGTAAACTAACAAGGATTATATTTTCCAGGGCAAATTTTATTTTATAATGGTGCCATTTAATTTTTTGTATTGCAAAAAAGGGAAAAAATTCTTAATGGGGGTGAAATAAAAAAAAATCTACTACAGGTTTTCTGGGTTTCATCATTACTGCATTTTCTTTTTAGTAGAAATGAATTGTCACTCTTACTCTGTGGGCAGAACAAACAGCAAAACCATATGTGTTATTTTTTATGTTTTACTACTTTAAATAAATTTTATTTTTTTACATTTTTTTCCCATATACTGACCTTTATTTTTTAATATAAGTCTATGGAGCTAAGTAAGGGCCCTTATCTTGTGGCACAGGTTTATAGTTTTTATTGCTAGTATTATGGGTTGCCTATGATCTTTGATAGTCTTTTATTAAATGTGAGGTGATTTAAAAATCTGTAGGGCAAATATTTAGTCCCTCCTCGGGAACTAGTAACAATTAGAATTGGGCGTGTTAGAGTTATAATGTGGTCGTCTTGCTACTGACATTCTGTTAGGGTCTTGCCAGATGTAGCAATACCCTACACTACTGCAGCGGTCTGGGAGGAAGGACAGAGAAAAGTGAGCCCTAATCTCACCCCAGCCACTGTCCCTTCCTATTGCCTCAGTTACCCTAAACGGTAAAAGGACAATCTGAAGACGAGTCCTATACTGGGTAAGTGACACACAGAACAGGACAAGACAAAACAACACAGAAGCAGAGTGAGCAAGCCAAGGGGTCGGTAACAAACGAGCAATGCAGTACAAAATCACAATCCAAGAGAATAGTCACAAGGCAAGCCAAAGATCAGAGAAATAGCACAGTAAATAACAAGGGCACAAAGAGAGCAGGCAAAGTCAGAGCAATAACCGGCGACTTGCTGAGAAAGTGACATCCCGTATATTGAAAGTCTGGGCCCAGCCCCAGACCTGATAGGTACACAGGATGTCAATCACACAGGCCAGGAAGAGATTAACTCTATGCAGTCCAGAGAGAAATGCTCAGAACACGGGTGTGGCCGGAAATCCATTACATTGTCTAAGACCATGTTCAGACTGAGCAACAAGGAACCAAACTAAAACACCTCCTTCGCCGCAGAGACGTTACATATCCTCTTACAAATACAAATAAGGTCATATATGGAGAATCTTATGATGTCCAATTACACCTTAGACACGTCCAAGGTTAAACATGTAACTATTGAGGAACAACCTGATAGCCTTGTCCTCATTAGTTGGATACACTTAGGTCTGTTTGAGCCTGAGTTCAATAGAACTCAGACATGCTGCCTTGAAGAGCTAGGAAGTCTTAATTAAAACAAAGTATCCAGGGAAGGATAGACTTAATTAGTGGACCCTTACTCTATACTAAACACCAATCCTGCCTAACCCAAAGCGTTTACCCTTTCAGAACAAGGTTCATCAGGAGGTACACTGTGACAAGATGCTAGAAATGCTAATCATCCCTAAAGTAGGTGAACTGCAGTTAGAACAGCATTTCCCGGCTCCCTGATGGTGGGAACCATTACTTAAGATGATTCCGCTGACACTGACGTCTCCTCTCCTTATATATGGGTAACTCCACCCACCAACTGCCCACAAATTACGTCACATGGGCGCGCTGATTGAAACATACAATCAATCAAGTACCACACCATTGTCATGTAGGGGACATCAGATAAGGTTTCTGATATGGAGAAGTAGGCGGCCAATCATGGGGTACCGTGTCATAATGACGTTGGCGAAATCTGAGTGGTTGCTATGGTGCCTAAAATAAACAGAACTAGATTCCCAGTATACAGCGAAGTAGAGCAGGGAGGTAAGTACATAATAGAGAGTGAAATACAGTGAGATCTGGAGACTTGGGCATTCATGTAACTAGATGACCTGACATATAAGAACAGCGGATCAAAGAATGTGGCAAGTAACCACTGAGTGATGATTAGATTATGAAAGAGATCAATAACATATGAAATCTGCAAAAATATATGCAGCAACTGTGACAGTCTTCAAAGTGACAGGAACACAAACAAAATGGGACATTTTCAAAAGCCTTCTAAATAGGACCACTAAAAAACATATCACTTATGGGAATAAGCGGGCCAGAAATCATAGAAAACCAATATGGCTTATTAAAACAGTAAGGAGTGCAATGAGGGATAAAAAGGAAGCATTTAAAGTACTAAAACAGGAAAGTAGTGAAACAGCATTAAAAAAACTATAAAGACAAAAATAAATTGTGCAAAAGACAAAGGAGGCAAAGATCGAGGCTGAGAGAATAATTGCCAAGCAGAGTAAAACTAAACCAAAATTATTAAATTACATAAATAATAAGAAAATAAAAACTCACAATGTGGGCCCTCTCAAAAATAATCTGGGTGTAATGGTGGAGGAGGAGGAGGAAAAAGCACAACTATTAAATGCCTTCTTCTTTACAGTGTTTACACAAGAAAATCCAATGCCCAGCAACATGATTAGGGGTAATGTAAACTCTCAATTACATGTCACTTGTTTAACCCAGGAGAATATGGGGTGCTGCCTTCAAAACACTAAAATAGAGAAATCGCCATGTCCAGATGGCATACACCCCCGAGTTCTGAGGGAATTATGCACGTGATAGACCCTTATATCTAATATTTAAGGATTCAGTAGTGACTGGGACTGTTCCACAGGATTGGCGCATAGCAAATGTGGTGCCAATTTTCAAAAAGGGGTTTATAGTCCGATAAGTTTGACTGTGGTGGGTAAGACATTTTGAGGTTTTTCTAAGAGATGCTGGAGTACAATCTTATAACACCCAATCAGCATGGGTTTATGAGGAATCGGTCCTGTAAGGCTAATCTGATCAGCTTCTATGAAGAGGTCAGTTCTAGACTAGACATGGGTAATGCGGTAGATGTAATATATCAGGACTTTTCAAAGGCTTTTGATACTATACCACATAAAAAGTTGGTATGCAAATGAGAATGTTGGGATTGGGGGAAAACATAAGCATTTGGGATCACAACTGGCTCAGTGACAAGGGTGCTTGTTAATGGTAAATACTGGGTCAAAGTCACCAGTGGAGTGGCACAGAGATCAGTATTGGAGGGATTACAGTCACCAGTGGGGTGCCACAGGGGTCAGTATTGGGCCCTCTCCTGTTAATGACCTGGTATAGGTTTACAGAGCAGGGTGTCCATATTTGCAGATGATACTAAACTCTGTAAGGTAATCAAAAATGAGGAGGATAATAGAATATTACAGGGGGATCTAAGGAAGCTGGAAGCATGGGCCGAGACTGGGCAAATTAAGTTTAATGTAGACAAATGTAAGGTTATGGATTTTGGTCGAAGAAATAAAATGTGATTATGTACTTAATAGTAAATTACTGAGTAAGACTGCCAATGAAAAAGACTTGGGGATTGTGGTGAACAATAAGCTTACCTTTAGTGACCAGTGCCAGGCAGCTGCCGCCAAGACAAATAAAATTATGGGATTCATCGAAAGAGGTCTAGATTCTCATGACAAGAACATAGTTATGCTTCTATACAACTCACTGGTACGGCCACACTTAGACTATTGTGCACAATTCTGGGCTCCAGTATACAAGAAAGACATAACTGAACTAGAGAGAGGGCAGAGAAGGGCAACCAAAATTATTAGGGGAATGGGTGGATTGGAGTACAAGGATAGATAAACTGAGGGTTATTCAGTTTAGAAAAAAAAAGACGTCTACGGGGAGATCTAATAACAATGTACAAATACATGAAGGGACAGCAAAAAGAACCTCATCTACTATGTAAGGGGACATGTACATGTATACAGTCATATATAATATACATGAACACATCTGATAACAGATATTGTATCTTGATGAATTTCCATACATACATTTTTGGTCCTAAGACGACAAATGAAAACCTTACAAAATCTAAGGCTGAAATAAGTGATGTATACTAAATGAATGATGTACATAAAATGTCATTGAGATCTCTGGGCTTGACACATTGTAGACACTGTGCTTCCTTCCTTAAGATCTTATGTTCCAAACTGCCTTCCCCATTCGTGGTGTGTACTCTTTCAATTCCCTGAAATAAAGAGTGGGCGGTCTTGCTGGCATGATATATTACCTATATGATTCAAGACACGCCACCTGAACTCTCTCTTTGTTATACACTATACACTTTGTTATACACTCTCTTTGTATATACACTACCCCTGATGTGCCACAGTTTTATGATGTGATTTTGGTATGTCCTCCCAGTAGTGATACTTGTAAACTCTTTACTCTTTGAGATGTACTGGCATGGTTTGCATGCACCACACTTATAGGTACCTTGGGGAATGGCCCTGTTTAGCCATGCCCCAGAGTTGGATAATGGGGCCAAATGACTATGGACCAAATAATCTCCAATATTTCTCACCTGTAGAAAGTGACTGAGGGTTACTTCTTAATCAGGTCCTAAGATTGCAGTCAAGACCCAGGATTCCCCAGTATGATCTAAGAACTTGGATCACTTCCCTGTTTCATTGATCATAATTTGCTATGATCCGTACAGGATTTGGTCCATTTTTTTGGAATTAGGACACTGTGCCTATCCTGTGTACCAGCGAAGTGGCGGGCTTGTCTAAGAACATCTGGGGGGTAACCTTGTATCTGAAACCAGACAAAAAGGTCATCTGTTTGTCTGTTGTAATCCCCAAGATTTGAACAGTTTTTCTATGAATTTTTAAAAACTATCCTTTTGGGGATCCCCATTCTGAGAGGGTGGCAACTATCCCAGTGGTATATAGATGTATTGAGATATATACAGTATAGATGTGTATATATATATATATCAATTGAGAACAAGGAAGGTGATCTGGATCAGATCAATGGTTGCAGTAAACCACATGGTGGTTTTATTGCAGTTGAGTACAGAGTCAAATTTCTGAAATCAATTGATGGTAACGGACCAGAAGACCAGTACATCGTCTGTACCTAAGCCATAGGGCCACCGACTATGTCAGACCTGGGGTTGTTCCCATCACCCCAAGAATAAGTGTGCAAACAAGGGTGCAGCTGGATTCCCCAAAGTGGTGCATTGCAGATAGTGCCACCATCAAAGAGAAAGTAGTTTTTTGTAAGGACAAAATGGAGTAGTTGTATAACAGTCAGTATGCAGTTTGAGATAAACACCTCTAGTTTTGAGGAAAAATTTGATGGCGTCCAAGCCACTCACATGTGGAATCGAACTATACAAAGCCTCAACATCCAGACTTGCTATGAAAGTGCCTCCCGGGAAATGGGTACCCTCCAGATGTTTTAGGACGTACTGTACATAGTGCCCTGACCATACATCGGCAGAGAGATGACAAAGGGTCTTAAGATGCTGTCAATACAGATACTGATTCCCTCAGTCAAATTGTCAATGCTCAAGACAATTAAATGATTTTTGAGGGGTTTGTACCCCTTATGTATCTTTGGGGAGCAATAAAAAGTTGGTATGAGGATGTTGAGGCTTCATATAGGCTAGCTCTTTTTTGGAAATAGTCAGATTTAAAGGCTTCATACAAGATGGTGTAGAGCTGTTTAGAGAATGTAGGGGTGGGGTCAGACAGAAGTACTACATAGCCATCAGAATGGGATAGTAAATCCAGTCACATGGTCTTATATTTATCACGGTCCAGGATAACTACATTGCCCCCCTTATCGGAGGGTTTTATTATAATATCTTCATCCTGCTCTAAACTCAGTAGTGCCATATTTGGTTTCTATGTGAATAATTGGTCCCCCCTTGTTGATGTTACATAGATGATAGCTAACTATACTTTTGAATGTATCAATGTGTGGGGTATTCATCGCTGGAGGAGTTGCTGTAATGGTTAGATGATCTATAACTGGTCCAGGGTCACTCTCATCTTGTCCCTCTTCCATACATTTTCCAGCATTTGGAGATGAGGAAGATCCTCCTCACGAATACTCCACTCTATATACTTTTGATAAATTTTGCCCACGTGAGATTTCTTGTAAAAAGAGATACCTAGAATTTGACTGGGTCGAAGACGTATTTCATTGCTGGAATGAAGGAGAGACCTTTCGAGAGAACCTCAATTTCTACCTGTGTGAGAGTTTGTGATTCATCCGCCATACGGAAACAAGACATTACATTTCCAGACCTCTTGGCTGTATTTATATAGGACACTATAGTTATACCTCTTCCCCTGTAGATGTTTGTGGTTCTTGGTGGCTTCTCAAAAGGTACTGTGTAATGGGAGGGAACTAGGATAAAAAAACACTATTCAATGTATTTGGATGTGATTGTTGGTTTGTCCCAAAATTTCTTGGTCCTCCCTGTTTAGATCTACATCTGCCAATTTTAACCTCTCCCCCCCCCCCCATTGTCTAAATGGTTGTGCACCAATTTAGTCACTATCTGATGTATCGTATTTGGAGGAGGAGGCCTCTGTTTCTAATACACCTTGGTAAAGTTTTCTATACAACCTATTTTCACGGAATTCAGTTAAGTCCCTCTGAAATTAGAAATGCTTACAGTTTTTAATTAGTGGTAATATTTTTTTATGTTGCTCTGAAGGGCCTCTTTTTTATTAGCAAAATCAGATTCAGCAGGAAACAATTTTGCGTTTTCTATTTATTCCTTCAAGGCCAAAGAGTGTTTTTCTAAAGCCTATTATTCCCCTTCTAGGAGGATCTTAGTGAACTCTTGGTGATCTCTTTCTCCCATTTAACCATAAGGACAGATGATCTAGCCTGAGGTATTGGGAGAACTGGATTTCTGAGTCCACGTGGTATAATTCTATTTTAATAGACCATGCAGGTCCCACCACGATCTTACACATTCTCTGTATACCGCAGTGAGTGGTGTAAAGGCACCTTCAGTGATATTGGGTTGATGAAATATTATTTTTGGAAAAGACATTGTTGGCTTTATTGAGCCACTTATTGGGATCTAATTCAATAGATAGAAATCCAGCCATCAAAATGTGCTGATAATGTATGTATTGATACTCGAAAATACCCACAATACAATAGAATCCAGTCACTGAGGGAAACTTCCACAAGGAAATAACTAAATCACTGAAAATGTATGGAAGTGACTTATTAAATAAACCTTAACTTATAATATAAATCTTCTTGTTAAAAAATAAAGTACCCATATGTGAAAATGCTAAAATCGATACAAGTACCCAAGCCTAGAAGATATCAATAAATCATGGCTGGTGAAAATTAGCCACAAACGCTCTGAAAAACAAATATATAAATGAATATCCGAGTTATAATGTGGTCGTAAACCTAAATAGGTCTGTCTGTAAGATTTGTATTAGGTCGAAAAAATTTGAGTACGAACCACACCTTAAATTGACTTAAAATATAATGTAGAATACTCTTAGGGCTCCGAGAAACCTATCTATCCAATTTCTAGATCTTTAAGGCAAACAGAGCCAAAGTTATGTCAAAGTGAATGTGAAATGTATGTCTATGGAAAACAGATGATGCAAACTCCAACTTTAACCATAACTGACACTCACTTTTACATTTAATATTCCAAAAATTAGACTTTTTTTGGGAAAAGGTGTTTATCAATTTTTTTAGACATTATATATTACTATATAGTTATATTACAAAAAGTGATGGTTTTGTAGAAAAATTTGCCCATTTTGATGACTTGTAAGTGCTACAGGAGCTTATTGTTATTTAAGAGAAACATTTGTGAGTCGCTTGAAGAAAAAGTGATGACAAATTGGCTTTAAAAAACAAACAAAAATCCACCAAAAAGTATCCTGTGATGGGCGCAGATATGAATTTTTTTTTTATTTTTTTGTATAAATAAACCAACACACTGGTAGTGGCAAAAACAGTGTGCTGCAGTGGAATGTGATGGTGCACCAGGTCGCAGGACATCCTGAGGTCTGACTGAACCTCAACAGTCATGTGGGCATACTGACGACATGTTGCTGGGGATAGGAGAGGCAAGGTGGGGATAACTTATCTTTACACATCTCCCCTGGACCTCCATTCAGTATTCTATATGGAGTCTGAGGAGACCCTAAGTTATAGTAATAGCAGTTCTGGTTCATCCCAAACCTGGCTGCATGATCCCAACATGGCGCCGATGAATTACCACAAGGGTTTCCACATGCATCTACCTTGGTGTTCTCTCCTGCTATGTCTTCTTCAAGCTTCCAGGTGGCGGAGTCGTTCATCCTATCTATTTATTTATTATTATTATTATTATTATTATTATTATTAACTAGCAGAAGGACCCAGCTTCACACGGGTATATTTCATTTTTTGTGTAGTGACCCCCATAAGAATTGGCCAGTTTAGCACTTGACATCCAGTATGGCAGTCCAGTATAGGTATAGTCTATTTATGGCTGTGTTGCTATGGAAACCTGGTAAATGAAATGTGAACTTATATTGGCTGATACTCGTGACATGACTGAATATTTAAGGACCTACGAACTGCTATTGACTCATACAGGTCATAAATAGCTTGTTTGCAATGGAAACCTGGTGTAAAGCTGTGTGTATGTCAAGACTGAAGACCCTGCGATTTTCCATTGGTCCATAAGCGTCTTGTGATCATGTGTATCTCAGTTTGGATATCAGTGAAAGACCTGCGATCGGTTGTTATGGAAAACCTGGATTAAAGCTGTGTGTATGTGACCTTGTGTAACAGTGTCATCCACAGCACCCTGCCCCTTTAAAGCTGACCCACAGCAGTGAAGAAAAATGGCTGGGTTGTTATGGAAACATGGAGTGTAGCTGTGTGCATGTGACTGACAATACCTTGTCAGATTGTAGACGGGCTTGGGTCTGCTGAGAGTTGTCATTTAGCTGGAGCAGCAGCCTTGCGTTTTGCTGCAAGGGGCATGAGTAGTTTAAAAACGTTTCAATTTATAAGAATGCTGAAATCCAGTATGGCAGTCCAGTCAGTGGCATAAATACCGGGGTATCAGTGGTAGCGGCTGCCACAGGGCCTGGGACATTAAGGGTCCCAGCGGGCCTCTGATGTTGTTTTTTTTTTTTTTTAATAGGCCGTTACCTGCTGGTGTAACACCAGCAGGTAACGGGCCCTGTTTACTTACCGATCCCCGCTCCTGCTCACGGCCGTCTGCGCTTCACCTTCTGCAGAGGCGGCTGTGAGCAGGAGTGGGGATCAGTAAATAAGGCCTGCGGGCCATGAACCCCACAAACACTGCTATCATTATACTCTGGGGTCTTTTCAGCAGGCTTTGGGCTTCCTTGGTGACGTCCCAGACATCGGTGGGCCAGTCCGACGTCATTATGAGTCGAGATGCATGCCTAGCTCACGTGACATCTGGTCTAACATTGAAGAGGTAGCAGGGAGTGCGCATAATACTATATGAAGGGGCCACTATGATACTGTGTGCAGGGGCCACTATGGGGCATAATAGTGTGTAGGAATGCAGTTTATGTGGGGGGGCGGTTGCTGGGGGGGTTCCCATGTCAAATGTTTGCCTTGGGGCCCAGCCATTGCCAGTTACGCCACTGAGTCCAGTATAGGTACAGTCTATTTATGGCTGTGTTGTTATGGAAACCTGGTAAATTAAATGTGAACTTATATTGGCTGATACACATGACATGACTGAATATTTTAGGACCTGCGAACTGCTATTGACTATTACAGGTCATAAATAGCTTGGTTGCTATGGAAACCTGTGTGCCTGAGGAGAGTAAGCGCCTGCGAGCTCTTTTTGGCTGATAAGGGACATGTGACCGTGTGTATGGCAGTTGGAATATGAGTGAAAGCTTGCAGGCTTGTATTAGCTAATGTTGGTCATTTTTTGGGAATACTGTATCTCAGGAATGGTACGTCCAAGAGAGCTGAGACCCAGTCTAAAATATTCCCGGACGCCTGATGCACATGTGTGACAAATTTGGTGACTATCGGTCCAGTTGTTTGGTCGCGCATAAAGGACAGACAGACAGACAGACAAACTCATTTTTATATATATAAGAGATATAGCACCATTAATTCCATGGTGCTGTACATTGGAGGGTTTACATATGGTACACAAGATGTACAAAATAAATATAATAGTAACAGTGACCAACTGTCACAGTGGGATAGAGGGCCCTGCCCGCAAGGGCTTACAATCTATGAGGGAAGAGGGATAGAGACAAAAGGTGAGGGTAGAGGCTGTACAGGTCGTGGTGTGGTGACAGTAGTGTTATTGGAGGTTGTAGGCCTTCCTGAATAGTTGAGTCTTCAGGGCCTTCTTGAAGCTTGTGATTGTGGGGGAGAAGTCTTATGTGTCTTGGTAGTGAGTTCCAGAGTATGGGGGATGCACGGGAGAAGTCTTGGAGACCGTTGTGTGAAGAGCGGATAAGAGCAGAGCGGAGTAGGAGGTCTTTGGAGGATTAGAGGTTACGTGTGGGCAGGTAGCGGGAGATTAGGTCGGAGATATATGGAAGGGACAGGTTGTGGATGGCTTTGTATGTCAGCGTTAGTAATTTGAACTCTATTCGCTGGGCAACAGGTAGCTAGTGAAGGGTTTGGCAGAGGGGAGTGCGGTGACCAGATGGAAGGTAACGCTGCAGTTGGGATTGCGGTGTGCAAACAGCGCAGACTTGTCACGGTCTCTGGGCACGAGGGCGCAGCGCTGGTGCTGTCCCACGTTACCACCACTGGTACCGGTGATGAGGGGGCTGCACAAATGTTGGTGGTGATTGTTCCCCCGGGGCGCTTCCCCTATACTGTGCCGACTGGTGGTGTTTGGGGCGCCCTGATGTTGTCGGTGCAGAGTCAGACACAGAAACGGTTGTAAAGTTGAACTTTTACTTCCATGGGTGTGGAGGCACAAATGCTTAAACAGTTTCTTCAATACAAAACAACGGGGTACGCCTGGTGACACAGCAAAGTCCTGGGGTGCAGGGTAGACTTGATGAAAGGTGTTCCTAGCCCCTTATACTTCAGTGTTACAGCCCTAAGGTGCGTCTGGGCTCCTATTTGGCTCATAGGAGGATGCCCACCATGATACTAGTACATAATATTCCCCACTCACGTTATGTGGTCCTGATAGCTCAGAGTTTCGGGGTGCAATAGTCAGGGTGGCGGGATGTTCCACAGGTCTGGCCTTGGCCCCTGGATCCTGTGATACTTGCTATGGAGCACGTGTTCCAGAATGTTCTCTCCACAGTCTCATGCTGACAAGATAATGATGCTTGACTTCCTTCAGGGCGATGGCTAGGCAGACAGGGGACAGGATCTTCTGAATAGCTGGAGTATGTCAGCTCTCCAACCTTCCTGGGCCTGTCTAGGACTTGAGATTCCTGCACTAAACTCACTGCTTTCTTCACAGGACATCACACTTATCTCCTCACCTCCTCCTCCTAACACTCCACACTTCTCACTCCTCACACGCAAGACCTTCCTGCAGGGGTGTTACCATGGGGACCCAGTGATCAGCTGACTCCTCCCCTTTTCCCAGGCGATGTCCTCCCATTGGACATTTGGTTACTATTCAATCCTATGGGAGGTGTAATGCATGTGTGAGGCTCACTAGGTGGCGCTGTATTGTGTGAGACTCAGGACCCCCTGCTATGTCACACAGGCTATGAAGCAACAGGAAATAATACAATGCACAGAGATCACCCTCAGCCCAGCCATAGCCAGCTCTGGGATGCCACATACTCCCCCTCTTTCACTGAGCCGACCTCGGCGACGGGCTGGGGTGAAGGTGAGAAATGTAACATAACGTTAATAAATACGAATAAAGTGCAAATGGGTCCAGAGGCTCTCTGGCACAAATTTTGTGAGTGTCCATTATCATGAGAGTCTCTCTGAGAAACAATAAACAGTCCTTTCTGTAAGGAAGAGTAGGCACTCTAGCACCAATGTCCATACCGCAATGGGGTAACAGAACTTCCTTGGCTCGGTGAGCCAGGCACTATGGCTTGAATTGTTGCATATAAATGTAAATACTATATTACATGGCAAGATATTATATATATACTGTATATACACACAGGAAAAACATTAATGTAATCAGAGCAGGAATAACATATATACAGAAGCAGAGACCGTTAACCTCTTTTACCCAAGGACAGCCATGGCATCACTATAGCATGTTGGAGGTATGCCTTTTGTGGTACGCTCAGAACGCCTAAGTGGAACGAGATTTGAATCAGGAACAGAGTCACTGAAATCAATTAAATCATCTGTCGAAGGGTTCTCTTGCACTAGAGCAATTGGTGGATAACAGCTAAATGGTAGTAGTTTAGGCGCCCACATAAGCTCAGTTAATGTTGGGGGTCTCTCTTTCGCTTCAGAAGGTGACAAGATCTCTGTACTCGTTGTCTCAGCTGGGGGCACCTCTGTGGGTAGTCCTTCTTTAAGGCACAGCTTCAGACGGTTTCGGTGTACTACTTGGGGCTGTCTCCCAGGTTTAGAGATCTCATACACGTCGGATTCAGGATATGGTATGGAGATGACACTGTATGGTTCTTTCTCCCAGAATGGATCCAATTTCCCATTCCGATGGTTATTCCTTAACCATACACGGTCGCCAACTTTCAGGGGCGCTGCATGGGCGTGACGGTTGTAATCCTCCTGTTGTCTCCTACGAACCTCATCCATGCGCGTTTCAACTATCTCTTTAGCTTCCTCCATACGTCGGCGGTGTTCAACAACCCAGTCTGTTATGGGTAGTGGATTGATGATGTCAGGGACCTTCACACCAAGGGTTAAGTCTGAAGGAAGTTGACCTTGTCTTCCAAACATTAGATAAAATGGTGCGTATCCCGTAGATGTTTGGGGTGTGTTGTTGTAAATATAGGCCAAGTCCTTGATACGCTCAGGCCACTCAACAACAGGTGTAACTGCGGCTTTTCTTAGCATGCCGATGATCACTTGATTTGCCTTCTCGCACATACCATTCCCTTGAGGGTGATACGCTGTGGTTCGCAACTTCTTGCAGTCTTGGAACTGACACAGCTCACGGAACAATTGGGATTCAAACGCCGATCCACGGTCGGTGAGGATATGCTCAGGACAACCGTAATGGCGGACAAACTCTGCGTAGAAGGTCTCAGCCGTAGTTCTTGCTGTAAGATCTCTGACAGGCACGATGACAAGGAACTTGGAGTAATGATCCACCATTGTCAGAGCGTAGCTGTAGCCGGAACGTGTGGGACCCAACTTCACATGGTCCAGAGCAACAATTTCACACGGCTTTTGAGTCTTAATTGGATGTAGAGGGGCCTTCTGATCTCTTCGACCTTCCTTGGTGATACTACAGGCGGGACACTCTCGGCACCAACTCTCAATGTCACTCCTCATCCCAACCCAATAGAAGCGACGACGGATGGTAGCTTCGGTCTTTTGTACCCCGAAGTGACCGGATCTGTCATGATACGCCTCAAGTATCATCTGTGCGTCTCTTCTTGGTACGAGGATCTGATGAAGCCTTTCACCTGTGACAGGATCAAGAGTGTTTCTAAGTAGAAGACCTCGTTGGACAAACAGGCGCTTCCTCTGTCGCCAAAGGCGTTTTAATTCCACGTCATGAAGACCTCTCTTTACACGGGTTGGTATTCTTCCTGTAAGCAGGAAATCTGACAATTCTCCTAAAACTCTGCTCTCTTCTTGGAACGTTTTCCACAGAGATGGCTCCTGGAGGGATTCGGCAGCTGTTTTCGCCAGAGATTCTCCTTCTACAGGGACACCAATAGCAACCTGTTGGGCAAACTTGTTGTAGAATGGTGGCATCTCCACCTCTTCCCAGATGTCTTCTCGGGGTGGTTCTTCTCCCACAGGCAACCTTGAGAGTGCATCAGCGTTAGCGTTGGACTTGCCACTGCGATACTTGACAGAGAACTTGTAATTCGCGAGTCTTGAGGCCCACCGTTGTTCAAGGGCTCCCAGTCGAGCAGTGTCCAGATGCGCCAACGGATTGTTATCTGTGTACACGGTAAAGGGTGTGGCAGCCAGGTAGTCTTTAAACTTCTCTGTCACGGCCCAGACAAGCGCCAGAAGTTCGAGTTTGAAAGAACTATAGTTCTGGTCGTTCTTCTCCGCGCCTCTCAGACTCCTGCTGGCGTAGGCGATGACTCGCTCTTTGTTGTCCTGAACCTGGGACAACACTGCACCCAAACCTTGGTGACTTGCATCTGTGTACAAGCGGAATGGCTGACTGTAGTCGGGATAGGCTAGAATTGGTGGTTGCGTCAGAAGTGCTTTAAGCGCTTGAAAGGCTTCCTCTTGACGTGCTGTCCAGTCTACCGGAAGCTTTCGGTTGTAGTTTTCTCTGGGACAACCGCGCAATAACTCGTTCAGAGGCTCGGCTACTTGGGCGAAGTGTGGTATGAAACGCCGGTAGTAACCTGCGAATCCAAGGAAGCTTCGGACTTCTTTGACGGTAGTTGGTCTTCGCCAGTTCTGGACTGCAGTGATCTTTTCAGGATCAGGTTGGACGCCTTGTGCGCTCACGACATGCCCAAGGTAGTGAACTTGGGATTTCAACAGGTAGCACTTGGAGGGCTTCACCTTTAGGCCGTGCTGTATAAGTACCTTGAATACCTCGGACAGGTGACGAAGGTGTTCTTGGTATGTCCGGGAGAATACAATAACATCGTCCAGGTACAGTAGCACACTCTGGAAATTCTCATGGCCGAGGCACCTCTCCATAAGCCGTTGGAATGTGGCTGGGGCATTACATAGCCCAAATGGCATACTATTGAATTCAAAGAGTCCCATCGGGGTCGTAAACGCAGTCTTTTCACGATCTTCAGGCGCCATAGGGACTTGCCAGTATCCACTGGTTAAGTCCAGGGTCGAGAAACAGGTAGCTGATCCCAAAGCCGTTAGAGATTCCTCAATCCGCGGCAATGGGTATGCGTCCTTGTGCGTGACGTTGTTGAGTTTACGATAGTCCACACAAAATCGTAGGGTTCCGTCTTTCTTCTTGACAAGGACTAGCGGGGCTGCCCAGGGGCTGTTACTCTCCCGGATGACATCAGCATCTCGCATCTCTTGGATCAACTTTTTCACCGGTTGGTACATCGCTAGTGGTATTGGACGGTGACGCTCCTTGATTGGATGGTGGTCGAAAGTCAGAATGCGATGTTGTATGGTCGTGGTCTTACCAAAGTCCAATGGGTGTTTGCTGATTGCCTGTTGGTAACGCTTGGCCACATTGCGAACCCCATTGATGTGCTCTATAGGGGTATTGGCGTCTCCCACGTTCAATTTATCCCACCAGGACTTCGTGGCTCCATTCTGAATGTTCTCAGCAGCTTGGGTGGAACGCTGTGTGGTGGTAGAATCACCAGAGAGAATGTCTTCTGGTGCTAACCGGTGTAGCAGGGCCACAGAGTGGAACTTGTGGAGGTTCACGGGAGCATCGCCCAAGTTGACTAAGCGGACAGGAACACGTCCATTGGAAACTGTGACAAGGCTGCGGGCAGCCATGACAAGTGGTTGGCCATCTACCTGTATGGGTTGTAGCAAGGCCTCGTAGTCCTGATTTTCTATGCCCGGACGGGCACGGCACCACACCATAGTTTCTGTTCCAGGCTGTAGGGTTACTGGACGGGTATCTTGGATCCGGACTCGACCAATTTCACCTTGTTTGTTGGCGAACTTGTGCTGGGCATTGAGTACACGAATGGCCCGCTGAATGGTCTGCTGGTCACTGGGAGAAGCTGTAAGGAGAGAGGCATGCAAGGCATCCAACACTTCTGCAAAGCAATGGCGTAAAACATTCATGCCTAATATTACAACTGCAAACCTATCATCCTCTACATCAGTGACAATTACACCCTGTCTAGGCAGTTTCAAGTCCCCAATCTGGATAGTGGGTTCCCAATAACCCTGCTGTGGTATGGGCTGTCCATTGCTGGCACACAGATTTATCCATGTGTCAGGTGTTCTATTCAACACACCTAAGTCCCAATGTTCAAGGAACACCTGCTTGCGCAGGGTTGTTACCTGAGATCCAGTGTCCACCAACGCTGTCAGAGGGACGCCGTTCACACGGATTGTGATGTGTGGGCAGGCTGAGACGAAGCGTGACAATGGCACTGAAGATTCACCTGGGCCCTTCTTCTTTCCTCCCGAGGGGCGGCCCGCTGCCTCGGGGGTGGCCCGTTTAACTGAAAACACTGAGGCCTGGTGTGTCCATATCTATGGCAATAGGTACAGTATGGCCTCTCACTCTGCGGAGGTTTCACTGAAGACGGACGTCTGGGTGGCGACTCAGGTGAGATGTTGAGACTTCGCAAAGGATCACTGGACGATGAAGACGGCTGGGTCAGACGATCTAGACGGACGGTGATCTGTTCCATGGCACGGGTCAGATGATCCACTCGGGCCAGAAGGTCATCTCTGGAGTCTGCTAGTGTAGTCTGCGCAGTTTGGGCAGCAGGTGAGGTACCCAGAGGTAGTGGCAGGACAACTGGAGCAATGCTTGTTGAGCGTCCAGGTGAGGGAGCACAGATGACTGGGCTCGGCTGGGGCTGCTCCAGTCTCAAGACCTGGATGGCAAGGGCCTTGAAGTCAGCAAACGTGATGCTGGGATGTTGTGCAGCAAGCATTCGCAACTGACTCTGGAGCAATGTGGTACCCGCCCCTTCTATGAAGCGGTCTAGCAAGATTTTATCAGAGTCCACATTTTCACGTGGATCCACTTGCACCACAGCTCTGAACGCCTCTTGGAGGGATAAAGCATAGTCCCGCAGGGTCTCACCAGGTAGTTGTCGTCTGGAAAAGAAGCGCATCTTTACCTCGGAGACAGATCGCACGTCAAAGTTCAACTGGAGTTTGTCCAGAATTTGCCCAGGGGTTCTTTTGTCAGAGGCAGGCCAGGATTTGACCTCCCTAGCTGCAGCACCCTCAAGCTGGCCCAGCAGGATCTGTATCTGCTGTTCTGTATTCAGAGGATAGAACTGGAAGAGAGACAGCATCTTCTCACGAAAGTCCCTGAGGGTATGCGCCTCCCCTTTGTAGCGCGGCAGCCATGGTGCGCCAGGGTAAAATGGCATGGAGAATGGTAGGCTGCTCGCCATGGGCACTGCTGGATCACTAGAAACAGATGGCACAATGTCACTTTGCTCAGTCATGTTGTTTGCAGGTATGACTGAAATTAGGTCGCCGTCTCTTTAAGAAACTCAACTGCTTGCTGGCAGGGAATGGAGACCACAACTTGGAATGCTGTCCCTTTAAGAATGCTGTAGCTATTAACAGAGTCACTGTGATGCAGGCTGACGGTGTGCTCCCCCTCTTTAATGGTGGCACTCCCCACGGACACGGTACACAGAAAACACTCGCTGGGGCCGTGGGAGGACTGAAGACAAGGACAGGGAGGCACAGTACTCACTGACAGCAACTGCAGCGTGGACCAGAGATCAGCGGTGCACAGCAGGGACGGTGATGCGGCACCGGAGAGTCAGAAATGGCGCTGGCACGTTCGCCTTTCACTTTCTTGTATGGGTGCGCTGGAGCTTTGCGCTCAGCATTCTGGGCTCTCCTAAGATGGCGGCAGATGGGTCTCCTGGCCTCATGGGCAGTGCTAAAAATCTCCCGCACTTTTGCAAGGTACAGTTATCCCTTTGTGGGCGTTCTTACACAGCGATGTGGTGCAGCAAACAAGTCCTGGGCGTTTTAACTCTTCCAGGGCTGTAACACACTGAGAGGACAGTCTTTAGGGCTTACTTCAGGGGTATAGGGCTCCCCCTCTTTGTGGCAAGCACTCTCAGGGAATAAACTTGATCTTAGCAAAGTCCACAATAAAGACCGATGCTCTGGAGACAATTTGGCGCACTTTTCGTGGCGACTTTCTCAAAATGGCACACACCCGTATCCTGTTCGTGACGCCAGTTTTTCTTGCGGTGACCAGATGGAAGGTAACGCTGCAGTTGGGATTGCGGGGTGCAAACAGCGCAGACTTGTCACGGTCTCTGGGCACGAGGGCGCAGCGCTGGTGCTGTCCCACGTTACCACCACTGGTACCGGTGATGAGGGGGCTGCACAAATGTTGGTGGTGATTGTTCCCCCGGGGCGCTTCCCCTATATTGTGCCGACTGGTGGTGTTTGGGGCGCCCTGATGTTGTCGGTGCAGAGTCAGACACAGAAACGGTTGTAAAGTTGAACTTTTACTTCCATGGGTGTGGAGGCACAAATGCTTAAACAGTTTCTTCAATACAAAACAACGGGGTACGCCTGGTGACACAGCAAAGTCCTGGGGTGCAGGGTAGACTTGATGAAAGGTGTTCCTAGCCCTTATACTTCAGTGTTACAGCCCTAAGGTGCGTCTGGGCTCCTATTTGGCTCATAGGAGGATGCCCACCATGATACTAGTACATAATATTCCCCACTCACGTTATGTGGTCCTGATAGCTCAGAGTTTCGGGGTGCAATAGTCAGGGTGGCGGGATGTTCCACAGGTCTGGCCTTGGCCCCTGGATCCTGTGATACTTGCTATGGAGCACGTGTTCCAGAATGTTCTCTCCACAGTCTCAGGCTGACAAGATAATGATGCTTGACTTCCTTCAGGGCGATGGCTAGGCAGACAGGGGACAGGATCTTCTGAATAGCTGGAGTATGTCAGCTCTCCAACCTTCCTGGGCCTGTCTAGGACTTGAGATTCCTGCACTAAACTCACTGCTTTCTTCACAGGACATCACACTTATCTGCTCACCTCCTCCTCCTAACACTCCACACTTCTAACTCCTCACACGCAGGACTTTCCTGCAGGGGTGTTACCATGGGGACCCAGTGATCAGCTGACTCCTCCCCTTTTCCCAGGCGATGTCCTCCCATTGGACATTTGGTTACTATTCAATCCTATGGGAGGTGTAATGCATGTGTGAGGCTCATTAGGTGGCGCTGTGTTGTGTGAGACTCAGGACCCCCTGCTATGTCACACAGGCTATGAAGCAACAGGAAATAATACAATGCACAGAGATCACCCTCAGCCCAGCCATAGCCAGCTCTGGGATGCCACAGGAGCGGCCGATGAAGAATGGAGGGAGAGGTGTATTAAGCGAGCAGCACAGTTTAGGGTGGACTGGAGGGGCCGAGAGCTTTTGCTGGGAGGCCATGGAGAAGGGTGTTACAGTAGTCTAGGCGGGAGATTGAGGGTGTGGACTAGCATCTTTGTAGTTTCAGGGGTGAGGAAGAAGCGGATTCGTTAGATGTTCTTGAGTTGGAGGCGGCAGGAGGTGTTGAGGGTTTGAATATGCGGCTTGACGGCTTCATCCTATCACTAACTAAGGATTATTACAAAGTTTGTCATATTCTTATACCCCATATAGTTTCCCTGTTTATGCAAATACATCATTCAGGTTCTATTCCAGTAGAAATGCTTCAGGCTATTGTTATTACTCTGCCTAAGTCTGGGAAGTCTCCTGACAGACCGCAAACCTTCAGACTCATAAGTGTACTAAATACTGACAAAGTTATAGGCTAAAATACTTGCCTCCTATTAGACTGACTTCTCACACCAAGTGCACCAAGATCAAGTGGATTTTGTTAAGAACACAATGTCTGCTAACAGTACACGACGATTTCTAAATATTATTGGGATTTATCGGTGAAGTTCTTTCTAAATTTGGCATCCCAGGTACGTCCCATACTCTCCTGGCATTTGGATACCAATATAGTTCATTCCACATCACCAATGGCACCAGACAAGGGTGTCCAGTCTCCGCTTTGATTTTCTCACTTATCCTGGAACTCCTAGCCCAATATATTAGATGTTCATATATCATACAGGGTATCACATTTGGCCACACCGAACATAATATAGGCTTATTCACCGACAATGTTATTATAGCTCTTATCTCCCTGCTCCAATCTCTCCCCCATGTTTCAGTAGCACTAAATCAGTTCACTGCTGTGTCCTATTATAAAGTAACTATTGGGGGATCAAGGATTCTGAACATGGGACTTGATACAGAATTAGTTCAGAGGATACAAGAAGGCTTCCCCTTTCCTTGGACAGATCAGAGTCTCCCTACCTGGGGATTAAATAAGCCTTCCTGTCTCCCCAACTATATGCCATGAACTATTTGCCCTTTTTGACAACCTGGAGTAGGAGACCTCGAATCTTCTTAAATAAAATCGACTAGACTCCCTCTTGTGGTCTACAACCTTAGAACGAATCACTACCATGTGCCGTTTCTCACAATTAAGGCGAGTCTAGGCTCTTGGAAAAACATGGTGGTTCTTAATGCCCTATTTCCCCTCTGAATTTCTGATCTCCATTTACACACACTTCAATATTTATTACCAGACCTTGATCCTTGGACTAGGAAGGGTATAGAAAATTTATCAGACATTTATTCAGGTGATTCATTGTCCGACTTTTCTGATATTTCCAAACAATATGATATTCCATCCGTGGATTTTTATAAGTATTTATGGATGAGGCACTTCCTGCTATCCCATCAGATACAACATTTACCAACTAAATCACCAATTGAGCTTTTTTTTTTTCCATAACTACAATAAAATTACAAAAGATGTATTGACGCTATGTTTATCCCAACAAATACATTGCCTGGAGCATTGGGAGAAGGATCTCCACCTTCCCAATGATACCTAAATCTGGTGAGACCTTTTCACCCTATCCAACAGACTATCCAAATCTATTTTGCAACTGGAGATTTCCAGAAAACTGTTATACAGATGGTACTTGACCCCACAGAGGCTGACATCTATCTAGCCGACATCATCTAACTTATTCAGGAGATGCCAAATCTCTGTTGAATCAATCATTCACATTTTTTGGAGTTATCCTAACATTTGACCCTTTTCGGCTAAAATATGTATGTAAAATAAGTCCTTTCTGAGCTATTATGAAACAGTTTCTGTCTAACCACTGAATTATCGCTGTTGGATATTGATTTCTCTACATTCCATTAAAGTCTATGGGCCCATAAAAATCAAGGACAGAACATGGAGGACATCCTTGTGCTGCATGTTTTTACGGACTCAGAAACACAGAAAAGTATAAGAAAACAAAAGTCTGATCTATTGTTGTTTGGTGTAAAAAAGAGACAACCATGAACAGCACATGATCCTAAAATAGACGTCACGTGTGAATGAGTCCTCACCGAGATCACCCCGGAAACAACTGGACAACTTAGTGGGCTATCTAGGGCTTTGAGCATGTTTGTTTTCAGAAAAAAAAAAAAGTACCATTTAGGTTGCTGTATGAGTCCTATGTTTTATACATGTCAGTCTTTGCAACAGATGACAATTTGTGTTATTATGGAGGACTGGACAGCATACACGTGGACAAAATTGTTAGTCCCCTCCCTCGTTTAATGAAAGAAAAACCCACAATGGTCACAGAAATAACTTGAATCTGACAAAAGTAATAATATATAAAAATTCTATGAAAATGAACAAATGAAAGTCAGACATTGCTTTCCAACCAGGCTTCTGTGAACCGAGAGCAAGGCAGGTGGTTTGGACTCCGCAACCAGAAATGAACGCACACGCGGTAGTTCAAGAAAAGAATGTATATTTACTATAAGTTAATAAAGGCTAGTTAAAGGTAAAATGACATGGATAAAGACAAGCAAAATATACAATATAGCATGAACAATTTCAAGGCAAATTCTGCAATGGTTTCTACTTTTACTCTGTCCACTTCTGCAGTATGGACACTGAATGAACAATATACTCAAAACTATCCCTAACTGACCCTGACATCACATTTGGGTGCACCCTCTTTTCCCCAGTGGTCCAGGTGGACCGCTTACAGTCCGTAGAAGCGCGCGGTGGGGCCCAAAGTTGGTCCTTTCATTTATAGTGAAGCGTCCTCTCCTCACGGTTATCAGGATCTCGGGAGAAATGAAGTCCTCTTTAACAGGGAAACCAAATGAATGCAATGTAATCCAACAGCAGATTCCACTCAGCACACTGACAGTCCTGCCGAATCCATACACTGAGCTGGGATGTAAGCCGGGATTTAGCAGTTACTGTCCAGTACGTCAACAGCACTGCGAGTCTCTATCTGTGGTATCCATATACACAGTCACAATGTCAGTCTCACTGATCAGCCACTGAGCACAGTTCCTTTCACATGGACTCACTAGTCCTGTTGTCTCTTTACACTCTGTTTGTCTCTGGACCAAGATACAGCTTAGCTGTACAGAAAAATCTCCACACCAGTTCAATACAACCACAGACACCTGTCTTCTCTCTTGCCAAGATGGCTGCTGCTCTCTGTCTCGTCACTTCCTGCTTCTCTGCTCACACTCTGTCTGCAGAACAGGCAGGCTGACATAAAAGGGGGGGGGGGGCTCACTCCAGCATCATGTCACAATTACAATGGCTGCTGTCTTAAAGGAATAGAATCACAGAAATACATTCAACATTAACAATTTATACAGACAAATAAAGCTTGGGACAACATTGGCTGTCTCTTACATATTCCCCCCCACTTTAAGATTGGCAGTCCCTGCCTATGACTGTATATCCAGAGGGTTGTACTTTTATGCACAGGGTGGTAGTATGGCAGTACTGATGTATGGCAGGCCAAACAAACTCATCCTGTGCATACCGAACAGGGGGAATACCAGCATTTGGCCTAGTGGTCCGTCTGAGGACCGGTGGTATATTATGGGGTGCTGCAGCTATGGGCTGAGAAGGACCAGCGGATTACGCACCAGAGGGGGCACAGGCCACAGATACAGTAGTCACAGGTGGAACATCCCCAGGAGCAGGGATCGGCCAACAATCATCCTCCTCGTCGGAGGCCCATTCCGCACCTCCATTCTCTGACTGTGGGAGCTCATTCACATTGGCAGGCCCATCATGATTTGTCCCTTCAGAATGACACAGGCGCAACATATTTCGGTGAAGTACTCGAACACAATCAGTTCCTTCTTTCTGGACCTGGTACACTGGCCCATTTGCATACTTGCGGCCAACAACACGATACGGCAAAGCCTCCCATCTGCTTTCCAATTTCCCTTGGGGTTTCTTGACACCAACTAGCACCAGGTCACCTGGTTGCAATGGTGCTTCTTGCACTGGGGTCTTATCAGGATGGAAATGTTCTTGCAGGCGCTGCCGCACCAATCGATGGATCGTCTCAAGTCTCTGCCGGTGCACCAGCACCCAAGAGGTTGGATCCCTCGGAGGGAACCCATCCACATCATTCAACTGTAATTCTCCTATACTTCGCCCAGACCGCCCAAAGAGAAGTGTATAAGGAGAATACCCCATTGTAGAATGGACCTGATTGTTATAGGTCCACACCATTTCAGATAAGAACTGAGGCCACTGTAACTTCTTGTCTTCCTCCAGAGTCCGCAGCATCTGTAGCAGAGTTCTGTTGAATCTTTCACAGGCCCCATTTCCCTGAGGGTGGTATGGAGTCGTGTGCGACTTCTTTATCCCGTAGATACGTTGAACTTCTTTCATTACGTGTCCCTCAAAGCAGGCGCCCTGGTCGGAGTGGATGCGATGGGGGCACCCATATACTCGAATGAAATCTTGGCACAGAGCACGAGCTGCTGACTCAGCTGTCTGGTGCTTGGTGGCGGTTACCACCGCAAATTTGGTTTGCAGGGGAGCTCTCTGTTCTATTGCCTTATGGATCTCACAAGTTCGACAGCTGCGGCATACTTCTTCGACCATTTGACGAAGACCAGGGCAGTAAATCAGTCGCTGTAACCAACGAAAGGTCTTCTCATGACCAAAATGTCCATTCTTATTATGAGCCTCAACTGCCAAGGAGCGAGCCAGTTCACTAGGCACCACAATTTGGTATCGAATGTCGATCTTAGAAGGTAAATAGACCTTTCGGCATAGCACTCCATTTTTCATCTCCAACTTTTCCCACTGACTCAGAACAGATAATATCTCACGTGTCAGTCGTTCTCTTTCCTCTCTACAGGGCTTCTGGCCTTTCTCAACACACTTGATCATCTGCGCCAGCCCCTCATGGGTCTGTTGTATCTGTGCCCATTCCTGTCGTGAGGGACCAAAGAAAGGAGCCGTTTCAGTCCCCTCCATCTCAAACTGATTAGCGGCGGCCAAGGCCTGTGAAAATCTGCTGAAGTCGGGCACCTCCACATGCTCCAACTCATGATCCACGTCTACTGTGGGGGTCTGGGCGGTTACCCTAGAAAGTCCGTCAGCATTCTGGTTCTCTGTCTTGGACCGATACTTAATGCGGTAATTGAACTTAGACATTCGGGCTATCCACCTCTGCTCTAACGCCCCGAGCTTGGCATTTTCCAGGTGAGCTAGTGGGTTGTTGTCAGTCAGTACTAAAACTTCAGCACCGGTCAAATATTCAGAGAATTTCTCGGTCATGGCCCATACCAGTGCCAACAGCTCCAACTTAAATGAACTATAATTCTCGGGGTTTCTTTCAGAATCTCTCAAAGACCGGCTGCCGTACGCTATGACCCTCTCCTGGCCATCCTGAAGCTGGGAAAGCACTGCTCCAAGACCATACAGGCTTGCATCTGTATATAGCTGGAACGGCAAGTGGTAATCAGCATATGCCAAGACTGGGGTTGTTGTCAGTGCATCCTTCAATGCCTGGAAGGCTTGTTCCTGTTCAGGTCCCCACTTCACGGACCGGTTCTTTGGACCACCGGATGTGCCTCGTAGGAGAGCATTAAGTGGTGCTGCTACCTTGGCGAAATCCTTAATAAACCGTCGATAGTAACCGGCTACTCCAAGGAACGCCCTCACTTCTCGCAGGGTAGTCGGTATTGGCCAATCTTGAACAGCCGCTATCTTGTCTCTTGATGGTCTCACCCCTTCTCCTGATACGCGGTGACCCAAGTAATCAATTTCAGATTGGAACAACCGACATTTACTGGGTTTCAATTTGAGCCCATGTTCCCGCAATCTTCGAAATACTTGCCCCAACTGGTGGAGATGGTCTTCAAAGGTCGCAGAATACACTATAATGTCATCCAAGTAGATGAGAGTGAACTCAAAGTTGAAGTCACCGAGACATTTCTCCATCAACCGCTGAAACTTTCCGGGTGCATTTTTCAACCCGAAGGGCATCCGGTTAAATTCGTATAGTCCCATGGGCAAGATGAATGCCGTCTTCTCCTTGTCTTTTGTGGCCATCGGCACCTGCCAATACCCACTAGCCAGATCTAGTGAGGAGAAGTACCGGGCTCTCCCCAGCGTTGAGAGGGACTCCTCAATCCGTGGCACGGGGTAGGAATCTCGTACGGTGCAAGCGTTTAACTTCCGCTAGTCTACGCAAAATCGGATGGACCCATCTTTTTTTCTTACTAACACCACAGCAGCTGCCCAGGGACTCTGGCTTTCTTGGATGATCCCACCCTGTAGCATCTTAGCTAACAGTTCTTTCACTTCCTGATACAACTGTGGAGGAATTTGTCGGTAGCGCTCTCTAATTGGAGGGGTGTCTCCTGTGGGAATCTCATGGTAGATCCCTGTGGTACATCCAAAATCTTCAGCATACCGTGCAAAGGTGGCTTGGTTCTCCCACAACAGCTCATCTACCTTCTGCACCCATTCCAGAGAACATGAACTTGCATCCATCTTCTGTTCTCGAATTGCACGGCCATTCCATTCAGAGGTGGGTTCCTCATCTTCTCCCATGGACACAATTACGGTCCACTCATCCCTTTCAGTCGGCTTCAGCTGCATTGGAGTTACTTTCCTTACTTCCTCCGGAGTCACATAGATGTTAGCCAGCAGCCTCCCTGGGGTCAGGTCCACACTCTGGTCCTGAGTGTTTACACATCGAAGTGGTACTCTTCCATTGCGAACTATTGCCAAGGAACGGGCCACTAGCGGATCAACACCTCCTTCGGCTGCCTGCAGTGGTTCTACCAACACAGCTATGCCCTCTAGTTTCCGACAGGTGCCTACGGGCATGGACACTATTGTCTCCCGACTGGGTGGCAGTGTAACTTTTGTATGCAAAGGAACTGAAATTCGAGCCAGAGGACTCTGTGCATCTGAACTTTTCTGTAAGCCACATGTCCGGATCAGCCGCTGGAAAGCTGTTTGAGTAGGCCGATGGGTGGTGGTTTCTTTCCAATAACCGTGACCTTTCTTTTCAAAGAGGATCTGATCTAATTCTTTTAACACATTCATCCCCAAAATGACAGGGACCTTTACTTCATGTGACTCCTGTACCACCACAATGCCTTTCCTACCTAGATCTTGGCCACATACCCGGACATTCATCCAGGCCACTCCCACGACCGGAACTGGTAACTGGTTAGCTGCGACCACTCGTACGAATGTATGGGGATCATATTTCACATGTTGCCGGAAGTACCGTTCATAACAGTCTCTACTCAAGGTCGTTACTTGGGAACCCGTGTCAATCATCCCGGTAACCGGAATACCCTCCATTTCCACCTGTATGACAGGACTTGCAGCGATCAGGTCATCATCAGGGCATTCTCCCCACATAGTCTCCTTGTCAGTTTCCCCTACTACACGCCCTACAGCAGCAGGGGACTTCAGTTTAACGGCGGTCTCTCATAAGTTTGTCGCTGCTCTGGACATCTAGCAGCAACGTGGCCCATCCGTCCACACTCCCAGCAGCGTATCTCCCGTCGTTCTGGCCATCTGTTTGGGCCCCTTCGGTAAGCCCCTTCGATTTCTCCTGAGCACTGCACTAAATGATTTGGACCCCTTCGGTAGGTCCTATCCTCATCCCTCCAGCGGGGTGGTGGGTGATTCTGACTTGCTGGGTGTGGATGGCTCACCCTTTCATCTCCAGTCTTCTGGAAGTCTGCAATTTTCATAGAATGCTCATCACAACGGGTGTGCAAGTGTTCCATTTGCTCTTGCAGTTTCTGCATTACTGTGAGAATTTCTTTAACTGTCCCTTTTTCTACTGTCTCTGAGCCAGAACTAGCCCCCTGTGACAAAGTAACTCCAACTGCGGTCTGGGGCCTCGGGACCATACTATTGGCACGGGAGATGGCCTCTACCTGTACATCATGGAATTTAGCATCAGTCTCTCGTCGTATAAAATCCTGCATAGTCACAGTTAAACTGCCGTCACGTATCCCCAGGACAAACTGGTCACGGAGAGTCCGATCAGGGTTACAGAAGGCTGGCGAGCCCCCTCTTTCCTTCCCTTGAATATCTCAAAGCAGTTCTTGTAGGGCATTTGCATATTGGGGAAGGCTTTCATTCTCCTGTTGTACCCTCTGGAAGAACCGAGCCTGCAGAGACCCCAGCAATGCAGTTTCTCCATAGATGGTTTCTAGAATCTGGACTACTTGCTCAAATGTCTGCCTTTGTTCAAATGGCCTCAGTATCACCGTGGTCTTAGCATCCCCTTGTAATGTCAATATTGCTAGCTCTACTTCTGGTGTGGTCTGGTACATTCGCTGTATCATTCGTATCTGTTCCACCCACATACTCACTGACATATTATTGCCATCAAATTTAGCTAACTGACTCATTATAGCCCCTGCTGGCATTCTTCCTCCAGCACCATTCTCTCTAACGGGTGCGTCACCGTCCATTCTGGTAAGCGGATCCTGCCGACTACGCCAATTTGTGAACCGAGAGCAAGGCAGGTGGTTTGGACTCCGCAACCAGAAATGAACGCACACGCGGTAGTTCAAGAAAAGAATGTATATTTACTATAAGTTAATAAAGGCTAGTTAAAGGTAAAATAACAGGGATAAAGACAAGCAAAATATACAATATAGTATGAACAATTTCAAGGCAAATTCTGCAATGGTTTCTACTTTTACTCTGTCCACTTCTGCAGTATGGACACTGAATGAACAATATACTCAAAACTATCCCTAACTGACCCTGACATCACATTTGAGTGCACCCCCTTTTCCCCAGTGGTCCAGGTGGACCTCTTACAGTCCGTTGAAGCGCGCGGTGGGGCCCAAAGTCGGTCCTTTCTTTTATAGTGAAGCGTCCTCCCCTCACGGTTATCAGAATCTTGGGAGAAATGAAGTCCTCTTTAACAGGGAAACCAAATGAATGCAATGTAATCCAACAGCAGATTCCACTCAGCACACTGACAGTCCTGCCGAATCCATACACTGAGCTGGGATGTAAGCCGGGATTTAGCAGTTACTGTCCAGTACGTCAACAGCACTGCGAGTCTCTATCTGTGGTATCCATATACACAGTCACAATGTCAGTCTCACTGATCAGCCACTGAGCACAGTTCCTTTCACATGGACTCACTAGTCCTGTTGTCTCTTTACACTCTGTTTGTCTCTGGACCAAGATACAGCTTAGCTGTACAGAAAAATCTCCACACCAGTTCAATACAACATAGACACCTGTCTTCTCTCTTGCCAAGATGGCTGCTGCTCTCTGTCTCGTCACTTCCTGCTTCTCTGCTCACACTCTGTCTGCAGAACAGGCAGGCTGACATAAAAGGGGGGGGGGGTCTCACCCCTCCAGCATCATGTCACAATTATAATGGCTGCTGTCTTAAAGGAACAGAATCACAGAAATAAATTCAACATTAACAATTTATACAAAAAAAAAAAGGGTTGGGGAACATTGGGGGTTTCTTTTTCTTTTAAAAAATTTATAAAAAAATAAAAAAGGGGGGGGGGGAGGAAAGGTTGGTTTTTTTTTAAAATTTTTTTTTTTTCCTTCTTTTTTTGGTGCTTCTTCTCTAAAAATATTTTTTTTTTTTTTTTTGTTGTTTCTCCCCCTCCCCTGGGGGGTGTTTTTTCCCCCTCTCCGTGTGGGCCCCCCCCGTTGTCTCGGGTGTGATGGGTGCCCTTTCCAGACACCATGTTTCAGCTCCTTCCAAAGATGCTCAATAGGATTTAGGTCAGGGCTCATAGAAGGCTACTTCAGAATAGTCCAGTGTTTTCCTCTTAGCCATTCTTGGGTGTTTTTAGCTGTGTGTTTTGGGTCTTATCCTGTTGCAAGACCCATGACCTGCGACTGAGACCAAGCTTTCTGACACTGGGCAGCACATTTCTCTCTAGAATCCCTTAATAGTCTTGAGATTTCATTGTACCCTGCACAGATTCAAGACACCCTGTGCCAAATGCAGCAAAGCAGCCCCAAAACATAACAGAGCCTCCTCCATGTTTCACAGTAGGGACAGTGTTCTTTTCAAGATATGCTTAATTTTTCCATCTGTGAACATAGAGCTGATGTGCCTTGCCAAAAATTTTGATTTTTGTCTCCTGTCCCTAGAACATTCTCCCACAAGCTTTGTGGCTTGTCAACATGTACTTTGGCAAATTCCAGTTTTGTCAGATTCAAGTTATTTCTGTGACCATTGTGGGTTTTTCTTTCATTAAACGAGGGTACCAACAATTTTGTCCACCTCTGTATATGTCTTATATTACTCACATACTGATGTACCAAAGAATACCTTATCATTGACACATCTTATCACAGAACTTAAGAAACCTTAAAGATGAGTGAAACTATCTGAATCAAAACAGATTTAACCCAAATTTTTTAAAAATTTCATACTGCACCCACAACTTTTGGGATTTGTCACCCATGAAACACTCCTCAGACCTCAGAGTATAATAAATGGAGGACCAGGGGAGGTGAGGAAAAATAATCACTTATAGGCTGAGGCCCCACTTTGCGGAAACGCAGCTTTTTTTGTTGCAGATTTTGCTGCGGTTTTTTGAGCCAAAGCCAAGAATGTTTACAAAAGGAATGGGAAATTATATAGGAAGCTCTTATAATTCTACGTTTTGCTCAATTCACTCCTGGGTTTGGCTCAAAAAAACGCAACAAAATCTGCAACAAAAAAAGCTGCGTTTCCCCAATGTGGGGCCTTAGCCATACTCACCTTCATTCCCCACTTCTAGGCATAAACGCGGAGTCCAGCAGGTCCCCAATGTCCTCTTCCAGCCTTTGGCTGATGTCATGCACCCTGAAGTCATCCTGTGGTCTGTGATTGAACCTCAGCAGTCATGTGGGGTGCCCTGACATCATGATGGTGGGAATAACTGATTATTGTCTTTACTCACCTCCATTTGACCTCCATATATTATACTCTGGAGTCTGAGGAGACCTCACAGTGTAGTAATAGCAGTTCCGCTTCATCTTGAACCCAATTGTAGGGCAAACCTCATGACTATTCGACAAAATGAATCTCTAGCCACAATCATATTAGAGGAAACCACAGCAAAGATCACTTAGTTATTCATTTGAGATGGAGACCTTCAAGCTAAAGACCCTGTGGGATCACATGAGGGCATGGACTGGCCAGCCGACTACAGATTCATCCCACATGACATAGGAGTTGATTTGGAGCCAGTGATTTGTTGATGGGTGAACCCTTCGATGAAGCATAAAGGGTCAGCTACAATTAGACCCCCATATAATGCTGTCAGTGGCGTAACTACCGGGGTAGCAGTGGTAGCGACTGCCACAGGACCCGGAACATTACGGGGCCCGGAGCCCTGTGGCAGTCGCTACCGCGAACCCCACAAACACTGCTATCGTTATACTCCGGGGTCTTTTGAGACCCTGGAGTATAACGATCGGGGGGCCCAGGGGAGGTGAGCGAACATAAAAAACACTGTAACTCACCTCTCCGCCGCTCCGCAGGCTTCGGGCCTGTTTGGTGACGCCCCTCACGTCAGTCGACGTCATTATGTGTCGCGACGCCGGCCTGGATCGCGCGAGATCCGGTCCGACATTGAAGATGGCCGAAGTAGCGCACGGGAGTGCACCGGAGCGAGGAAGAGGTAAGTTGCAGTGTTTTCTATGTTTCTATCCTCCCCTGGGTCTCCGATCAGTATACTCTGGGGTCTGAAAAGACCCCAGAGTATAATAATCGTTCATGAGTGGTCCACTATGGGGCATAATACTGTGTGCAGGGGCCACTATGGGGCAAACTACTGTGTGCAGGGGCCACTATGGGGCAAACTACTGTGTGCAGGGGCCACTATGGGGCAAACTACTGTGTGCAGGGGCCACTATGGGGCATAATACCGTGTGCAGGGGCCACTATGGGGCATAATACCGTGTGCAGGGGCCACTATGGGGCATAATACCGTGTGCAGGGGCCACTATGGGACATAATACTGTGTGCAGGGGCCACTATGGGGCATAATAGTGTGCGCAGGAATGCGGTTTGTGTGTGGGGGGGGGTTGGGGGTGGTGGTTTGGGGGGGTTGGGGGTGGCGGCTTGGGGGGCCCCATGTCAAATGTTCACCTTGGGGCCCAGCCATTCCTAGTTACGCCACTGTGCTGTGTCATGATGGATTATTGGAATTTTATTATTTTATCTACATTACAGGTTATTTTTCATGATACCGAGGGACAAACAACAATGTCAACATTTCTATTTCTATGTTCCTCAATGGACCTGATCATCAGACACTCAGGAGACAATGACGTGGCCCCTTGTCTCCACTGTGACTGTATATTGTGTATATATACAGCTAGGTTTATTATGATCCATGTTACATGTATATGTAATGTCCATCCACTCTGTATCATATCACATATACTAAACAATCTGTACATTTGTGTGTGATCCTGTGATCTCGTCTTCTGGAATATTCTGATAAAGTAGCTTATGCAGAAGTATGAGAGCAGCAAATGTAAGGACATTGATGCAGTAAGGATGACAATGAGAAAAAATACAAAGGGACCCCTTTATTTCTCTTGCTTGTATTTCTTTTAAATCTTTTTCCTTGTAAACTCTGTTTTTGATCCTTTTTATTACATTTTGACTTATTTAAATGTTTCATGTAATCGTTGCAGAGTAATTCTGCCCCACCACTATAGAGCTGAGTATAAGCAGGGTTATATCCAGCCCTGTCCACACAAGCAGTGCCAGGAGGTGGCCGGATACGATTTTTACATTTCCCCACCGGTCACACTGATGGTAGGTCCTCAGTATCAAAAACACTGTGGAAAACCTCTCTGCTATATCTCCACTGAATGTTCTCTTTATTTCCTGTAGGAGAACAATCTGACTTTGGTCACTGAGTTTTTCCTCCTCGGATTTCGAGGCAGCCAGGAATTATCATATGTTCTGTTCTGTTCTCTCCTCGTTGTTTTTGGTGTCACTATATGTGGAAATCTCCTGATCATCACCCTGGTGTCCACCAGCAAGATCCTCCATACTCCAATGTACTTCTTCATCTCACAACTCTCCATCAGTGATATCTTGGTGAACATAGACATTATCCCCAATCTGCTCCACATCCTACTGAATAATGGGGCGACTGTTACTTTATTTGCCTGCCTGACTCAGTATTATTTCTGTTGTGCCACTGTAACATGTGAATGTTTCCTCCTCACAGTGATGTCTTATGACAGATATGTGGCCATCTGTAATCCTCTCCGTTACACCCTGACAATGACTAAGGTCTATTGTGTGAAATTGGCTGCCACCTGCTGGTCTCTGGGCTTTATTGCTGCCATCATTGACATCTACACACCATCAATGTTAACATTTTGTGGACCAAATATCCTTGACCATGTTTTCTGTGATCTTATGCCATTACTAGACATCGCCTGTTCTGATATCCTCATTGTACAACTACAAAACTATGTAATGAGTATTCCAACACTTATCATCCCGACCACAATAATCCTAGTATGTTATGAGAATATTATAGTCTCCATCTTAAAGATTCCATCCAATATGAGTAGACGGAAAGCCTTCTCCACCTGTAGCTCCCACCTCATTGTGGTCTCCATATTCTACTGGACGATATTCAGTGTTTATGTTGTCCCAACGAAAGGACAATCATCGACCATCACTAAGATCCTCTCCCTGCTATATACTGTGTTTACTCCACTGATCAACCCCATTATATACAGTCTGAGGAATAAAGATATTAGGAAAGTTGTAAATGAACATATTCATAAATGTACACATGGCTAGCAGAGCTGAGTATCATAATGTGCCGAAATTGCCACAGCCCATATTTACAGTGGGGAAAAAAAAAAGTATTTAGTCATCCACCAATTTTGCAAGTACAAAAGCCAGCACATATCCGGGCCCGTCTGAAGTTTGCTAGAGAGCATTTGGATGTTCCAGAAGAGTATTGGGAGAATGTCATATGGTCAGATGAAACCAAAGTAGAACTGTTTGGTAGAAACACAACTTGTCGTGTTTGGAGGAGAGTGAATGCTGAGTTGTATCCAAAGAACACCATACCTACTGTGAAGCATGGGGGGGGCAACATCATGCTTTGGGGCTGTTTCTCTGCAAAGGGTCCAGGACGACTGATCCGTGTACATGAAAGAATGCATGGGGCCATGTATCGTGAGATTTTGAGTGCAAACCTCCTTCCATCAGCAAGGTCATTGAAGATGAAACATGGCTGGGTCTTTCAGCATGACAATGATCCCAAGCACACCGCCAGGGTAACAAAGAAGTGGCTTCGTAAGAAGCATTTGGTCCTGGAGCGGCCTAGCCAGTCTCCAGATCTCAACCCCATAGAAAACCTTTGGATGGAGTTGAAAGTCCGTGTTGCCCAGCGACAGCCCCAAAACATCCCTGCTCTAGAGGAGATCTGCATGGAGGAATGGGCCAACATACCAGCAACAGTGTGTGCCAACCTTGTGAAGACTTACAGGAAACGTTTGACCTCTGTCATTGCCAACAAAGGATATAGAACAAAGGATTGAGTTTTGTTATTGACCAAATACTTATTTCCCACCATAATTTGCAAATAAATTCTTTAAAAATCAGACAATGTGATTTTCTAGATTTGTTTTCTCATTTTGTCTCTCATAGCTGAGGTCTACCTATGATGACAATTACAGGCCGGCCTCATCTTTTTATGTGGGAGAACTTGCACAATTGGCGGCTGACTAAATACTTTTTTTTCCCCACTGTATATCAGAATGTTTTCTCTGTAGGACTAGTCTTGAGCATCTTTGACTATGTCTTATGATTATAGTGACAGCAGAAGCCGCTAGTAGATTGGGGAGGGAGGAGGGTACAATTACTGCTTTCAAGTAACAATCATACGATAAGGATTCTATTTTTTCAGGACAATACCAATTTTTTCTAGAATATTTTTTTTACAATATTTAGACAAGTTTCGATTTGGTTTCATTTTTTCCTACATTTAATTTTCCTTCTCATATTCCAAGAGCCATATTACTGTTTTTCTTAATTTCCATGTGAGGGATTATTTTCTGCAGGACAAGTTTTATTTTGGCACCATTTAATTCTTTATATAAAGCACATCAAAAAGTGAGAAAAATAATTATGGGGTAAAATAAAAAAAAAATGTAATTTTCACCTAGGTTTTATGGATTTCATTCTTACTGTGTTCACTTTTTGTTATAAATGAATCACTGTGTTTACTTTGTGGTTGAGGACAAATCCAGCTATACTATAATAGTTAATAGTAAGGGCTTATGCTCCAGGTTTTATTGGTACCATTATGAGTTGCTTTTGAGCTTTTGATCCCTTTTTATTTTTTTTTAGGGGGTGAAAAGACCAAAAACTATTTATCAGATATTTTTATGTATTAGTTTTTTTCCATGCCAGTGCTTACTGCAGTGTTAGAGTATCTGGTGGGCCCAGGAACCTCAGTCCAACACTGGTTTACCAGACAGGATAGATTCTATTAGGTTTTATTGGTTTGGGCATTTTCTGATGTAGAAATATCAATTATGTGTATCCTTTTGTTTATCTTTATACATAAAATGGCAAAAGGTGGGTGATAAGAATATTTAGTGTTTTTTAGTTTTTTCTAAACTGTTTTCTTACATTTTACATTAAAAACTTTATTTTAAGGGAAGGTTTGGCCTCTAGTTCATGGAGTAGGACGTGTGTTTCACTGTTCTTTTGCTACCAGGACCTTAAACTGACTCATACCATTTGCAGCACTCGATTTTTACTACATTTATCATCCACTTGAATCCTGGGCCATTTGTCCACATTCCGAGATGGGCATAATAAAAAGGTTGCCACTGGCTTCCAAGTTAATGGAGTTTTTCCCGGCTGCACAAACCCAACATGGTGCCAATGACTTACCACAAGGGCTTCCACATGCATCTATCTTGGCATACTCCCCAGGACTTTGTCGATGTACGTAAACCAAAGGGAGACTAACAATATACAAGTCTCCATATCCTCACAAAAGACAATACGGTGTTCCCACCACCCCAAGAATAAGTTTGCAAACTAGCGTGCAGCCGGACTTCCCATAGCAGTGCCAATGAATTGCAGATTGCAAAGTTAGTTTTTTGTGAAGACAAAATTGAGTATAATGAAGTCACTTCCAGGGGCGTAAATATCGGGGTACCAGTGGTAGCGGCTTCCACAGGGCCCGGGACATTAGGGGGCCCGGAGCCCTGTGGCAGCTGCTACCGCGATCCCCACAAACCAATGGCATAATGATAGTGGTCGCAGTGGGTGTGACCGCGAACGGACCCCGCAGGGTACGGAGCCCGCGGCCAGCTGGAGATGGCCGGGCCTCGGACCATTATGATAGCGGTCGGGGAAAGCCTGGTTCCCCGACCGCTATACATACTGTTATTGGAAAGGGACCCTGGCATATTGCAGGCCCCTTTCCAATAGATGGCAGGGCAGGGCACACAGGGGAGGTGACTGAAAACAATATATCCATAGTCTCACCTCTCCTGGGCACAGCGTTCTATCCGGCCCTCTTCCGTCAAGTGACTGAGGCCTGTGATTAGGCCCCAGCGGTCACATGGGGCGTGGCCGCGTAATGACGTCAGTGCGTCCCCACGTGACCGCAGAGGCCCAATCACAGGCCTTGGCAGCAACATCGGAAGAGGGCCTGAAGACGCTGAATACGGCAGGATGGAGCGAGGATGCCAAGGAAAGGTAAGGCAAGGTGAGTATGAATGTTTGTTATTTTTAGTCACCTTCCCTGGGCCCCTGATTATTATACTCTGGGGTCTGAGGAGCACCGAAGCGGGAGGGGGGCTGCTGGGAGCTTATAATACTGTGTGGGGGCCACTGTAGGGAGCATATTATACTGGGTGGTGCTCACTATGGGGGGCATATAATACTGGGTGGGTACCACTGTGTGGAGCATATTATACTGTGTGGGGCCACTGTGGATAGCATATTATACTGTATGTGTGGGGAGCAATGTAGAGCATATAATGCTGTATGGGGGCCACTGTGGACCATATAATGCTGTGTGGGGGCCACTGTTGAGCATATAATATCTGGGGTCACTGTTGATAATATTTTACTGTTTGGGGACCCGTAACCGGTTCGGGGGGGGGGGCCTTGTCAAATGTTCTCCTTGGGGCCCAGTCATTCCTAGTTAAGCCACTGGTCACTTCATAATGAAGTCACTCATTGCGGTTTGAGATGAACACCTCTAGTATCCAGGAAAAATCTGATGGTTTCCAAGACACTCACATGCAGAATCTAACTATACAAAGCCTCAACATCCAGACTTGCTATGAAAGTGCCTCCCGGGAAATGGGTATCCTCCACATATTTTAGGAAGTCTATAGTGTCCCAAACATATCACTGCAAAGAGATGTCAAAGGATCTTAAGATGGTGTCAATAAAGGGACTGATTCCCTCTGTCAAGCCGTTGATGCCCGAGACAATTAGACATCCTTTGAGTGTATCTTTGGGAGGCAATACAAAGTCAGTATTTGAGGATGTTGAGGCTTCATAAAGGCTAGCTCTTTTGGAAACAAAGCCAGATTTAAATGCTTCATCCAAGATGGCATAGAGCTGTTTAGAGAATGTAGGGGTTGGGTCTGACAGAAGTACTTCATAGCCATCAGAATGGCCTAGTAAATCCAGGCACATGGTCTTATGTTTGTCATGATCCAGGATAACTGCCTTTCCCCCCTTATTGGAGGGCTTTGTTACAATATTTTCATCCCGCTCTAAAATCAGTAGTGCCATATTCGGTTTCTATGTGAATAATTGGTCCCCCTTGTTGATGTTACATAATTGATGGAAAACTATACTTTTGAATGTATCAATGTGTAGTGTATGCATCGCTGGAGGAGGAGCTGCAATGGGTAGGTGAAGATCTGTAAATGGTTCAGGGTCACTCTCATCTTGTCCCTCTTCACACAAATTCTGAAGAATTTGGAGATGAGGAAGATCCTCCTCACTAATACCCCACGCTGTACACTTCTGATAAATTTTTCCCACCTGAGTTTTCTTGTAAAAAGAGATAAGTCTTTGACCCAGTTAAATTCTAGGTATTCCATTGTTGAAATGAAGGAGAGACCTTTCGAGAGAACCTGAATTTCTACCTGTGTGAGAATTTATGATGACAGATTAATTATTTGTGATTCATCCATCATACGGGAACAAGACATTACATTTTCGGACCTCATGCCTGTATATATATATATTTCTGTTGCAGTATTTACAGCACAGAATATATTAGTTTATATTTAATTAGTTTAGGGATTCTAAGTAGTGGTGACAAATTTTGTACATTTGTTTTTTTAATATTTAGACATTAAAATGGAAAACGGTGGATGAGTTGAATATATATTTATTCATTTTATTGATTTCTTATATTAAATATATCTTTTTTGTCTTAAATGTTTAGTCTCTCTTAGGGAACTGGTGGTAATTAGAACTGGGCATTAGAGAGTTATAATGTGGTCATCTTGCCACTGAAAAAAATTCACACACATCCTTATACAAATAAAAATATACCTCTATCACTCATGATAATATGGATTCAGATTTATCCCCAATATCTACGGATCTAAAATATGTCAACTTTTTATCCGACATACCATACCATATTACAAATATTACAAGTCATCTAGAGACCCATTTCTCTCTACAGTAGTTGTTACTGAGTTTAGGAAACTCCCCAGAACTTGTAATAAAAGTTATTGATCAAATTTGACAAAAGAAGAGACCAAAAGTATTTGTTCTCTGACAACAAGAATATGGTCATTGGGAACGCAGATAAGGGTGGGGAAGTTGTTATTCAAAATAAGGAGGTGTACCTCAAGGAAGCTTACAGCATATTATCGACAATAATTATTATGAACCACTTGATCACGACCCTACTCACAATCATATGTCAGATTATGCCAAATTTAATTTCCAAAGCTCACTTGGATGGTGTCATCACCAAAAAAGAGACTCTCTCATTGTAAAGAATCCACTGTTGGAACTCTTTTACCATCTGCCCAAGATCCATAAGGATGCTTCCAATAATCCAGGGATATAGCTACAAACTTGACAAAACAAGTGGTGAAGAAAAGTTTGTGTCCTAAAATAATAATGTAAGGTTTGCCTGAAAGAACACTTTTAGAAATTATCTTTATTCAAACAAATATAAAAACGTATAATCCTAACCAACCCAGTAGTTAATCAGGCTTGCTAAAGAAAGATCTCTGTGAATTCTATTATTAGAGAAGAGATACCACGAGCGAAAAAAAAAAAAAAAAAGATCTCTAACAATAGAATCCACAGGGATCTATCTTTAGCTAGCCTGAGTAACTACCAGCATAGTCCTACTGGGTTGGTTAGGATCATATGTTTTTATATTTGTTTGAATAAAGATAAAAAATTTTAAAAGTGTTCTTTCGGGCAAACCTTACACCAATAATCCAGGGAGGAAAATTTTGGGGATTCATTCCCTCACCAGGAATCTTTCTGAATGTATTGATTCTCATTTCCAGAGATATGTCTCAGTATTACCCTCATATCTAAGAGGTTTTGCATTTGTAATAATGGACCTAATACAAATCCTTGGAAACCTGATTATCTACGGTCCTCTCTGGACGGGGTGTCTCTATAGCAACATACCCCATGGCAAAGGTCTTTTGAGCTATTTTTTGGCAGTTTTGGATAGTGATTCTACAATTCTTATTAAACAAAAAGAATTCCTGTTAATGAGTATAGAATTTGTACTCACACACTGATTTTCAGTTTAAGGATAAAGTTTTTTTTTACAAACAAGAGGATCTGCTATGGGCATTAAATTCACCCCTAGTTATATGAATATCTATATGGGAAAATTTGAGGATCTTTATTTATGGTGACCATAATTGGTAATAACACATGTTACAGTGTACTTTAAAAGGTACATTGACGATCTTTTTTTCATTTGCAATGGACCTCCAGATTGATTTGTAAAGTTTACTAGTCAGTTGAATGATAATAACTGGGTAAAACTGACTATTGGGAAATAGAATTTTTGGATCTGATACTTGCGGGATCTGGGAGTAACATCATAACTTGCACCTTTTTTTTTTAAAAAGGTGGGCTGTTATAGTCTGTTGGATTTTCATAGTGACCACTACCATAAATGCAAGAATAATGTACCTTTCGGGCAATTCAAACGAGTTAGGAGGAATTACATGAGAGAGAGCAATTATGTTTTTTGCAGAGTAATATTCTGACCAAAAGATTTAGAGAGAGAGAAACTATCCCCCTAAAATTATCAAAGCTGCCAAAACCAAAGCTAGGGGGCTGACACAAGCCCAATGCCTAGTCACAAATGCAAAGACAATAGGTAGTAAATTTAAAAGTAATTTCATTACTACTTATAATGGAGCACATTGTAAGATTTGCACTATTTAACAGAAACATTGGCGCATTTTACAAAATGACCAATATTTAAAAACTATCCTTCCCAATATTTCCGGTATTACCTTTAGGCATGCCATAACACTCAAAAATGTATTCGCTCCAAGTCGGCTCCGTACTCGCCAGAATAGTAACAGTTCACAAGCAGCCACGTCCAAACATATTGTTGGCAGCTTTAAGTGTGAACATAGAAAATGCAAATGTTGCTTAAGCATTAGACACAGTACCACCATAGTGACAAGTCACTCAACGGGAGAAACTTTTCACATCAAACAAAAACTAGCTTGTTCTGCATCCTATGTCGTGTACGTTTTGGAGTGCCCTTGTGGCCTGCAATATGTTGGCCGAACGATCATGTGCCTTAGAAAAGACTCAATAAACATTGTTCAAATGTGAACAGTGGCTTCCTAAAACATAGTGTCTCTCGCCATGCCTTCACAAAACACAATAACAGCTATGAAGTTTTTCTGTAACACCCATTGGTCAAATCTCAATTGATAATTCCAACAGATTCAAAATACTGAAAAAAAGGGAAGGGTTAAATGAAGCCCTAAAAGATGTGACATTTTTTATCATAATTTTTTTTGTTCCCTGTCATCCATGTAGATTCCATATTTATGCTCAATATAATTATTCTATTAGTTGTTACCACCTAGAATAATAGTTATTTCTGTTATGGGTGTTTTTTATTACTACATTCATTTGATATGTAATTTATTCAGTTTTGTTTAGCATTGTAATTTTATTTTACTATATTTTGGTCAAATTCTTTCCATCATTTATTTTCCATGCTTTGACGTTAAATAGGCAAGTAATCAATATATTGTGTATCATATATAGAGCAACTGTATAATGGCTACCTCCCTGATTATTATTAGCTATAGTCTCTATCAGCTATCTCCTCCATGTGCACATTACACTGAGTATGTGTGGGCTGACTCCCCGCGTATGCCCAGTGTACAGTATACTTTGAAGCCAACTACTCCCAGGGATCTCTTGAAGAATGATCTAGCTCAGAATTTGAAGTTGTTTTCAGAAAAATCATTACGGTCAGTATTAAGCTTTACTTTTGGTTTCAAATAAATTTCTTTCCATATCTGTGGTTCGTAATAAGAGGATTTTACTCATCCTTGTAAAATCTGGGTGATGGGTAAATTTAGACAGATTTTCATTCATAGTATTAATTTTATCCCTTAGTGTGGTAGCTAAGAGGAATCTTTTCTAAGTGATTCTCTCAATAAGACCCTTTGTACAAAGGTGAAGAAATTACCATCCCATTGATTAGAGTATTGGGTATCATTAGGAAATGGGGATAGTATACGGAGTCTCAGGCCTCTAGGGGACAAATTCTCTTTCAAGTAAATAGACAAAAATTTGTGATCAAGGATAGGTTTAGTTTCTTCCATGAGGGATTTCGCCATGTTCCAGAAGGTTCAATTTAAGGTGGAACTGAACTGGGCATGTGCGGACCTACAATCCTGCGCAGTTGGTTTCCCCAGACGCTGAGGATCTGAAGCGCACGTTGTGCTGCGATCCCCTTACTATACATTTTTTAAGGTAAGCTTTTTTTTCTTACTGCATGATCTTAATTTTAAGGACATTTCTCCACTTTTTATACATACGTTCATTATATTTATACTAAGTCCACGGAGGATCTAAAGATTTTTTATGATTACAATGTGCAATCCGCATAAGTACCTACAATCTTTCCTCTTTCTTATTTATGTACATTCTCACTATTTGATCTGTTTTGTATATCATTTGTTTACTGCATTTTATATTTTTATGTATATGTTTGTTTTGATTCGTTGATTATTGGCTAATATCATGTTGATGCTCTTTTGGGCGTTAATATCAGGTCTGACCGTCCCCTTTTTAGGGGCGTCTCAAATACACAAACAGCTACTTATAGCCAGTGTTTTTTGTGACTATCATGTAAAAATGACATGGTACCTGTATTCTACGAGTCAGTACGATCACGGCGATATCAAGTTTATATAGTATTTGTAATGTTTTGATACCTTTTAAAATAATTTAAAAGGTTTGCTAAATAGAAAAAAAAAAGTTTGCGTCGCCATATTGTGTCACCTGTAACTTTTTCATATTTACATGTATGGAACTGGGTAAGGCGTCTTTTTATGCGGGACAACATGACGTTTTTATTGATACCATTTGGAGAAAGATCTGATGATTTGATCACTTTTTATTAAATTTTTTATAGGAGGCAAAGTGTTGAAAAAAACGCTATTTGGTCATTTTGATTTTTTTCCCCGCTACGCCGTTCACCGTATGGGATAAATATTTTAATATTTTAATAGCTTGGGCATTTTGGAGTGCTGGGATACCTAAAGTGTCTATGCTTACTTTTGTTTATTTACTTTTATATCAGATCTAGGGAAAGGGGGGTGATTTGAACTTGTGTTTTTTTTTTATTTTTTCATACTTTTTTTTTTTTTTTTTTTTTTTATACTTATACTTGTATGATCAGACTCCCTAGGGACCTTGAAACCTAGGGAGTCTGACCGATCATACTATTCACTGCGATACTACTGTATCGCAGTGAATAGCAAAATGCCGTTACTGCTATTAGACGATGCCTCTGGCATTGTGTAATAGCTCTAATGTAATGACAGGCCTGGGAGCCTTCAATAGGCTCCCGGCTGTCATGGCAACCAATCGCCACCCTCCGATGACGTTCTGGAGGGCGACGATCAGGTAAAAATGGCGGCGCCCGTGGCAGCTGCGCAATTTAGACGCCGTGGTCCCGTTTGACCGTGACATCTAAAGGGTTAACAGCCAGCACCCGCGGTGTATGGAGAGTGCTCAGCTCCTGAGAGCTCTCCATACATCGTCATGCGACTCTGGATGTACTATTATGCCCTGGGTCGTTAAGGGGTTAATTTTAGGTTTTGTCTAAGGTCTCAATTTTATAATTTCTTAAAATACAGTTTATAACTAGAGATGAGCAAACTGGTTTGTAATGGGCCGGGTTCATTACAAATTTTCAAAAATTTCATGTTCAGCTGAACCCAAAATCTTAGACTTGCATTACTAGTTCGAGTGCTCTGGAGGGCAGCATATAACTTCACAATAAAACGGTTAGCGAGTAATGCCTGACTCACACATGCACATTTTATGTACATGCGGCGTCTGCATTTTCTCGGATGCAAACGTACCCATTCATTTTAATATGTTTTTTCAGACATCAGTGGATTTTTTTGTAGATGGCAGTCCTAAAAAAAAACCAAAACAAATAGATGCGCGTACTTTTTCCCCCCCCGATGCTGATACATCACACCAATGGAAGTCTATGCGTCAGTGAAAAGAAAACAATGATATCCATGTGTCATACTTCTTTCACAGACCATGGATATACTAAATATAGAAAATGAAAAAAAATCTTGTAAAAGGATTAAGCAAAAAAAAATTTGAGAAAAAAAAAATAAAAGGACAAAAATACAAAAAAAAAGTATTTCTTAAAATAAACCAATTTTATTTAGTAGAAGTTACAAACATTCATAAACCATCCATATTATACGTCCCCACACTCTTTGCATCATTTCCTCTGAATTCTGTCGTCTTGCTTCTTTGGCTTTCTTGCATGGTCATTGTGGTCTAACCTACTGGTTTGGACTTGAGATAAGTGAACTACTGGGTTTACTATGAATTATCCAAAACTTCACCACCCATGAATTATTATTAAGATATTCAGTAGGGCAGAATCGTGTAACAAGCAGACAGTCGTAGGAGCAAAAATAGATTTATAGTGACCAGAGATGAGTGAATTTTTCAAAATTTGATTCAGCTGGTTCGCCAAATTTTCCAAAACAATTCTATTAGATCCAAATTCATTTGTGGCGAATCGCGTTAAAAACAGCTATTTCCTGGCTTCAGAGAGCCTGTATAGTGGTGTAGAACACTGTGCCTTGCAGTAACACGATAGGGAGCCTACTGCGGTAGTGACACAATACTGTGAGTGAACCCAAATGAACCCTGTTCTGCTGCAATACTCTTATATAAATTATTCCCTATCCTTTACCTACACTTCTAATGCTATTTCCCTGAACTACGATTGAGCAATATATCAGTTTTCAAGTCTTTTCTACCACTTTCCCTAGTGCCTGCTAACGTCTCTCCCTGCACTAAGTACACTGGAGAATGCCCGAGTCCAAGATGGAGGAGGGTATTTATAGAGCTGTGACATCACAGGGCTGGCTGGCTGCTGATTGGCTGTACGCATGGCATTGTGGATGATCCTGCGTTCCCAGAGTTCCTTGATCCATGTCCTAACAGGTGCACCATTTTAGGAAAAAAAATGCGATTCGTTACCATGAGGAAATCTGGATTCGATGCGAATCTATTTCCTGAAATTCAGATCAAATTCCACCAAGGGATGGGAAACAACATGACTGAAGGGCCGAGTAAAGGAAACAAGTATTCTATATATTTCCATAAGTATCAATGCTAGTTTGCTGTAAAAATTTATCATTTTTTGATAGGAACAGCTATAAACAGACAACAAATGAAACTACCACTCGCTAAATCTTTCCCTAAACTTTACCCTACCACGAGGCACCATTACACTCATTGTCCCTAAAGATATCCCTAATCTGCAAAGCTGAGCCTAACATAAACAACACTAGCACTAGGACCTAGAGACAATAGACCCAAATAAAACAGAACCGAACTAAGCAGCAAGGTAGGACAGATACAACCAGAGGTATATATAGGACAGTTATCGGGTCACTCTTCTTCATCCCTCAATCATCCTCAAAGTGTTTTTTCAGGACTATGATGCTAACATTTTGCAACATATTTTAGATTTTCTATTTCAGAAAATTTAATGCTGTTCGAAATTTCAAAAAAATAAAAAAATAAAAATTTGTACAGTTCCAATTCACATTTTTATTTTGCGTTTAATGCCGAAGAGAAATATAATCTAAAGCACAATTTAATCTCTCGATTTCTCAAACTATAAATAATAGGATTTAATAAGGGAGTGCCAATGGTATATAGAAGAGAAATAATTTTGTTCAGTTTCTCGGAGGACTGTTGTGCAGGAACCAAATAGATGATGAAGATGGATCCAAAGTAGGTACAAACTAATGCCAAGTGGGAACTGCATGTAGAAAAACTCTTCTGTCTGCTGGATTTTGAAGGTATTTTAAGGATGGTAAATAATATGGACACATAGCTCAAAATGATCAACAAAAATGGGAAAAGACTAAGAGCAATGGTGATGACAAGGGCTTCTGTCTCAACCAGGGAGGTATCTGTAGAAGATAATTGTAAAATTGGGGCAAAATCACAAAACAGATGGTCTATTGTGTCGCCTTTACAGAACTGCAAGTTGCAGACAGAAATAGTTGAGATGGACATGACAAAGAATCCAGTGATCCAAGCCGAGGCCACCAGGTGATTGCAGGTCATAGTATTCATAATAGAGGAATATCTGAGGGGGTCACAAATGGCCAAGTAGCGGTCAAATGCCATAGCTGTCAGGAGAAGACACTCGGCACTGCCAGATGATGCACCCAAGTAAAGCTGAGTAATACAACCGTAAAGCGACACTCTCCCACCATTCCCCCATATCACATGGAGCATATTTGGCAAAATTACTGAGATAAAGAGAATTTCACAAACTGATAAATTGCATAGAAAAAAGTACATGGGGGAGTGAAGCTTCGGACTGAGAGTAATGAGAGTAATAATGAGAATATTTCCTAGTAGGGTAAGAAGGTAAATGATGAGAAACATTCCAAATACGACATTTCTAAGCTGGTGGAGATGTCCAAACCCAAGAAGAGTCAGCTCCGTCACCGACGTCTGGTTCTGTCCACACGAAACCTAAAAAAAGTAGTCAATTTTATTATAAATCATGACTATAAATATTTGTGATAGTCGGAGCTTCACTTTAACACTAAGACCTTCATTTCATTTAACAGGTGATACTTATTATACTAAAAATTTTCCAAATTAAAAAATTTCCGATGTAACGGTCTTAAAAAATAAAAATAAGTAAAAAATGTTTGCTAGTTTGTGGTTGATGATAATAGTCACCTTTATAGGGAAAAGCAAATAAAAAACTAAAAATGTGTTTCCTTACGGCCTTATTCACAAGAATGTCAAAATCGGCAATCTGAAGGCCATTTTTGTAGCATGGTTGTTTGTATGTCACGTTGGTTTTCCGAGTGTCTGTTCACGTGTCCATTTTTTGAGGATAGAGAAGACCTTTCTATGAAGGTCCCAGACACACAAAACGTCCAAAAAAAAAAAAAAAAAAGACCATTTTATCCATTTTTCATGGCCATCTATCCCCAACCAAAGGGGGTGCGCTCAGCTCAGGTCATCAGGAATAGAAATTGTAGAATCCACAGGACATCTCTAGCCCCTTAATGTGGAGCGAGTAGACCGAGTCCTCTACACCTAGTACACTAACAATACTAACTACCTAAATTGAGCGCTCTCCCATTTTATTGCAGTTTTTATATTTCCCTTTATTGGTAATTCTGCTTTCAAAATAATTTCCGATATTGAATAAACTACACTTTGTAGCCAGTCCATGTCGCTTCCTCCATTCTGTGAGAGTACATACAACTTTTCAGTATAGAACCATAAGGTACCTTGGCCTTATAGAAGGCTAGTCTTATATTTCTGTTGGTTACCCGTGGCAACAGACATTTTTTGCTCCACTCTGCTGTCATTCATTTACTTTGATAGCTTAGGGTCTCATGTACTTTATTATATGGTCCATAAAAGTGGGCCCATAACATGCTACCCATCTACTCATAGCTCTGCTTTTATACAGGGTAACAGTTTTTTCTTCTGAGTACAGAATGCTGCCATGTGTATGAGGACTAGCCCTTACTGTGTCATCCGAGCTCTCATGCTTGGCTGTTGGATAACCAGTCTCACCTAAGCATATTTCCCAGTTTGTCTTATATTCATACATAATACTAGGAAATGTTTAATAAAGGCAAAAAATAAATATATATTTAAAATAAAATTCACTTTATTATGTATATTATTGCAGATTTTAATTACATTTTATGACTACACTGTATTGCATATTATAATTGCTATTCAATTTTGCATATATTAAAGTTTATAACATTTATAGAATTTATATTTGTCTTATGTATTATATTTTTCATAATTATTGCATATGTTCATCTTTTTATTTTTATATTATATATTTTATTATATTACATTTTAATTAGATTTTATATTATTATTATCTTGTATATTACAATTCTGCAAGTGCTTAACATCATTTTCATAATTAGATTGTATATTATATTAAGTTGTTATTTTATTACTTGTATGTATCTAGGTTTGAAGCTTTGTAGCAGAATATCAGATCCTTACTTTATAAAGATGTATTAAAAAATAAAGCAGAAGTGGGTGCAGGTCCATAGGTGAATAGTCACATTGCTACATTCCTATATAAATACATACAGTTTAGGAAAGGTCACAAGTACTACAATGTGGTTCCCACCATGGTGCCGGCATTGCAGTGTCACCTCCTCATGGCTCTTGTCTGAAGGTCACCTCCTATCCGGGCACAGCATGAGATCCTTACAGCTCGTGTCCATGCTGTAAGTGGAGATGCTGTAACACTGGGATACCTTATATCTGCTCTCAGACAATAGAGAATCACACAGGAGGTCCCACAAGGGGAAAGCCACAGCGAAAACCGAGGGAAATGTCATTATAGCTCCAGGAAAAGTTCACAAAACATCCAAAAGTAAGAAACAAAGTGACCTCCAAGTAACAAACCATAATATATGTCACACAAGGTTTATTAAACACCCACAAGTCAGGGCCAATAAAAGTGCGTCTAGCCAGTCACATGTTATACAGAGTCCAGAACCTGCCTTCGGGCGCTGCCCATCTGAGTCACCAGTAGAGATGGCTGAACCAGTTTGTAACAAGACAGATTTCTGATGCTTTTCCAAAAATTTTTCACTTAAAATTTTTGGGTTTCACCTTCCAAATCATTATTGTACTCTCTTTTGTATAATCTCTCCCATGGCATGGTTTCCACATGTCAAGAGTCCATTAGATATATATATATATATATATATATATATATATATTTTTTTTTTTTTTTACATTTTCCATGTCACAATATACATATATATTTGGTTTTTTTTGTTTTTTTTTAAAGTACTATATATTGTTATATTGTGTTTTTTCACTCTGAAAACTAAGACTGACCAATGCCAATTCATTAGGGATTTTCTTTGCAGCAACCATCTCATTTACATCACATATTACAATAGAATGTAACACCTCTATAGATACCACCACTGAGCTATCATTGTATCCACTACTGAAAATAGATGATGTCACAGCTTTCCTACTCTACCCTTTGCCTTCCACCAATTCTCCTCGGTACACGGTTTTGGCAGAACTGGGCAGGGAAGTTGTACCCACCATCTTGGAGAACTAAGCACAGATCTTCTGTGGATGTTGCTTGCTCCAATCCTTCTGTCTCTTCATGTCATCCCAGACAGACTGGATGATGTATAGCTCAAGGTTATATCTGTAGGGGCCGGATCATCACTTCCAGGACTCCTCCTCCAAAGGGCAAAGGTCAAACCAAATATTGATGGGATTTACATTTCTCTTCATTTACTTAATTTTATTTGTCAAAAATGAACTATTAACCCTTTTATTTCTGAAAGCATTCTTACTGCTTAAACTTTTACACAATACTGTACACGCACATTATATATCTCTACATGTACACTCATTGACACAAAATGCACCATGACATAAATGTCGGATTGCTGTAAAACTCATCCTGCCGATTTATATATATATATATATATATATATATATATATATATATATATATATATAGGGTTATAGGTGTGGTCTGAATTGGACGCTGGGACTTTCCACAAGAGGATATACAAGGGTTTCCTCTGGTGCTGTGGAGCGACACACTGCCCCCTGCTGGTATGATGATGTGGGGGCCATCACATAGGACAGTCGGTCACCCCTAGTAGTGATACAAGGACACGAACAGCTCAGCAATATGTACACGACATCCTGACACTGCCTCATGTGTTGTCTCATGGCAGGGCAGACAACAGGATAATGCTCACCCACACACACAAGGGATCACCAGGAATGCCCCAATCAGATTTCAGAACTTCCTGTAAAACCAGATTTATCACCAATTGAGCACTTATAGGACCAGGTGGGACATTACCAGACTAGGAGTGTGCAGGATCTACAGGTCATAGGATACCATACAGAGCCTGTATACCTCCATGTCCTGCCGTATCTCATCTTGTATCCAGGCTACAGGCCCAGCTGTAACATCTGTGGTAAATGTACCGCAGGATACCATACAGAGCCTGTATACCTCCATGTCCTGCCGTATCTCATCTTGTATCCAGACTACAGGCCCAGCTGTAACATCTGTGGTAAATGTACTGCAGGATACCATACAGAACCTGTATACCTCCATGTCCTGCCGTATCTCATCTTGTATCCAGACTACAGGCCCAGCTGTAACATCTGTGGTAAATGTACTGCAGGATACCATACAGAGCCTGTATACCTCCATGTCCTGCCATATCTCATCTTGTATCCAGGCTACAGGCCCAGCTGTAACATCTGTGGTAAATGTACTGCAGGATACCATACAGAACCCGTATACCTCCATGTCCTGCCGTATCTTATCTTGTATCCAGGCTAGAGGTGCCAACGGGGTCCTAAAGCCTCTGCCCAATTGTCTAGTTTTCCCCAATAACCTTCTCCTTTAGCTGCACTTCCATAGATCGTCAATACATTACACAGTGAACAACCACCAATTCTTTGTGTGGGATTTTTTTTTTTTTTTTTAAATCAGCGATTGTATTAGAGATGGATAAACCTCTCAATATTCAGTTTAGATTTGGCGGCTCGGGTTCCCGGTTCAGTACAAACCACACTTTATATTTGCTTAAAACATAGTGTAGAACACTCTTACTAGGAACCTATCTATCCAGTTTCTAGCTCTCTAAGGCAAACAAAGTCGAAGTTATGTTAAGGTGAATGTGATAATGATACTGTGATGGTAGCACATGTGAGATCAAAATTATTATTATTTTTTTTGTATACCAACAGTGAGCTCTAGTGGAATGTGATGGTGGACCAGGCTACAGGACATGTCTGGTGAGTGGTGGTAGATATTAGGAGTAGCTTCAGCAGCAGTATAATAAATGGAGGATGATGATATAGGGAAACGGTGACATCTCTATTCGGAGGTTTTTGAAAATCCTCATGGATCCATGCCCGATTTATTTTGATAAAAAAAAAAATAAAATAAAATATTGATGCTACCTGTGGACAGTTTTGGTCTTTTAGGTGTTACAATGTCATCGGCAGCTCTATATACCCTCTCGGCTATTACACTTGGGGCTGGACAAAATAAAACTCCAATGGCCAACTGGGCCGGCTACTTCCACTGCCCTAACCTACTGACCCAGAATTCTAAGGGATCAAAGTTATCTGCTGGACTATAGGGGCACTCTAGGTATGACTGTATCTGCTGGTGCAGCCGGTGGGTGGCAGTTGGCTCTGCGAGTTGAACATTTTTGGATCATCCTTTTCCAGATACTGTACTGTAAATCATGAAATGTGTCCGCGCTTGTCCGGTGAACGATGATCTTGATTATTTTGCACAAACACTACGTCTAAAAACGTTTCGGGGTACAACCCCTTTCTCAAGTGTATATCAGGCAGTCAGCAAACACACCACATGTCTTGTTACTTAATACAGAAACCTGATAGGAAAAGACACCCACTTAGCGGAGCGGTTACACTTTTTTTTTACATATAAAACATTAAAATCATCAATATATGATCAATAGAAAAACAATAAAATACCTAAATCTTTCTTGGATATACCCAGTACTGTAGATAGAATATCATCTTCGAAAAGGCTGATAATATGGAGTTCGGGGGTACAGGACACTGACGGGTATATTTAGCGTCCTGTATTGTGTAATACGCATGCGTGGTCAAAAAACCTGCGCTATAGCTGCCCCACTAGGTTAAGCGTGGCAGTATAGCCACTGCGCGATAGCCACTGTGCAAACCACGTGACTAGTGTAGATATGCTGCAAAGTTAACGTAGGGATGGAATTAAGAGCGCGGGTCTACTGAGCATGCGTAGACAGTTTGATGCTGTCTCCACAGTCAGGATGGCCGGCCTATTGAATACAACCACCCTATAGCCCATTGCGCATGCATGATCTACGTAATTACTGTAGATGTGCTGCACAATTGGCATAAAGAAGAGATGGAAACTAATATTAGGGGCTAAATAGCTAGACGAGACTGCTCAAAGGGAGTAGAGATAGTCTAAATAATGAAAATGGAAATGAATTAATCTAAAAGGATCATATATAAAAGAATTAGATGATAAAATATCTACATAACATAGAAAGAGGTGGGGATAAAAGGGATAGAGGTTAATCGTGGATTGAACCTATTCCTATACATCCACATTATTGGATGTGAATTGGTCACATGACTATGCGTCCACTTAAAATATATTACAATGAGTAAAAAGGGAATAAAATAGTATAATATAATATATTTTATATAAAACAAATATAGGCATGCCTATAACTAAACAAGTAATGCAAATTATTAGTAAGAGATTAGTCAAACACATTTTCAAGGGCTTCGTTCAGACCCCCAGGAGAGAGTGTTTAGCTTGTACATCCAGTACATCTCTCACCGCTGAACACTCAAATCTATTAACTTTATCAGAGACCTGATCTATAGGCGTAGCTATAAAGTCCTTAAATTGAGATTTGTGATGTGTCAATGCGTGTCGTGATAAGCCGTGCTTCAAAAATCCATTTACATTAGATCTTTGGTTACTTAGACGTTCTCTAAATGGTCTAATGGTTCATCCCACATACTGGAGGCCACATGGGCATTGTAAAACATATACTATATATGCTGAGGAGCAATCTAAACGTTGCTTTATTTGGAATGTATCGCCTGTAGTATAACTAGAAATTGTGGTGATACGATGGCAACATTTATATCTAGGATGATTGCAGCGAAAAGATCCTTGGGGGAGTGGTTTTTTAGAAAATAGAGTGGGGAGTGTTTTAGTTTCTCTTAGTCTACTCGGAGCGAGATTTTTTTTTAGGTTTTCACTTGCCTAATTGTGAGTCTAGGTTTTGATGGTAGACTATCTTTAAATAATGGGTCACTCAGGAGAATCGGCCAGAATTTTCCTAATATGTCACGTATGTGATTGTGACATGAGTTATAAGTTGTAACAAAATTATGTCTAAAAGCATTTGTAATTGTTTCACCTTTATTTTTAAGTATAAGGCAATCAGATTGTGTAAGTATACCCACTTTTGTGTAGGCAGCTTGTATAATTCTCTTGGAATATTTTCTCTCAGAAAAAGTTTAGTCAGAATTTTACTTTGGGCTGCAAAGTCATCGTTACTAGTACAAATCCGGCAGATTCTCTTAAATTGTCCATAAGGGATATTTTTCTTCCATTTGTGAAAGTGATGGCTACGAAAATCTAAAAAGACTATTACAATCCACTTGTTTAAAAAAAACATTCTAGTCCTGATGCCCCCAGTGTCGCCAATTAATTCTAAATCTAAAAATTCCATAGATTTTTCTATGTAGTGGCCGCTCAAAGAAATGCCCCACTCATTCTGGTTGAGATATTGGGAAAAATTCATAATAGATTTGTGTGATCCCCTCCAGATGAATAAGAATTCATCAATATATAACTCTTCAAACCTTCCCATAAATAGGTTTGCATAATTGGGCTCAAAATGCGTGCCCATTGCGTTACCTCGTTTCTGAATAAACATTTTGGATTCAAATGTAAACACATTGTGTTTTAGTATAAACCCGATGCCTTATAAAATAAAAAGTCTCTGTTTAGAAGGCATAAATGGGTCCAAATCAAGAGTATCAGATATTGCCTCAAGCCCTTTTTGGTGTGGGATATTACTATATAAAGTAGAAACATCTAGGGAGGCCCACAGAAAATCGGTTTCTGACCCGTGAGAAGGTCAGAAATAAGGCTGGCTGAGTCCTTTACATAAGAAGGAAGTTTGACAACATATTTCTGTAAAAGCAAATCTATATACTGTGAAAGGTTTCTCGTTAGACAGTTGACACCTGAGATGATTGGTCTATCAGGTGGGTGGATAGGATCTTTATGAACCTTGGGCAGGTGATAGAATAATGCCAAAGAAGAATTGTGGATAAGGAGAAAACCTTTTTCCCTATCAGTTAGAGTACCTTCTGAATGAACCCTTATGATGAGTTCACGGTAATCTTCCATATGTTTCTGGGAGGGGTCTGCCTCTAGTTGATGGTACTTGAGGAATCTGACAAAATATGCATACGCATTAGACAATACAGGACGCTAAATATACCCGTCCTGTACCTCAGAACTCCATAATATCAGCCTATTCGAAGATCATATTCTATCTACTGGGTATATCTACAAAAGCTTTAGATACTTAAGGTATTTTGTTTTTCTATTGATCATATATTGATGTTTTTAATGTAAAAACGTGTAACCTCTCCCCTAAGTGGTTGTCTTTTCCTGTCAGGTTTCTATATTATGTAACAATACATGTGGTGTGTTTACTGACTGCCTGATATACACTTGAGAAAGGGGTTGTACCCCGAAATGTTTTTTAGACATAGTGTTTGTGCAAAATAATAAAGATAATCGTTCTCCGGACAAGCGCGGACTTTTCATCTTTTTGGAGCATCCCCTCTATTTCATGATTTACTGTTTGTGCCTATAGAATCAGATACTGTACTGGGCCTAGTTGCTGCTGCAGCTGCTTTTACTCCTCCTGGCACTTGTGGCATTGACAGAGGAGGAGGAGCCCTGGCTGTGTAAGGTGGACTAGGAACAGGCAGAGGTTACTTGTGCGACTGGCAGTTGCAATGCTCTCCCTAAACACTACGGCAAGCTAGGTATACAGTCTATCCTAATATTCTAGTTTGTCTTTGGGAAGCAGGAAGGAATTTCCCCATTTTGTTTTCCTAGCAAGAGTCTAAGAGAACTGCCAGCATATTGGCAGAACCAGGGATCTGCCATAGTTGATGTTCTTGGCCGGCATGGTGATTGTTGTCATCCTCATCTTTTTCTTGAAACAGATAAGGGTCAGCCTGTGGCATATCAAGAACCCCCTCTGCATCCAATGAAGAGTCTTACTCCTGTTTCTCCTCTTCCAGTCTTGGCGTTTCAGTTCCTCTACCATAATGACCCTGACCTGGATCCTCATCTTCCTCCATCAACCAGGGCGATGATGTCGACTAAGAGGTGGAAACTGTTCCTCCTCTTCCATCCCTCATTGCATGAGTGTAAGGGTTTCCTGTAAGATATACAATAGAAAGATCACTTCGCTGATGTTGTGGTCGTCCCTGTTGACGCATTTCGTGGTTTCTTCAAAGGGCTTGAGAAGCTGACATGCTTCCCTCATGAGCCTCCAATGAGAAATCTCAAAGTAATACATTGTCCCTGTGGTCTGCTGCATGCTACAATCATTCACTTCCTACTGCTGCTTACACAGAGATATTGTTCCTAAATGTGTTCCTTCATGGCCACAGATACGTTTCTGCTTGCAGACCTTTCCCATCACCATGGAATTATCGTTTGGTAATGTACAAAAAAAAATTCCCACATGGGAGATGACCGCGTGTAGTTGCTGCCACCAGCAATAGCAGAAATTAATCTGCCACTACCACCACCAATGCCACAACCCCCACCCTTAAAGGATCCCCTAGGTCTTCCCCGGGCAGGCTTTTAAGATGTTGGGCCCGTGCAGTATCTGGAATTTTTACCAGGACTGCAACTACCCTCATCACCCTGTCACCTTGTCACCTTGACCGCTTGCTAAGTCCTATATGCAAGAAAATCATAATTGGCAATGCCATCATCATATGCCCCCTTTAATTTTATCATGGCCATGCACACCCTCCAGATATCACTACCAGAAGAACTACCAGTAGTAGTACTACCACACCCCCTGCCACTACTACCTCTACCGTCACAACCAATCATAGTGTCTTCCTCCTATGCTTGCACACAATGCTGACTGTTCTCATCCAGCTCACCAAGAAGAGGAAGAAGACTACTCAGACTAGGAGAAATAGATTTCTCAGCAGGTGTCACATCACTACCAGGGATCTGTGTAGAATGTGAAGGAGTCACGGTTGACGGTCCAGAAAGTCCCAGTGCTAAATTACGTGTTATGTAATCTGCCTGTGCATATTACTTGATTCTCTAAGTCCTCCTATAACTATTATTCAGTTTTATGACTTGTGCTGCCTATAGCCTAGCTAATAGCTATGAGATGCAGTGAGATAGATGTGTGCGCACGTCCACCATTACAGCAAATAAAGACTGATCATGAGTACACAACCTTATGTAGTGTATATGACATCAGCACTTTAAGCTCCACCTACCACTGTCTATTGGCTGAGACTGTCAGATGTTGATGTGGGAGTCACTGCACACATGACATTGTCTGCTCTGTATTTCTTGGTCTAACATGTGGCGTTGGCCATTTTCTCGTAGCGTGGCCATTTTTTGTTAATCTGAAGCAAATCAACTTTTTTTTTTTTTTTTTTTTAACGAAACAGAAAAATTTGGAATATTCATTACAAACAGATTTGGCCATCTCTAGAGTACCTAGACAGTTTTATATAATAAACCTGTAGATGTCTTTAGTCAGATGGGATGCCTGACATGCCTCTGAACTTACTGTATATATCCCCCGCCCCCTCCTTGTAAGTAAGTGAAGCTTCTGTGTGTTGTGCATATTTTATGGTCACGAGTTTGGAATAAGCTCGTACAAAGCTTTACCTACTAATATAGGTTAGAATTAAATTGGGAGAACCATCAAAGCTAACAAAATTATCCCTTTCCCATACATTCCACCCCTAGTTCTACCACTTAAATTCACTGCAACCAGTAACAAATCTATATATGAATATATGTAAGTTCACAACAGTCATATCCCATGGAAGCTTCACAAAGCAATTCAAGATATAAAACATGATAAAAAGGAATTTACAAGTTACCATAAAACCTTTCCCAAAAAATAATTCCCCCTATTCACTAGAACCATTTCCATATTCTAGAAACAAGATGATAATTTAATAAAAAAAAAAAAAAAAAAAAAGAAGGTTGGGTCGACAAAAGATGGAAATATGAAATACCAATGTCTTTCTGTAGAAACCTTTTTTTTCCTGATCTTCTCCTGTGAAGACTACAAAGTGTCTGATGCAGGGAAATTCATTAGGTAGGAATGAGGTGTCGCACGTGGATGGATACAGTGGGGGAAAAAAGTATTTAGTCAGCCACCAATTGTGCAAGTTCTCCCACTTATAAAGATGAGGCTGGCCTGTAATTGTCATCATAGGTAGACCTCAACTATGAGAGACAAAATGAGAAAATTAATCCAGAAAATCACATTGTCTGATTTTTTAAGAATTTATTTGCAAATTATGGTGGAAAATAAATATTTGGTCAATAACTAAAGTTCATCTCAATCCTTTGTTCTATATCCTTTGTTGGCAATGACAGAGGTCAAACGTTTCCTGTAAGTCTTCACAAGGTTGGCACACACTGTTGCTGGTATGTTGGCCCATTCCTCCATGCAGATCTCCTCTAGAGCAGTGATGTTTTGGGGCTGTCGCTGGGCAACATGGACTTTCAACTCCCTCCAAAGGTTTTCTATGGGGTTGAGAGCTGGAGACTGGCTAGGCCACTCCAGAACCTTGAAATGCTTCTTACGAAGCCGCTCCTTCGTTGATGGAAGGAGGTTTGCACTCAAAATCTCACGAGACATGGCCCCATTCATTCTTTCATGTAGACGGATCAGTCGTCCTGGTCCCTTTGCAGAGAAACAGCCCCAAAGCCTGATGTTGCCCCCCCCCCATGCTTCACAGTAGGTATGGTGTTCTTTGGATGCAACTCAGCATTCACTCTCCTCCAAACACGACAAGTTGTGTTTCTACCAAACAGTTCTACTTTGGTTTCATCTGACCATATGACATTCTCCCAATACTCTTCTGGAACATCCAAATGCTCTCTAGCAAACTTCAGACGGGCCCGGATATGTACTGGCTTAAGCAGGGGGACACGTCTGGCACTGCAGGATCTGAGTCCCTGGCGGTGTAGTGTGTTACTGACGTAGCCTTTGTTACGTTAGCCCAGCTTTCTGCAGGTCATTCACTAGGTCCCCCCATGTGGTTCTGGGATTTTTGCTCACGTGATCATTTTGACCCCACGGGGTGAGATCTTGCGTGGAGCCCCTGATGTAGGGAGATTATCAGTGGTCTTGTATGTCTTCCATTTTCTAATTATTGCTCCCACAGTTGATTTCTTCACACCAAGCTGCTTGCCTATTGCAGTTTCAGTCTTCCCAGCCTGGTGCAGGGCTACCATTTTGTTTCTGGTCCTTCCACAGCTCTTTGGTCTTCACCATAGTGGAGTTTGGAGTGTGAATGTTTGAGGTTGTGGACAGGTGTCTTTTATACTGATAACAATGTCATACAGGAGCCATTACTACAGGTAATGAGTGGAGGACAGAGGAGCCTCTTAAAGGAGAAGTTACAGGTCTGTGAGAGACAGAAATCTTGCTTGTTTGTAGATGACCAAATACTTATTTTCCACCATAATTTGCAAATAAATTCTTTAAAAAAAAAAAAAAAAAATCAGACAATGATTTTCTGGATTTGTTTTCTCATTTTGTCTCTCATAGTTGAGGTCTACCTATGATGACAATTACAGGCCGGCCTCATCTTTTTAAGTGGGAGAACTTGTACAATTGGTGGCTGACTAAATACTTTTTTCCCCCACCGTATATTTCTTCAGGAGTGAGGAAGTAGGTCCCAACCTGTCAGTATCAGAATTATAGGGACTTCAGACTCCAAATGAGGTTATGTATCCCTTTGTTACTTGAACACCGGATCGGTGATGCATAAAACGACACGTTTACTGTATAGAGATATCCGAAAACGTAAACAGTAGAGACTTATGAAAGTTTTCGGCCTAAATATGATCTTCTTCAGACTCTACAATACATAGAATATCACATAGTTATGCGATTACACTGTTGAAGGCTTCAAGACCCTCTTGATATATTGGATGGAACCCAAATACGATTAGAAGGGTTTACAATCGGCCGGATGCAGTCAGTCACAAGACGCAGACTTTATTGAGTAAGTCATTCCTTTTTATACATTTTATTAAGGCAGGTGCATACGTTTATGGTCAAAGGTCATTCTGTATACCTAATATTTTGGGACTTTCCAGTTAATAGATTCTTATTATAATTAGCGGTCAGAAACTTCCTCTTGTGTACTTTGGTATCAGCAGTTTATATAAATCGAGTTCGTGTGATCATTACGGTAGTTTAGACACAATCAACTTAATATTAATCATAAAACAGCAATAATAGAGTAATAAGAGTTCAATAGCAGTCACTAGCACAGTATTAAAGGTCAATTACACAGTTTATTTCATATTATTCATATTAAATTAGCAACTATGAAGAGGGGGACTTTCGGTCAGGTCGCACTGCCCTGCTGTCCTGGAGCCCCCACAACCCTATCACACAATTATACAAAAGCGTATACAATATTATAAAGCGCATGGTATACAGTGGAAATAATTTGTATCAAGTGAAGGCATGTAACATCACCCAGTCCAGGGACCGCCAAAATATTCATTGTCATTCAGAATAGTACATATCATTAACCCCTTCCTGCCGGTGACATTTTTTGATTTTTGTTTTTGACTCCTCCCCTTCCAAACCCAATAACTTTTTTATTTTTCTGTTCTCAAAGCCATGCCAGGTCTTAATGTTTGCGGGACCATTTTTTTTTTTTTTTTATATGATGCTACCATTTATTATTCTATACAATGTACTGTAAAAAAAAAAATTCAGAATGGGGTGGATTTGAAGAAAAAGTGCATTTGTGCGATTTTCTTATGGACTTCGTTTTTATGGCGTTCGCTCTACAGCCAAAATGACATGTCATCTGTATTCTATGTTTCGGTACGATCTAGAGGATACCAAATTTATATGGTTTTATTTACATTTTAACCCCTCAACAAAAATCCTTTTTTTTTTTTTTTTTTTTTTTTTTATTTTAAAGTCGCCATATTCTGACACCTGTAACTTTTTTATACTTCCATGTACGGGGATGTATAGGGCGTCTTTTTTCACGGGGCCAGGTGTACTTTTTAGTTATATCATTTTGGGGACTGTTTATTGCTTTGATCACTTTTAATTCAAATTTTTATCAGAGGCAAAACAGTGAAAAAATGGCGGTTTGGCACTTTTGATTTTTTTTTCCCCCGCTACGGCGTTTACTGTACGGGAAAGATATTTTTATAGATTTGTAGACCGGGTATTTTCAGACACAGGAATACCTAATGTGTATGTGTATAACAATCACAGTATTTAACTACTTTTATATGTGTTCTAGGGAAAGACGGGTGATTTGAGCTTTTAATATTTTTTATTTTGCATTTATTATACCCCCTAGGGGTTTTGAACCTCAGGGGCTCTGATCACCAATGCAATGCATTACAATGCTAAAGCATTGCAAAAAAACAGTGCTTCTATTGTAGGCTACATAGATTAGCCTGCAATAGAAGATAATGAAAGACAGGCCTGGGAGCCTTCACAAGGCTCCCAGCTGTCATAGCAATGGGACGCCGGACCTGGCAAAATTGCGGCGTCCGCACGCCTCCGGTGAAATGTTGACCGAGGTGCCAGAGGGGTTAATGCCCGCGATCATTGCGGGCACTGATCGTGGGTATTAGTGCCGGGTGTCTACTGTATAATACTGCAGAAACCCAGCGGCTATGGCGCCTGCTCAGGTCCCGCCATATTTAAGCACCCGCCGTACAGTTACAAAGGATGTCGGGAAAGGGTTAAGGATAACTATACAGTATTTATAATGACAGTAACAAATTAGACTCTCCATCGTATACCGGAGAGAGGCATGAGAATTTTAGCAGTTATAGTTATAGCCTGAACACAATGTAGGCCTCAGGGTCATATCTACAACAGATGTTCAATAATAAAGGTACTAGTGGCTCAAATATTAGCACGTATATAATGCCTTGTTCAAAAACACATGTATATATACATACACAAATACCTCCCAACTTTCAAAAGACAGAAAGAGGGACAAAATATGCGGCATGCTATGTGCGCCGCAGCAAATTTAGCTCCACCCACTTCTATGTTGACTCCGCCCATTCTCATCTATTTTTCCATGTGCCTCCACACAGTATAATGCTCCTACAGTCACCCTAACATTATAATGTTCCCCTCCAATTTACAGTATTGTCTCTCTCCTTGTGACCCAGTTTAAACTGGGGGAAACTAGAGGGGGACATTAAAGCGGGAGCAACTAGAGGCAGACATGTCCACCAGCTACCCCCCCCAGTTTACTGTCCCCCTTTATCTGCCACCAATTTAATGTCCCCCCTTCATCTGTCACCAGCTTAAATGCCCCCTACATCTGCCCCCAGTTCCCCCCTCTTGCTCACACGTGCTGTCTGTTCTCTCCCTCCTTATCTTCCATCATTCTCTGTTCCCATCTTTCTGTGTAACATCACACTATCCCGCAGTATCCAGAATAGCTCCTCCCACACAAGAGTCTGATCACATGGTCATGATGTCATCAACAGTCCTTTAGCAGACTAGGATTTAGCATCTGCCATTTAGCCTTTACCCTACCCTAATAAAGTTTGTTAACAGCAAAACACTTCAGGGGAATAGCGGGACAAACTGTAGGCTATGCGGGACAAACTAATCTATGCGGGACCGCAGGACAGCAGTGTGAAATCGGGACTGTCCCGCATGTGATGCTTTGCTCAAATACACATATATTAGGTTGGTTACCAGGCAAGTCAAGCACAGGGAGTCATAGATACCAGTTTTCACTTGCAGTTTTATTGGTGGTAGTTCATACAGTCCAACTCAAAACAGCTTGCTTCAGCATGAAGGTACAAAATCAAGTAACAAATAGTCCTTACATCAGGATACTAAAAGAAAGAAAAACTTCCTCACCAGTGCAATTGGTTATGACGTAGCTTTCTCTCCTAGGCACCCAAGGTAGTGTGTGCTGCAGCCTAGCGAGTTCTCATTCAAGAGACAGTCACACCCATTCTCTTAGGCAACCTCAGCTCTTATGGCTGCACCTGGGTCACCCAGCAAGACCAGGACTGGACTATAGGCTTGGTTTTACAATAACTCCCAAATCCCGGACCCATACTCCAGCCAGTCACCTTATAGATACCAGCCACCTCAGTGGTAGGTACCTGCCATCTACCACTTTACATCACTGGTAGTCCAGGGGTCAAAGTGTGTGATGTACAACAACCAGGTAGAGTCTCCATAGATTACGCCAAATAAAAAAAGTAACATAAACCAATAATAACTTATATTAATCTTATCAGCTAGATAGTCACTACTTACCTCAGACTCCAATAGGAGGGGGACAGAAAAATGGTCCACCAACCAAAAAAGGGTTAATAAATCTGGGTATGTGGCTATATGATAGCGGGGTTACACATAAGAAAGTAGCACCATTTTAATCCCCTCCATGGCGCTTTAAATATACTCCCAATAACACCCATGTGATGCTATGAATCTAGGCTCCTCCCCCAAGCTTATTCCTGCACATGTCAAAGAAACAGGAAGTGGGGCATAGTGAATATTACAGCACTATGTTATGATAGATGGATGCTGGTGGAGACAGGAAGTGGGGCGGCATAGTGTATATTAAATCTAATATTCGTTGTAAAAATCTACACAATATCCCAACTACGCTTCCAGGTCCTGGAACACTTCTCAATGCCACATAGAGGGGAAACCGTGTCCTCACATGGGTGTTATTGGGAGCCTATTTAAAGCACCATGGAGGGGATTACAATGGCGCTACTTTCTCATGCAGAGCCCCGCATATAGCTGCTAACCCTGTTTTTTTGGTTGGTGGACCGTTTTTCTGTCCCCCTGCTATTGGAGTCTTAAGTAATTAATGACTATCTAGCTGATAAGATTAATATATGTTATTATTGGTTTATGTCACTTTGTTTATTTGGAGCAATCTACCTGGTTGTTGTACATCACACACTCTGAACCCTGGACTACCAGTGATGTAAGGTTATAATTCCCCTAACTTGTATGTATATTCATGTTCATGTATGTGTATGTACACTGGGTACTGAAAGTATTCAGACCCCTTTACATTTTTCACTCTTTGTTTCATTGCGGCCATTTGCTAAAAGCAAAAAAGTTCCTTTTATTTCTCAGTAATGTACACTCAGCTCCCCATCTTGACAGAAAAAAAACAGAAATGTAGATGTTTTTGCAAATTTATTAAAAAAGAAGAACTGAAATATCCCATGGCCATAAGTATTCAGAGCCTTTGCTGTGACCCTCATATATAACTCACCTGCTGTCCATTTCCTTCTGATCCTCCTTGAGATGGTTCTACTCCTTCATTGGAGTCCAGCTGTGTTTAATTAAACTGATTGGACTTGATTAGGAAAGGCGCACACCTGTCTATATAAGACCTCACAGCTCACAGTGCATGTCAGAGCAAATGAGAATCAGGAGGTCAAAGGAACTGCCCAAGGAGCTCAGAGACAGAATTGTGGCAAGGCACAGATCTGGCCAAGGTTACAAAAGAATTTCTGCAGCACTCAAGGTTCCTAAGAGCACAGCAGCCTCCATAATCCTTAAATGGAAGAAGTTTGGGACGAGCAGAACTCTTCCTAGACCTGGCCGTCCAGCCAAACTGAGCAATGGTGGGAGAAGAGCCTTGGTGAGAGGTAAAGAAGAACCCAAAGATGACTGTGGCTGAGCTCCAGAGATGCAGTAGGGAGATGGGAGAAAGTTCCACAAAGTCACTATCACTGCAGCCCTCCACCAGTCGGGGCTTTATGGCAGAGGGGCCCGAAGGAAGCCTCTCCTCAGTGCAAGACATAGGAAAGCCAAAAACACATGAAGGACTCCCAGACTATGAGAAATAAGATTCTCTGCTCTAAGGAGACAAAGATTGGACTTTTTGGCGTTAATTCTAAGTGGTATGTGTGGAGAAAACCAGACACTGCTCATCACCTGCCCAATACAATCCCAACAGTGAGACATGGCAGTGGCAGCATCATGCTATGGGGGACAGGACGACTGGTTGTAATTGTAGGAAAGATAAATGCGGCCAAGTAGAGAGATATCCTGGAAGAAAACCTCTTCCAGAGTGCTCTGGACCTCAGACTGGGCCGAAGGTTCCAACAAGACAATGACCCTAAGCACACAGCTAAAATAACAAAGGAGCAACTCTGTGACCATTCCTGACTGGCCCACATATATATATATGTGTGTGTATTTGAGCAAGGCATCACATTCATAATTTCCCTGACATATATACAGTATGTGAATGTTTGTGTA